>CM063288.1:32975891-33379824 GCA_032173965.1 Sitta carolinensis
TTCAGGAGCTGGGTGCTCCAGCCAGCAGTGCTGAGCACAGCAGCATCTCCTGCTTGTTCCAGGGGCACTCAGGGGCTGCAGCACCACTGTGCTCCATTTTCACCAAAGTAATTGACACAAGGACAGATTCTCATCGTGCCACTCGCTGCTCTCACAGCCTTTGTCTGAAAAATCAAGGCTCGAGTACAGTATTATCTCGTTTGCCAGGAAATTGGTAGAAAGGCAGCAAACTTTTCAGATTTCTCCCCATTCTGCAGTTTGATTCTTGTCAGTTTTGAAGGGCTGGGGGGTTTTAAGGCTAGGAGGACAGGAGAAACAGTAATCAGAAGGTAATAAAGATGTCTCAGCACCTTGCACATGAATGTGTTACAGCAGTCATGAGCATTGCTCTGGTAGACAATGGGGGGGAAATGAACCACAGTATTTCGCTCGTGTCTAAAAATTTCCTCCCTCATTAGCATCTTTAGGAATAGTATCTTGACCAAAATAAAACCGATTCTATTATCAAGGGATCTCCCTCTGAAACCATAGTTGATATTCAATGCTTAGCCTTTACATGCTGCCAAACCAAGATGGGAAACTAATCCATTAGCTTTCTGAATCAGTAGAGTAATAAGGACCAAGGTACAATTAGTTAACATTCAAAATCAATACCTGGTATATGTTTGAGAAATACTAATTAAAAAAAAAATCTAAAATTTACTCAGATTTGTGCCTGGAATGAACCAAACTGCTGAAGAGTATGAGCTGTTCATGGACCAAGACCAGTCAGGCAAATTTTAACCAAAATAAATGACAGGCATGCATTCATTCAGAAGCAGGATTTAGAATGGAAGCAAAGACAAGGCCTTAGAACACTGGAACTGTAACTAGTAGAGCTCTATATGGCACCAATGGGATCAAATTCTACCAGGGCGCACTTCAGAATTAGCCAAAATCAAAACCTCTGTAGGATGGTTGGAGTAGCCACTGGACTCACTCACCTGTATTTTAATTACAGTGCAGGGATTGTTGCTGACTGGCATGAAGTGTTTGCTCCTGTGGATTGCCAAGGTGAAAGAGAAAGAAGCTGGCAACAATTGTGTTTCCCCTTTTTATCCAGAAGCTGCCATTTGACAGGAGCAGATATAAAAACCCTACACCAGTTTAACTGCAATACACACAACTGCCTGCACCTGCCTTCACCTTTCCTTTCTTATTCCTCTTTCTTGCTTCTCTTTTACTGTAGATATTTTTGTTTCTTTCTTCTCTGGCTCTCAGAGTAGTCAAGATTGCATGCCAGCCTCAAATATTTACTTTCAAAATAACCTTGAGGAGAAAAAAAATGAAACAACAAAAAAATACTATGGACAAAGAGACTTTTAAAACTTTTCACAATAGTTTGCATCAAGCTTACTGAATCCACTCTCTCTCATGTGATTGAATCATTATTTCCCATCAGTTCCATCAGTAAAAATGATTTCCAATATTTTTCAGAAAAAGAAAAACAATGTCAGTAGGGCACAGTCAAACACAATGGCTGTGAGTAGCTCAATAGACTGAATTACTCCTGCACAATTCTCTTTGCCCTGCAAAAAACATTTTGCAGCATCAATTATGTTCAGCAAGCATTTCGTTTAAAGTCAAGAGCTGGAAGAATAATGAATTTCTTTGAAGTCTGTGGCAGCCTAGGCAATAGCACAAGTAGAAAGAGAAACAATCTGGAAAACTCATTTACATAAGAAATTGTACCAGCTGACCTTTTATTAGTTCTGATCTTGTGAAAGATACCACTATATGAATTCATCATTCTCACAAGCAATTCCTCATTTAATAAGGGCTATTTGATGCAAATTATGGCTCTGGGCTCAGTAACTCCTTCGTAAGGGTCAGTGAGAACAGAAATGATGAATGTAATGGACAAGTACAGAGTACTCAGGTCCAGTGAATTTCACACCTCATCTATATTTAGTGTTAATTTGCAAAAGGAAATGTCTGCTTGCTACCAGGAAATACCTGAACACCAATAGAACCGCCAGAATCTCTCTGTGTACATTCAGTAGCTTTTAGGTTTTCATTTTGCACAAAGCTACCCAAAACATTAATAAATTGAAGATGTATAGATGTATAGTCACATATTTCTGGTTCTTTCAGGTGCTACAGGACCCTCAAACAATGATTTTTCTTAGGGGCACAGATGTACAGCTTCCCAAGAAAATTTAAGTAGGGCAGATGCCAGTGGTGGTAACAAACACGGATGTGGAAGGTCTGCACTGGCACCCTTCAGCAATTGGAAGGAATAGCACTGAGATACAGGAAGAACAAAGGTGGGCAACCTGAGCAGCAAATTTAGGGGAAATCTGAAGAGAGAAAGCATGGGAATGACAAAGAATAATTTGACTCGATGATACAAAAATAGAAGACTTGAAATTACTGGGGAGCAAAAGCACCTGATAAGAGTGAAACAGAAACACTTTATTTCCAAGATGGTCAAAATAAACCTTTTTGCAGCCACTTCCTTGTGGGTTTTTAGCAAGTTAAGTTGCAACAAGAGCAGATATTTCTTCTGCAATTTCACTGCAGCTTTCAGTAGTCTTAGAACGAAATTATTTTTTCTTCACAATAGAATCATTCTGTGACTATGCCAACAACTTCAGCTGAAAACAGTTTTCCAGACACTGCCAAATCCAAAATGCCATTGTCAATAAAGGATGATACCAACTAGCACTGATTTGTTTCTCCAAGAAACACCAAAGGGCTTCCTAATAAGCGTGCCAACTCTTGAAAAAAATAAATTTCCATTGTTCAAAACAATTGCATGTTGTAAACTTACCTTTTTCCCAATCAGTTTATATTATGTTGACAATGAATCATGGTCATTAATGAGTATTTCTGAAACAAAACCAAAAAAATTAGACCATTGAGCATGTGTTTATATTATAGCACATACATAGAGATAAATAGAAATAATATTTACTCTTGGTTTTAGTTTTCAGATTACAGAGCATTTGGTAATTGAAAATATTATTAGTGCTGAGGAACTTGCTTTGCAGTTTGAGGGATGTTTCCATTCTGTTTCTTTCTGGGAGATTGTGTGTAAAACCTTTTTCTCCTTGGGCTTTTTTTGAAGGGAAGGAAAGAGAGAGTGAAGAAAGTTTTGTTACACCAGGAATAGAAGCACTTTTCTATCATGGAATAATCACAAGCAAGAGGAATCCTAGATTCATGGGGGTCCATTTATTTCCTATGTACTATTCAATCCCCTTTCTAAACATCATGATGCTATTTGGCACTAATCTCAGCTGACCTGTATAAACTACATCATACCACTAATGATCTTCCACCCCATCCTGTGATTTTCCATGTACAATAAAGCAGTTTGCTTTGACTTGATTAAAAGCACCTGCAGGTGCAGATATTTTTATTAAGTTAAATAATAACAATAATTTAATACTTATTTTTAATATTTATTAAGAAGAATAACAAGTTTATGAGAGCATTTCTATATATTTATTATTCACACCTTGCTGTGTGTTTTTTCCAGCGTTCAAATGAAAGAGGCAGATCAGTTCCCCTGCAAACTCATCCAGACCAGTTTTACAACTTCAACAGTAGGCAATTATTTGCCACAACCAAATCGGTTTTGAGACTAAACATATGAGAAATAAAACAAATACTATGAGTGGTGAGAAATGTTCCATCCCCTAAACCTGAGGGTCTGGAAAAATATCACAGAAAAAAATTTTCTACAACAAACTCAACACCCATCTGAAAGCCCAAAGCTGCCAGAATAGTTTGTTTTCTTGAACAGCTATCACAAATTATTTTTAGGATTCCTAGGAAAACTTAGGAAAGTTTGGGTTAATCTTCAGATCTGCCTTCCAATAAAAGAGCTGATGAACTGGCAACCTGGACACCTACACTCACATCTGTATATATGTGCATTTATGTACATCTTACAGCTCCCTCAACCTTTTGGTTGGCAGAGAGCTGAATCCTACAACCAAATGGACCAGCACTGTCATTCCAGCCAGTGGAACCAGACCTAAGGCCATTCCTTTCCAGTTTCCATTAATAAAACTTCTCCTATTGCAGAAGCCAGCTCAAGCAGAGTGCTCAGAGCTGCTAATAAATACACTGAATTAGAAAATGTCTCTATACGAACAATGCATCTGAGCCAGACAGATTACAGGATTAAGTTTTCCACTGCTGCAATTGATATTATGGTGACACAGAAATGTCAAGGATAACAGAAGTTACTGCTGAAGCATTTGAAAAACTGAATAAAAAACCATGACTTTAAAGCAAAAGACAAAAAAATAATAGATTCACAAACCAAACTAACCAAGACACTGAAGAAGCAAATAAATTCCAAGTAGAAATTATTTAACTGTATTGATAAAATTCATTAAAAGGTCAGTTCTCAAATCATTCTCAAAACACACCAAAACCAGGGGATCCATTTCCTAGTCTGCTGAAAGGGGCAGTTAGGATAAATTTAATCAATTTACCTCTTAACAATGCAAAGCTTTCTGGAAGTATGCTCGCATCTAGAAAAAGCTGCAGAACGTCTCTGTGTAAGAAATCTAGTTATTCATCTTGCTTTCAAAGGACTGGAGGTGGCATGGGGAGTTTCCATCAGAGAGATCTTCATGTCAAACAAACTAAATTGCCCAAACACAGAAACATCCTGGTTTAAAACCTTATCTCAATTCCTAAAATTACTTTCCTGTTTGTTTTCATTGCCTTTACTGTAAAACTAGTATTTGTTCCGTCCTGCACTTATTTTTTAATAATAACAAACTACAAAATAAATTACACATTAAATAGCTATTTTGGAAGTAAAGAAGTCTCCTGTTTTCCCAGTATCACCTATGTAATGGAAAGAAAATCCTGCATGGATTACTCCTCTTGTTGGTTATTGCACCCACGGGGCTGGAGAAACACTTGTGACCTTCAGGACACTAAAGATACTCGGTGTCAAAACCAGAGAAAAGGTAAATTTGCTGCTGATGTGGAAAAGTGGATGAAAAACTGCAGTTAATGAAGTCAGTTCCCCCAAATCGGTCCCTTTGCGCTTGCAAATGTTTTTCTGTCAGGTAAAAGAATGACCTTTAGTCTACAATAAATCATGAGATGCCTGTTGCCTTCTTGAGAGTCAAGTGTTTCTGTTTGTGTGGGCCAGTTGGAAAGAAGTTTCAATTTTAGCTGCGTCTCTGTATACCCTCATCTGCTCCAGCAGCACCAGCTCTGAGCTCAACTTGCCAGCCAAAGGTACCAGTGCTGTCTCTAAGGAGCCCCTCTCAAAATTCAGAGCCCAGCTCAAAAAACTGAGGCTTTCCCACCAATATTTTGCTTTACTTTAGGGAATTGCATCCCCCAAGAAAATAAAATATAGACACAGCCTTTTTAAGCTTCTGCAGTAAAGCCAAATGATAGAAATCCTCCCTTGCCAACCTTTTCACACAGATAAATAAAGAGCTATTTCCAGTTCTCCTCTGACACAGGCAGTACCTGAAACCCACCAGCTGTATTTCTGCCAGACCTCTGAACTGTGCCTCCCCTGGCTTGGGCAGTCAGCACCTGCTGTTCGAGGTAAAGAATTACACGAGGTTGTTTTCTTCAAAGTCTGAAAAGAAGATGGAGTGAGGGGGTAGTTGTGAATTTACTGTTCATGGGTGATTTTTTTAAAATTTTGCTTTGGTTTTGTTTGCTTGTTTTGCAGGGGGTTGTTGTTGGGGTTTTTTCCCACATCCTCCAAAAATTAATATTTTTCCCTTGAATTGATGTCTCTGGGCTCCCTGGTTTGATTTTGATTAAATAGTATGAGTAGCATCAGATAAGAAAGGGGAGAAGGAAACTGAAAAAAAGGGAACTTTTCCAAGGAAATCCAATAACCAGGCATTTAGAACACAGATATTTCTGAGCCACCCCATTGAGCACCATTAAATTTGCCTTTATGCTGCAAATCCACCATACCCAACAAGCAGAGACATGCCAGCAAACTGCACCACGAAGAAGTTGCTGCCATACCCAAGCCTCTGAAACCTGGCCTAATGACTGTTATTTATATTTTAAATCTTAAAAATACAGCAAATTTTCTTGATGCTATATATGCAAATGTGCTATCAAACACTGGTGCCTTTTAGATTACAGTGCACTTATTTTCCTGTGGTATTTTCCAGATAATCTAGCCTCAAATAAAGACATCAGTAATTTTGACATGATTACACTATAATTATTTAAATACCTTTAATTTCATACACTGGACTAATTATCGTATCTGTTGTTATCATTAACAGAGATTGTTACAGATAATGTATCTCTTATATTCCCCCTAATTGAAAAATGCAGTTCTTGGACAATAACAGTTGTGACAACAACAGCAATTCTGTTTAAAGGCTACCCTGGCAGTACAGCTGGAATTATTGCAAACAAAATACAGTGAGGCACCACAATTAACAGCAGAGCTGAGGGACAAGCTGCTGACTGTTAACTTGGTCCTTTTGCCAAATTTCCTTTTCTTCACAAAGACCCAATAGACAACATTGGGACTTTGCCAGGGAGCTCCCAATGCTTGTTATTTATCAAAGTCTGTAACATCCAGGGTTTATCCCTAGTAAATTCAGTGCAGTTTTCTTGCAGTGAGGATTCTCCAGATCCATACCCCCCAGAAATGGTGAGCAGAGGGGCAGGATCACTTCCCCAGACCTGCTCTCCCTAATGCAATGCAATCCCCTTCTCTATTAAAAGGTGTGATTTCTCCACATGACCTTTCTCTGTTGGCAGATCCTTGCTGGATATGGAAAGTGAAGAGGGATAGAAAAATTGGCCAGAAAAAGTGCCTTTGGACAGGTGATGCCAGGAGTTTGTTTGTTCACAGATCTTCCCCAAAATTGCAAAAAGAGCCAAGGGGGAAAACGTCAGGCAAAAAAGCATCCATGGAAAATATGAGAGAATTGTGACAACGGTTTAAAAATAGAGACGGAGACAATGCAAGCGATAGCAGAAAAGGAGAGAAGGAAATAAGGGAAATGTTAACTGTAAGAAAAAGGACAACTGAGGAGGGGAAATCCAAACAATGATCAGACATGAAAGTGCAGATGCACTTTTATGATGAATCTGAAATCTGATGAATTTCAGATTTGCCAAACACCAACACAGTTCTGAGGAAGAAGTACAGGTGCTAGGTACCAGAATCAAAGAGGATGGAAACACCAGATGAAATTATGAACGCTGTGAATATAGAGTGGCATTAAGACTGAAAGCTCTTCAGGGGAAAGATTGCCTTTTTATTGTGTGCTTTAGCAGAAGTCAGGAGGATTTTTAGCATAACTCGTTTCTCCAAGTGCTACTTTAGTACAAAATAATTAATAACAATAACAGCCAAAATAATTCATAAGACTAATGACTTTACAAATGATCTTGTAGAGTTCTCAAGGGTAAGTGCTCCTTTCCCTCAACTCACTCCCCAAAATTCACCAGTGAATGTAGATGCTTCCCTTGACAGCTCATCTTATCTCTCTCTTGTCCTTATTTCAGCTTGAATTATGGACCAATTAATATACTTTCCACCTTATAAGTGGAACCACAGTCAGCTCTGTGCTGAAGATGCCTGCATGTTGCACTGAATTTGTAATGAAAACCCTTCTGGCTGGCACTCAGCACTGCTTTTTCAAAGCAAAGCATTTTGGATAGGTAAATAACAAATGCTGGATTTGTCAGATCTCTGGAACATTGGCATTCTACCATGGATATTGCAGTGTCTGATTACCACACTACAGTGTTAATATCTCTTTTTCAATGTATGCTCTCAAGAAAACCAGTTTCCCTATGATCACATTTGATCATTAACTTATACTTACAAGTATGGACCAGCTCCAGCACAGTCTACTCACTCTCCCTTCACACTGGTGCTCTTCTTTTCCAACACACACATTGGGCTGTATTTTTGGCAGGGACAAAACAGCAGAGAGTGAGAGCCCAGAGAGAGTTACCTGGTCTGGCTGCAGACTTGAGCCATGCTCTGGGCCGTGGGGATGCGAATCCACTCCAGCCTGGAAGGATGGATCCATGGCTTCCAGCTCATGCCAGCAGTCCCATCTCCACCAGAGCCACCAGTGTCTCCAGCAGTGTGCCAAGGGCCACCCAGGAGCTCCCATTCTCTGACAGTCAGATGGAACAAGGAAGGGATCCCATACACCCCTATCCATGGCATTTGTCCAAGTTTAACCGACCTCATGGTGTGAGAAAAGGGAAAATGGGATCAACTTATTTAATTGGAACGTTGGAAACCTTTGGTTATCCTTCTGCAAGCTCCTTTTACATTCCTGCTCTGTTGATTTCTAAGTGAAAACCCTATTAAAGTGCAATTTCTCAGCAGAAAAAAAACAAACCACCAAACACCAGAGCATATCAATCCCTTCCCTTGAACCCCTTTTGAAGTAAAGTAAGTGGATCATCAAGGATTTCTGTTGGAATCCAAAGTGGTGGGAAATCTCAGAATATTAAGTCTGTAAGTCAAAACTTAGAATTAGAGACAGGGTTTGACCTGAAACTTTGGGAGAGCTTCTCAAGTTTAGATGCTAGAAGTAAGAATGTAGATTCATGACTTAAAGCAGAGTATGTTGAGTAGAGGAAAGTTTCGTTTTAGAGCCTAAAAGTCATCAACGACAAAGCAAAAGTAGTTACAAAGGTGAACAAAAGGTTTTAGAATGTAATACTGTAAGGTTTAGATGTTAAGAGGTGATTGGTTAAGAGAATTCACACTTAATAACACAAATTAACTCAGTATTGGTTTAATGATGTAAATATCTAGTTGGCAGAATTTTGTTGCCCATAAAGCCTTAAATAGTCTGATAAGCAGAAATCTACTGACTTCTTGGCCACACTGCTAAACATCTGTATGAGGGACTCACCCTCTCTGCCTCTGTAGAAGATAAGAAAATAAACTGCACTTATCCATGAAATTCACGAGTTCCATTTCTCTGTTTCAAGAAGAAACCCCCATACACAAAACATGAGGTATAAAACCATTGTGTGAGGAATCATCAACTCACAGATTTCTCTTTCTTTACAGTAGTCATCCCCCAATGTGAATGTCTTCCCAAAAGCCAGTTTTCAGAGAGCACTGTTGTATTTCATTATTGCAATTTTCACTTCTGTAGATGAACTGATTGTAACTGAAACAGAATCCAGGCAGGCAGGCTGATCTTCTCCAGGATCCTTCTTCATAGTCCTCTCCATCCTCCACTGTTATCTGTTGACTAAGTTGTAATATTCAAGGGAAAAACAGAAATTTGTATTTCCAAAAACAAGAGGTTTTGTTTGCTGTTGCATTTTTTAACGTTGCAGCCTCTCAATTCTTGAAAAACAAGTGGACACATTTAAAGAGAATCAGGGAAGAGAAACTAATTCATCTCAGCTTTGTACTGGTCTGCTACCATTTCACCTTTCTGCTAACTGTGACCAGCCCAGAGAAATTTGGAGGGTTCAGGGGGTTTTGGCAAAGCTAGGAAAGGGTCTGATATTTCACCAACTCTATTTATCAGCAGAAGCAGAAACAATAGATGGGACATCCATCTGTAGACAGAGCTTCCCTAACAGAAGTGACTTGAAGAGATTTAGGGATGTCACTGTGCTGAAGTTCTGTTGCCACCTCTGCTGTTCTGGGGCCACTGCCACTACAAGCAAGTTTTGGAACTTAATGTACCTGCTTTTAAGTCACAGATTCATTTTTTCAAAGTAAAGCCTCACCACTACCTCTAATGAATGCATTTCTGGGCTAGCAGCAGCTTCACTGTAATGCTATTAACTTCTACTTGTGTGCAAACCGATCCTGTCTCAGCACATTTGAATGAGCAAGGCTACCCTGTAACTGCAGTTTTGTTATAAATCTAATAAATAATAATGCAAGGTGAAATTACATTTGCTCTTTATGCTGTCGTATAACATCAATTTCCTGTGGAATGATTTGTCTGCTCTCAAACGAGAGCAGCACTCATCAAGCTGCTCTCCAGTTTTTCCCTTCTGTGCTCCTAAGCAGTATTCCCTAATACTGTTGGGAGAGCTAAAAATGGGGTTGGGGGAGAAGTGTGTTGCCTAGGAGGCAAAATATCTTCAATGTTCATAAAAAAATAAGTGAAAACAACAAATCTGCATCAACTTTCCTTAAATAACAGCAGGGTGCCAAGGCAGGCAGCAGTGCTCAGAGACATCTGGGCCCTGTTGGAAAGGGAGGGGAGAGAGAAAAACCAAAATCAGCATTCCTGAGCACTGGCACAAGTCATTTTGCACACTGTAAACAACTCTAAACAGGTCCTACAGTGCAGGACACCCTTTTAGACTGACCTATGATAGAAAAATATTTCCTACACCAGGGGGAAACATGAGCTGGTATCACTTCTACCTGTCAGGTAACTACAGCTAAGCCAGGCTGACACTTCAAGGGGAACCTTGCAGCTACAGGGAGGAATGCATCTGTCTGAGGAATATCCTCAATACTGGATCTGCTTCCTCACTTCCAAAACCACCTTCTGATGCAAGCCTCCAGTGCATGATTGATCTGACACCAGGTCCCAGCTCTCCCTGACAGCCTCCCAGGTGTACTGGAGGAGGGAGCAGCGTGTGCCTGCTCTCCAGAGGCTTGGCCATTAACAATTAATTTGATCATGCAATACTAACAGCTGTAATAACAAAAGCAACCCCAGCTGCTGCAGCGGGAATGACAACAAAAGAAACAAAAACAAATGACAACGGCAGGAAAACAATTGAAAGGAGTTGGTTTCTTCAGGAAAGTCAAAGCTGGTTATCCAGGGATGAAGAGGGAGAAAGAAGTAGAGAGGCAGGCCCCAGAAGAGCTGCCTCCCCACACCAGTCCTAAGGCTGAAAAGATGAAACTGGTTTGACCCCCTGGCAGCATTCAAAAACATGAGTGTGGCACCTAGGGACATGGATTAGCTGTGGCATTGACAGAGTTGGGGTAACTGTTGGATTCAATGACCTCAGAGGGATCTTCCAGCCTTATTGTTTCTATGCCATTCTATTCTACTTCCCTTAAGCAAAAATCAAGAGAAGGGACTGAATGCACCATAGATGGTCATAAAGGCTTCACCGATCCCCCAGGTTTCTATTGCAACTGCATTAACATTTTCCTTTCTGTCCCTGGCAAAGGTTTTAATGAACCATTGGTCAGACAGGATGGTTTTGGTACTTATCTCTTCAGGCTGAAACAGCCAAAGGCCTGAAGCTGGAAAGAAGTGGCTGACTGTCCTCCAAACCAACAAATGCTGGGAACAGGTGAGGTCAACCCTCAGTAACCAGGAGACACAGACACAGGGGGTTGTTTTTACATATAGGACCACTGCAGATACTGCTTCAAAATACAGATGTCCAGTTCCTTCAGCCCACTGCAGAACTCTGCAGGCATTCTCACCTTGTTTCACATCCTGAAATACTGGAAATTATCCATGCAGGCCAAACTGAGCACAACTGATCTGCATTGCAGATAAGGGAGGTGGAAGGCATGTTTCAGAAGAAAAAGTTCTAGGTGGTAGGCTAAATTACATGACTTTAATACTTGTCTCCAAAAATTCTATGCTTAATCCTGTTGATACTTGCATGGTGATAGCTGGGTTTTAAGATTTAATCTGTCTGAAATAAAGTAAATAAATTGGGTGATAAATCTTTTAAAATCACACTGCAACTTGATTTTATCTCACTGATTTTATTCTTCCTTTGGGAATCAATGCTGTTTGATTAAATACTTGCCCTGTTCTCTGTATTCCACATTATACTAAATTCATTATGATGATTGCTATAATCTGTGTAGCCCTGACTGTAAAAAAGTCTCCTCAATAAATCTTTTCTGTTTTGTTTCTACCAGGTTCTGTAGTGGCTTCAGGACATGCAGGAGAGGACAGTCTCAAGCAAGACCCAGCCTGTGAGATCACTGTGCCCATCCCACCCCTGTTACTGTGATGTAGATAGAAACACACAGTAACACACACAACAGGTGTTCAGGTAGAGAAGAAGAAAGGAAGGAGTCTTTTGTTTATTGTTGACTTCGATATATATAAGTTTCTGGACAGTGATCAGAGATTGGACAGAGAAGTTCCTACTTCTCATCTCCACTGGTCACTTGAGAAGTTTATCAGGTGATATCTTTTATAAAGGAATGTAAACATGATTCTTGTTTATCTTACAATTCATGAGAACTGACTCCACTATACTAAAACAAATCAGAAGGCTTGTTTTCAGGGACAACACACCCCTGTTCCAGTTCTGGGGGACTCAAGGAGCCACACTTCCACCTGTGCTGAAGGCCATGCAAATGACAGCAAGGACAAGGCCCTGAGCCAAGGGAGCAACAGCCACCTGTGAAAAGCCTACAGAGATCATTAATAACCTACTCCCCTAAAATTTATGGGGAACGCCAGTTTCCTGTTGCCTGGGGACGAAATAAAATGGAGGATTTCTAGAATACAGTAGATGTTTCAGCTGGAATGGGTCAGGTGCATAAAATAATACAGACTTGCAGAAGGGGAAATCTGAGAATATTTACCCTGAAAAAGTTAGTTCAGATTTATTTAAATAAAAAAGACAGAGGGGTCCTACTGAGTCCTGCAGTACTGCTGCTTAGCCAAAGCTTCAAAATTCAAATCAGACCTTTAAAAGCAAAAAGATAAAGAACAATGCACAGTGATGACTTTTGTTCACTGCTTCAGCTTTGCTTGACAGATCTAAAATATACTTAAAACTCTAGTATTCCATTATCTCTTAAGTTACATCTTTTTTTATGGTGAATATGCTTTCCTAACCATAAATGTGAGATGTGGTAGAAAGTTGAGCTTGAATGACAATGACAGGCTTATAACTACAAACATAAGATGCCATGTATACAACCAGGGCATGCCTTTTATCAGGAAACAGTGGGCTCTCTCGTTTTCTCACCAGATACATCAGCTGTGCTGCTCCTAAACAGGAAAATCAAATAAGAAAATAATCAGTTTAATTTAGTAATGCCTGAGGCTTTAATATGTGAGATTAAAATACTTGATTTCTTAGTATTAGGAGAGCATCAAATAAGTAGGGCAACTCGGCAAGCCTCTTGATTTTACTCTTCCTGACTACCTTTACTCAATCTCTGCAGTCACTGATCCATGATTGCTGCACTGTGGGTAAAACAGCCAGTGCCTTTTGCCTCACTCAAAGGGTGGGAAAAGAGCCTGTGCAGTAGAGGAATCCATAAACATCCAGTGGGCTTAAAAAGCAGGAATGTGTGCTGCAATCTTGCTGAATGGATTGAAAAGCAGGGCTGTGCAAACTAATTGGTCTGTGCTGACTGCCCCAAACACAGTGTGCCCAAATTTGGAGGAAAGGCATGAAATAAAGCAATCCCCTGAATATTTGTTCCCAAATGAGGAACCTTTGAGGAAATGAGCATCTCAGAGTGGTGCTGGCCCAGAGCAGGAATATGGGGACTGCCAGCCCAGGGGAAAACAGGCAAGGAAAGGCAGGACTTGTCTCCCAAGGAGCAAGTAAGGAATGAGAGCAAGCTCCTTCAGACTCCAAGCAGCCCTGTTAGGTACACACCCAATGAGCACTGAATGCCAGGTGAGCCATCACCTTTATAGCCCTTATTAACCTATATAGGACAAGAGGAAGGTGGGGGTCTTAAGTATTTTCATAGATCTGAAAAAATTTCAGCATTATGGACTAGTGCCTCTCGGCCACAGCTGTGGAAAAGCTTAGACTGGAAAATCCACCAGAAATTCAATTTACCCATTCTAAAAGCCATTTCCACTGTATACCTGCAGCACTATGTCCCTCACCAAAGATGCTGAGTTTAAACAAAGCCTTGTGCCAAAGCAACTGCAAAGTTTAGATTAGACCAGTTCTGTGCCTGAAAGCTTAAAATGAAAGCATAACAACCTGAAAAAGAACAGGTCTTTAAGGTCTTGTGCATGTAAATTAGTCATAAGTACCAAAAAAAACTCAACTAGGGAGGACTAATTTTTCTTTACCCTCATGTATTTTATTAATCAGAGCCAGTTTAGCAGGGAAGCACTTTCAGAAAGCACATCAGTCAGCAAAACTGACACTGCCTCTCAGTGATGTTATGTTGCAAATTAACCCCTTGTATCACAAGCAAGAATCTCTCTCACTCGAAAGTGCTCGGGGAATTAGAGGCTGAAGGACAGCTCAAAACCCAGGGGCTGACTTGTCACTCAACCAGGAGTTACATCAGTGCCAGCTAAACTTAAAATTATCAGTAAAACAACTGCTCAATTTCCTCCTCCAAGAGCTAGGCTCACTGCTTCTTCCATGCTTCCACGCCACAGCAGCCCAAAGGAAGTCAGTGAAGAACAGTGATGTGACCTTGGATTCCAGGGCTCATGCTTGCTGAAATAAACACTATGTGGCCCATGGCTTATTTACCACCAAAGTCCAGCAGCAGCAGGCACAGGAATCTGGGTAGGATTGGTATTAAATTGAATTTTATTGCATTTCCCCAGGTTTCCTAGAAGCATTTCACTCACATTAATGCTGCATTCAGGAGCCCGTGAAAGGGAGAGTTAGAAACACATTTTTAAGAGATTTTAAATATTTATAGTCTGTAGTTTCATGATTACAATAAAACCTACTGCACTTTTGGGGCATCTCCATTGTTGAGGCCTTCAAGTTGTATGAGGACTTCTTGATTATTAACAGGAGGTTGGCAAGTAATTTAATGGGATTTTTAAACATTATGAGCAAATCGTTGAAGCAAGTCCATAAAACCCTGGAAGGAATTTGTGTGTGCTCTTCTAGACACTGTTTGAATCTTGTCTCCAAAGATGACATGATTTTCTCCTCACTCACTGCTTCTGGCTCTAAAGCTAAATTTGTGTAGCTTACTCTGAAATGGAGTAAAGAGAACATAGAAGCAGCATCTGCTGCTAAGGATTCAAGTCTCTGCAGGGCTGTACAACTTCTCTCCATTCCTCAGCATGCATTTTTCAACACCACAGCCTCCCAGAAGCTTTAACAAATTGGCAGGCACATTTTAAGGGGATCAGGGAAGGAAAAATAACTTGCATTGCCTTTTCACTGCTCTAGTAGTAAACTGTGATTTCTGCTAATTGTGACCCCAACACATGCATATATATATACATGTATACACACACATTTGTAGGGATTATTTGTTTGATTGGTTAGGTGTTTTGCCTAAGAGTTGTAAAGGGGATGTAATCAACTGTTCTATCACCCCGAACAGTGGTGGTTTCTCAGCCTGCAGCATTTCAGCCTGAAATTTCCAGCACCAAATGAACCTTTGGATTTTGTATGAGATGGGCAGCACCAAGTACAAATAGATAGACTTGTTTACCTATCTTTCCAAAAAGCAGCTTCTAATTAATCACAATTGATCATTATTAAGTGAAGATACAGAGATGTCTTGTCTGGCATTAATTATTAACATCAGGAAACCACTGTATGGGGTAGAAAGCATCTGGTTTTAAACTGCAGACATGTTTCACTCAGAACTGACTTGCCTCCTGTAGATGCAGCATCAAGCGGCTCCTGTTTCCCACAGCAGGCAAAGGTGCTGAACCCAACGGTGCCAGAGGCATTGAGAGCCCCGAGTCACCATGACTGCACCTCTCCATGAACAGGGATTAAGAAAAGTCATGGCTTCCCTAAAAAAACTGGTTCTGTTCATAAGGAGAATGGAGGTATTTCAGCCACAGGTATCACAATCCAGCTGCTTTTGTCAGCAAAAATACACATTACGTCTACAATTATTTTTTAAATTCCATTTCTGAAAATGTTAGCTTCTGATCAGAACGTATAAAATCACTTGATTTAATTTAAACTCAAAGGAAACCTCAAGATCTCAGCATTCCTGTAACCAAAACCAACACCATGGCACCATCTTCTGGGCACTTTATAAAGCAAGTTCTGGAAAAGCCAACGCTGCCCACAGGTACAGGCTGCTTGTTCCATTCCTGAGCTCAGACAGAAGCACTGTGTCAAAAAGGGGTTTTAAATCTGAAATTCTTTATATCCAGCTGTTTGGGAAACTATTTTACAAGTTCAACAGCAAGTTTAGCAGAATTCATGTACATTTTTAGTACAATTGTATCACAAAAATAAATCCTTAAAAAATAATTCAATAAAAGCAATCCTCAAACCCTGCAGGTAACACGAATGATCACAGGATCCTCAATGTGAATCCTAAACGAGACATACGGATATATATCCTGCCTTCAGGAGTAAAACCACTGCTATCATGAAGGCTTTTTTGTTTTAGCAGAAAAAATGCATCTGATTTCTAGCCCATATTTTGATGCTGATCTTAACCACAAAACCACATATGGCTTAAAACTCCAAGTCCTAACACAGTGACACACTACATCAATCTATCTAAAATGCTCAAAAATCTTATGTTTTACAAGGCCAGCAGAAGAAGGGGAAGAAGAATAGGATACTTTAACATTTAAATTTGTCTGGCTCTTCCATTTGGGTTAGCACTTCCTTTCATATACAACTTTTCACCTGACAGAAAAAGCAATTGCACTTCAAATTCCATAAAAACTTGCCTGTTACCTCCTTGTTCATTTTGTAGTCTTCCCATCCCTGAACATTTTGTTTGTCATCAAGTCTGTAAAGACACGAAGAAAATAATTTCTATATTCACAGGGTTTACATTTCAGTTTGGACCTTTGAGGACAGGTTAAGAGTACACACCACTGCTGAGGATGAGGAGCAGAAAAATCTGTTCAAGAACTCCCAAAGACCACTCCACAAAGATGGAATTTCCCTGTGAAATAATTTAGGCGTCACAGCAACTGAGGTTACAGATGAAGCAGCAATGGTTGGTACGCCTGGGGTTTCATGCAACAGTTCTTCCTTGTGTTTGTCTGTCTTGTCCCTGAGTGGTCAGGGACTCAGATAAAGTCAGTTCTGCTCTAGCACCCTGGTATTCCCCCCTTCTGGGCTATGGGGAAGTCACCCTTGGATCAAAGCCACAGGTATAAAACTCACAAGCTCTGCACAGTGCTGGCTGTGTGGTTGAACAGTGTGAAAGAGGCACCTCACACCACATTTAGTGACAATAGACCTGAAAACTACATTTCATTTGCTCTTGGTGAAAAGGTTTCTGAACAGGAGAAAAGCATCCTTCCTGGCAGTTCCAGGCTATTGTAGCAGATGTCACTGAAAATAATCTCCTGCAGCCCAGCATTCACCTGCAGTTCTGACACTGCTGCCCTGGATTCCTCCTCCTTGTTAGAGATTAAAATGGCTGAAGCCAAACCTGAAATACCACACTATTGCAAAAATCCATTTGGGAATTCAAAACCCAGGGACATCTGGACTCAGCAGCAGCTCTGATGCCCTTCTGGCACTTTAACATCCTTTCCTCCCTTCAATCTCAGCAGTAAAACCAGTCTTACAGCATTTCTGTGTTTTTATTGTAGCTGACTGATTTCTGCTGAGTCTTTTTTCCCTCTCCTCCCCTCCTCCTTCAGTTGCACCAAGTCCACAGGCAGAGAAAGAGAGTTAAAACAAGAAGCATCCAGGAGAAAACTGAAATCCTCATGCAGGCATGGCAGGCATGAAAATCATCCTGAAAATTCAAGTCTCCGCAATCTTTCAAGTGCCTCCTTGAGAAACTCTCCAGTGATCAAATTGTTCCTAGACCTGCTGGAGCTTATTAAGAAACACCTCTGTAAGCAGAAACAAGACCTCTCTGCCAACTGCTTCATCTCAGAGGAGAGTTTGTTGGGAATGGATCCTAATTGGCTTCTCCATAATTCAGTCCTGACACTGGCAGCACACACAGAGAGGTCTCCAGAGGCTGAGCCCCTGCTGTTGTTGGAAAGCACCAAACAGCTTCCAGTGTTCACAGCACTGAGGGCACTCAGAAGGGACTCAAACATCCCAAAACACAAAATTGTGCAGCAGTGAGTCAGCAGTCACCCAGTGCAGGACCTCTACTAAATAAACTGGGGAGAAATAGGAGTGGTTACCACCTCAAACACCTTCCACCCTGCCATCCCTTCTGTGTTCATCAGCATACACAGCTGCAGATCAAGCACCAGCATGATGCAGCTTGAAAACATAGCCAGAAAGAATAAAATGCAAAGTGGTTTTGGCTGCTGTGAGCTGACAAAGCATCAGTTTGGGCTTAGCAAGCACTCAGCTGAGAGACTGGTGAACTGGGCTCACCATCCCTGCCCCTGACATCATGCTCTAAAGCAAAACTATTAAGTATTGTAAGCACTATATTTCATTAGAAGAGATCTCATCGTGGATATAGGTGCAAAAAGCCCCCTGGACTTTCAACATGCAGCACTGCTCCTGGAAGACAAATTTAGAGTTAAGGAAAATGGGGAAACACATAGAATTACAGCTCCACTGCATGCAAGTGCATCCCTAAGTGCCCAGGAGAGACCCAGGGACCAATAACTGCGGAGCTTATTGGGAGAAAAAAGACCCTCATTTTCTCTCACATTTGCTCTGGCTGCTTGCCAAGAGTTTGGAATCAATTTCTGCATGGATTTCCAGACTTTCTAGACTTTTTATGTTCATATATATGCATATAAAATCCCAGAGCACTCAGGAAAGTGTTTGGAGTGTGATCAGCCCAGACTGGGAGGGAAGCCAGCTCCCAGAGGCTGCAATACATGCAAAGCAGACCCATTTAAACACAGATTTCATTCTTCATGTACTTAAGATAGGGATACACTTAGCTGTATTTCTCTATTGGACTTTAATATATACATAATAAACACAAATATGTATGATATGTATATTAAACATATATGGTTTGAAACACAGAACTGGTATTCTCAGCAGAAGAAATAATGCTGCTCATCAACTGAACTCTTCCAAAGAAAAAAATTATACTCTAAGGCATGCAAAGGCCATTGAATAATGACAGAAATGTGAAAGTGGTTTCAAAAGGAGATGTACCAAGTGGTGGGTCCCTGTGAGTGAGCACAGGTATGGACCCTGTTTCATCACCAGGGCACGTGTGCATTACCACACTCTTGGCTGGTTGAGCTGCCTTGAGTGGCACAAATGAAATTCTCAAGTTTCACCTCCTCTGCTTTCCTATTATACTTTAGAGTGTGCTATATCAACACTATAACTTTATACTATTCTCCTTAACATGCATGAAATTGTCTTTCACAAAGTTATTTTGATCCTCTTGTACCAAAGCAGAAAATTAATTCCTCTAAGAAGCTGCAGTGCTCTGTAACTTTTTCAAGCCTACAATATCTAGAAGTTTGTTCCTTTCACCCCCAAGAGCAATAAGCTTAGGGACTGAATCACTGGTTTGAGCGTTATTGCCATAGAGAAGAGGGACCCAAACTCCAGCTAGAGGGAACAGTTCTGCAAGATCATCCCCAGCAAATACATCCCAAAACAGAAGCACCCTGGTCTAGGAGACAGTCATGTATTTACTCATCTCAGAATTCACTTTCCTCCCACACTCTGCCAAAGGGCAGCAACACCTCAAACTGCTGCAGCTGCTCACTGTGTGAGCATGAGTCCTAAACCTTCCCATTGGATCTCGAGGATGACTCCAGCCTTACCACCACATTGTCCAAGACAGGATAATTCACTCCTCTACATCTTTCCCCTCCACCCCATCCCTTCTGTACCTCTCATGCATTTGATAACTAAAAACTTAGAGTTTAATACCGTCTTAGCCATTGCTCTATTACCCAACATGAATCATATCTACTTGTTGTACTCGCAGGGAGGAAATTTGGGCAAAGAATAACCCACGTATGAATTTCTGCTCTTTGATATGTAGCTGAGTCCCTGAGTGCAATAGAGAAACAGCTAAGAGAGATACTCAACCACAAATCCATTATTTAATGGAGTTCTATACACCCAATTCCTTTTTTGTTGCAAAAAATTATATTTTATTTTAACTGAAAGGGCAACAAAATTCACTGCAGCATTCTTAAAATACCACCATGGAGATTTGTTCTCTGATTCAGGAAGGGGAGGGGAAGTAGAGTGAGCTACTCCTTTTGATCCAGGTGACAGACTGGGTTTCTTTTTCTTTAAACACATAAAAAGAAAAATTAATGACCCCATTGGCCAGTAATTTTCCTCTTTTTCAAGGAACTTGGAGACTAATATGTCATTTTCAGACAAAAGAGACTTTGGCTGCTGGCTTGTTCAACACACAGAAAATTACTCGTATTTCTGGGACTCTGTTAAGGATACAGCCTGCCTCTACTCATTTCTCTCTTAATTTTGCTGTTTCCAAACACACAAACAAGCAAACAATTAGCTCAATGGGCTACTACTGATTACAGTCTCTTTGGAAAGAGTGGAACGTGAGCTCTTCAGTTGGAAAGTGGCAGATCCAAAACCTCCAGTAAATATCCAAGGGGACAGGAGGGGAATCCTGTTCCACCATCACCAGCCCTCTCCTGAGGTCCTTGTCACCTCACATATCTCCCTCAACAGGCTGACAAACACAAAATCCTGGTGGCAAGCCCCCCCTTCACAGAAGGTTATTTCTAACCACAATGAAGCTAAACAGCAAAATGCCTTTTAGCCTGCACCATCATGCCAACCTCCCAGTACTTCTTGTGCAAGCCATAAGGTTCTCACAGCTTATGTTTTAATGTTTTGGTTTTTTAAGACTTCATCATTACTGTTTGACTACTGCCAGGTCACTGTGCTATTTCAGGGCTCTCCTTCCCTGTTTAACAGAGGCCTGAGGCTACAGACTAGTAAGTTTTCCAGTGGTACCACAAATGTGGGCAGTTCCATATTCCCTCTGAATGCTCTTTGGAAAACAAGGGGCTCAGCCCAGAGGTTTTACCCAGTTTCTTTAAGCTCAATGTTCAGCAGCAGCCCAGAGATCCAGTGGTGAAGAGCATTTCCATAGGACAGCAAGTATGAAACACACTACAGCGTGTCATGGAGCAGAGTCACAGGTGAGATGGGGGTGTAGATCCCTGACCTAGCTATCCATAAAAAATTAAGACTGAAAGGCCTTCAAGCTGCCCAAAAAACCAGCAACTCACAAGTTCTTATTTACCTAATTAGCCCAGAGAAAAAGTATACTGTAACTGTTGGATTTGGGCTTTATGGTTCTAAAGGATTTAGAGATTGAGTTATACTGTGAAGAAGAAACTCTGGCGACCCAAAGCTTCAAACTCAGGAAGGTTCCACCACCTTCAAGGTGACTTTATGCTAAAATATTTCATGTTCCAAAACCAGAACACTGGGGTTCACTGCAGTGAAAAACTGTGAGGGGGAAAAATGCCTAGCACCAGTGCTTTCCTCTCTTTCATCAACTGCCCTCCCTCCCTGTGCCAAACACCCTCCCAGACTGCTGGGAGAGTGAATGGGAAGGAGTTCACCAGGCATGCACAGAGTCCTCACCAAGAAAATTAACAGCACAATCTGGCCAGTGCTGCTAAGAGGGATTGGATGACTGATTTAGATGGTAAAGTGAAAAAGAATGAGCTCAGTGAATCTACTTGGTGACAAGTCATGGCAGATTCCATTGCAGGAATAGCAAGAGTATTTTAGACTTGGATTGGGAGGCTTTCAGAGCCTTCACATTTGCAGAACAGAACAGGGGGTGAATTGATTAATCTTCATCAAACAGTAGGTGGAACAGTGAATAGAAGACTAGGTAACCTCAATTTAAAGCTGTTGTTCCTGGCCTTCTTATAAACTAGCTGCTCCTAACCCAATGAAAATAATGAAATCATCTACTGTCAAACTTTAATGAGAATGCCTTACAATATTCATCAATTTAAAATTTTAATAAAGTTTAATTAAAATTGGTTTTCTGCACCCATGTTTCTGCAGAGCAAGAATCTGGATTTGCATTCACATGCATGAAATGGAAAACAAGCTTTGGAAAGAATGGCTATGGGATTGCATCTACCACCACTCCACATGAATTCCAAGTTTGTGGTAGGTGGAATTTGTTTTCCTCCAGATGAACTGGACAGAAACCACGCAGCCTGAATTGCATCTCAGTTGTGAAAAGCAACTACACAGCACTTGTTATCCCCTTGGTGTTCCCTGACAGAACACAGATTGAACTGGATATTTATATGTACCACATTCTGTTTGTTACTAATGAGCCAAGAGAAAGGTGAAATGCATACACTGAGCACCTTGGTTTTGTGGCTCATACTGCAACAAAATGAGAATCTTACTCTATAAACAACAGTCACACCAGTAGAATTTTTTACTCCTCTCTGCTTAGAACCTCATAATTCCTGGGATCTATCACTGCATGATTTTGGTCTTCCCAAAAACATCCTGAAGGTCACTTTGAGCACATTTCCAAAACTCAAGTATCCTATCTTTGGCAAACACAGCAGTTAATCAGTAATCACAATGCAGTGCAATAAGCAGGAACATTCATAAGATCCCAGCTAAATCTTTAATTCTTTCTCAAACAATAGGAGGGAGGAGGCTGATGGGTTTAGGATTCATAACACAAGCTGCAGAACTTTGAAAACTGCCAAAAGGTGAGACAGACACAGACTTCACGCAGGGGTTGAGTTTTATCAGCACTTCTAAAGTTGGTCTCTATTTTACAGAATCAGATCCTAACCCTAAAGCAAAAGTAAGGGACTGGTTCCCTCCTTTGGGAATAAATCCATTTGATCACTGGGCCCCTGCAGAGAGGCTGTCACCAGCTGCCTTTAGGGGATATTTCTGGTTTCCACAGTTCCCCTTTACTGCTTTGCTGGCAAGTTTCTCACATTTTCAAGAAGTACCTCAAAGGGGAGGTATTATTATTATTATTAAAAATTACCATAATTTCACCTAGTGCTACAGATCTGCCTCAAGTGGCACAGATTAAATCCTCCAGTTTCATCTAATCTGCTTTCCTATTACACTTTAGGCTATGCTATATTTATACCATAATATTACAATATATACAACCCAGTAGAGCTGTTTTTACAGGTTTGGCAACAGCCTTTGCTCCCTCAGCTGTATCACTCTCTAAACTGCCTGTTCTTCAATATGATTTTTTTTTTAATTATTTTTTTCTTTTTTATGATATATTTTACTTTTGTATACAATCAAGCTGTTTTTACCCAAGCTGGAAAGGGAAGTAAATTAGTTTTCAAAGCCATTAGGACACTCCAAAAATAGTAAGGAAGAAAGGTGCAAAGTGCAGCACTGTAAGATTTTTGCTTCACTAGAAAGAAAGAAAAACACTGGCTGCTCATTAAAATGTCAAGTGAATTGATGTTCCACTAAAGAAAAAAATTTCAGTGGCAGGAAAGACTAATTTAGGTCTTAACATGCCACATAGTCACTGTTTACTATTCCCATAGATAAAGGGTAAAATACACTCATGGTCTGGTTGTCTGTGCATATATTTATTGCACCTAAGGCAGCTACTCTGGGATGCTCACTGCCCTTTAGACAACAGCTACAGCAAAACAATTACCTTCTTTTAAAACAAAGGTACTCGAAAACCAAGAAGCATAATAAAAAATAATCTTCATAAGCCATAGTCCTGACCTAAAGACAAGTAATTTTGGAAATGAAAAACATTCATCTCTTGATTCTCCTAACTCAGAGACTTTGTTCATGACGTATGGATTGTCAGTTTACCTAAAATACATTTTTGTGTTGTTTGAATTACCATGGAAAGTGGGATAGCTGTTTCAGAAAAATAAAAAACTCTGAGAAAGAACAAAAGGCATGGCTGGGATGAGAGTTTATGTTACACTGCTCTTCTTCTGGGCTACAGAGGAGCAGGAAAAGTGCTGAAGGGCAGTATTTTAATGTGTTACAAGACAACAGCTATAGCATTCCTTGACCTGTTTCCAGGCTGCTCAGCAGAGTCCAGTCCTTATTTATCAAGTAGGTCACCCTTTCCTCCAGTTTAATAAAGGCTTACGGAGCAATTTATGGACTTGCATGAGAGCTGTATGTCAGCAGTGGTTTCAGTTGTGTCTAGAAACTTCCAGGACAGCAATACCCTTACAGAGCCATGGTGAGATCTTTTGATCTCATGAATTTATGTATTTGGTTGGCAAACTGTTAAAACTAAACTACTGTTAAAGCAATCACATCACCATTTTTGAAAAGAAAATCAGAAAAAAAAAGAAAACCAAGTAACCCCTGTGGTACTAGGAAGCCACAGGGTATGGGAGGATGTACTGTACACACAGAACATGGCAAACTCCTTGCCCACACAGGTCATCCCACCTCCACTCTAATTTTCAGGCTTTTTCTCTACAGAGGTCTGGGTCAGGACTAACTTTTCCACAGAAGTAGGCTCATAAAATAGCAACAATGAATATGAAAAGAGAAGGCATGAAATTGAAATTTGCAGTCATCTCTCACATCAGTAGCTCACCTCTCAGTTTTCTCAGCCTTACTTCCCCATTAAAGGAATTTTTTCCCCCGTCAACACATAAATTATACACATATTATGCACATAATTATGTGCATAAATTATAATGATTTTAATTGCTCTATCGTCTTCAGAAAGACAGATATTCTATTTATGCATGCTCTCCCTCCACGTAAGCAAAGTATTTCTCTGCTCTGGAATTAGTTACAAACAACTTGAAGTTGTACTGTCGAGTGAGAGAATGCTAAGTGTGAGGGAGCTTGAACAGTTTTGAGGCTGATTTCACCTGCACCTAGCAAACAGGTTTACATTAAAGCAGATGGATAAATCTTTGTTCAAGGAGTCATTTATGATGCTCCAGCTTTTACCAAAGTTACCAAAATTTTTCCATTCGTTTCCCCCCACATGAATGTTGCAGCGAATGCTTTGCAATCTCAAATCCATCCTGGATTTCAATAGCTCTTCACAAAGCTATTTAGGAAAAAACATGGTGAGTTTTCCCTTGGAGAGTTTGTAGATCTGATTTCCCCACAGAGCACAGCCAGCAGTGTCAGAGAACTGCGGGGGTCAAACCCCACAGGAGTCAGTGTTTTACCCATGATTACTTTCAGTGGAAGCCAAATTTCTTGCTCTACTTAAAAAACACTCTGTGTGCTTGAGAAAAGATAGTATTTCAAGAAATAAATATTGCTGCAACTGTTGGAAATTACACTCTTTTTTTTCTCCTTATTTTGCATTTGACACCTATTACTTTTTCTAATGTTACTCCCTTTATTCCATGACTACTTTTGTCAAGCAATGTTGGTACAACCATAGGATTCATGTAGGCTCAGAACTTTGCTGGTAAGCACAAGAACAAGTTGCCCTCCCAAAGATTAAAATCTTAACATTTTTTAATTCCATACTATTATAGTGCACAAATTATTCTTTGTATTGTTTCCTACCTTGCAAAATGCATTCCAGAGGTATCACTTTATATTTCAAGAAGTACACAAGGCTTGCTTAGAGATCATTTTGTTTCAACATCACAAATGAGGACTGCCACTTTTCTGACTGGGCAACGGTTGACAAGAGCCATTTAAGCTGTCACACACCCTGATGAACAGCTGTGCACTCTGTAGGCTTTTGGAAAGGTAAAAAAAGGAGAGGAAAATGCTTTTAAAGGGCAGAAGCAGGGCTGTGTAGATGGGAATGAGCTTGTTCGCAGGAGCAGGGCAGTGCTGGAAAGGAGCACAGGCAGCCCACAAACAGTGGCACAGTCACACACCATGGTAACAGCCAGGGGCTCTAAGCTGGTGTCAAGCTCTCAAGGACATCTGGAACTCTGCTGATGCAACTTGCTTAGCCTTAAAGCATAGTCAGAAAAACTGACCTACAAGACTCCTTGCAGCAGCCGCTGGTACTGAACATTTCTATCCACTTTTCTCAGCTGCTGCTGCTGCCAAGGAACTCATCAATTCAAAAGAAAAGTGCCCTAAGTGTCCTTGAGCATAAACCACTAATTGTTATTAATAACAAAAACCTTCATGACTCACAGGAACATTAATCCTGATGCTTTTAAACCAGAGGGTTAACTTGATGAAAATTCTGTTTCTTTTTATAAATACTGATTCTTAAAGCTCACAGTGTTTGCAGCTGCTGAATACACAGCAAGTTTTCATTCTCAGGACCTGCCTCAGTTTGCTGCACCATTGGTTGAAATCCAAGCATTTAGCCAAGCTAAAGCCTGGCTTTGCACATGTAATGAGAATTATGTTTCCCACCCGTGCCAGCCCACAGTCCTCAGAGGAGGAGGGGCAGAGTCAGCACTGCAGGAAATAATCCTGGATAGGCTCACCGAGGTGCCAGGCTGATCTCAAATGCTGGAACTAATGATGGGACAGAGTTTGCTTCTACAGTCTAACCTTGCTTAGCTTAAAACCATTGCTGGGTGCATTTCAACAAGTATTACCTTGAGAACAGGTCCTGTTCCATGCACTTTAGGTATAACAACCTTGCACCCGGGTTGCAAAATATTAAAAAAAAAAAAATGAAACACGCTTCAGTTTCAATATTAACTGCTTTTTGCTGATTTTCGCTAAAGACTGCAATAAAATCTCTACTTCACATGCATTATTGTGCATTATTTTGCATATTTGCAAACAAGCTCTCACATCTGAAAACTACAAAAGGCCAGGTTAATTTTGCACATGAATGCGTGTAAGCATATGCACTGTATATTACCAGTACAGTTAATATAATAAGCACAAAAAAATTAAAAACCTTTATATATAAATCTTCTTGTTATAAAAAAATTATATCTGATGTTAAGTGATGTTTTTTTCTACTCAGCAAGACACTGATGCATAAAGAAAGCTCCAGCCCTCCTGTGGAGTGTACACCAAAGTCCATATTATTTAAACCTGCCACATCAAAGCAGCATATCTCCACATAATGTGCTAAATGGGGATATCCTAAGAAATTACATATTTCTTCCTGGAAAGCTTTACCATCAGACTGCCTCAACATGAACCTGAGCTGATTGTTGCCAATAAAAAGTATTTATCTGGACTGTTGTCAGTCTGTTCCACAGTACAGGTTCAAACCAAAAATAAATGAACACATAAGCAGTCCCCAGCAGTCCCTTTAAAATAGCACTAATAGAAAAAAAAACCTTAAGATTTAATTTTTTTATACAAAAATATGCTAAAAGAAAATCCTCAATGAAATAACAGTGAGGCACTGGAACTAGTAATCAGCAAAGCAAACCAGCCCAACTCAGTATTTGCAAACTGGTGAAGGCAGAAACAAGGCAACAGAACATAAATCACATTTTGAATTGTGGGGTTTTCTATTCTCTTGAACACTGAAAATTTTTAGAACTTCAGAACTGAATATTTCATGTTGATACATGAATAGAAGGATTCTCTCTGCAGCACCAGAAGGACAGACAATTAGGGAATGAGCTGCTCAACCACATTGTGTGACAAGGGGCAACATGACAGACTAATTAGGTCAGCCCCACTTCATTTTTCTCCAGTAAAACTGTAGTTGATAGGCAAGGAGCTATAAGCTGTAATTAACATCAATTATTGATTAATCCACCTCATTTGGGTCAAAGGTAGGTTTCCCATTTTAAAACAACACATCAAATTTTGTATTTCAACACTAGCAATACAAAAGAAAATCAAGAAAATGTCCTCAATTTTCCTAATGTTAAAAACAGAGGTTTTTTTCTTTTCATCACAAAATAAGAACAATGCAACTGTTTCTTGTTTCTTAAGTGAGCTTGGAATACATTCTGTAAACCAACTTGAGATACCCTCTTCCTCTGCTTAGGGTCTCATTTGGTTTTGTTTTCTGTAACACCCTCAGCTAAGGAATCATCCTGTGACAGAATTCAGTTCATAATTGAAACATCAGGTTCTGTGTGCCTGTACAGTGATGCAGAAGGAAAACAAGAGCTTAAAGTGCCAAAAATCTGATGAAAGAAAATTTTAAACCTGAATGGCATCACTAAAGTGATGGCTTAAGGAGTAGATGCACACATAGCTTACAGTATTAAGCCAAATAATGTAAAAAAGTTAGTTTCAACACAACAAATACCCCGATTATCACTCCCAATCCAATTTGCTTCCATTTTTTAAAATTTTATATTTAAAAATAACGTGACCATTTTAGCTGGATTTGGCTCTTTATCTCTTCTCAATTACATTTGCAGCCCAAATCAATGTAATATGACCACTTCTAATAGCACCTAAAACTTCAATTAGAATTTTTTGAAGTCGCTATTGGATATCCAAGTGACATCCTTTGTTGCACTCAGAATTCTAGTGGGCAGAAGCAAGGCTAATGTATATAGCCAGAAAAATGTCATGGGAAAAACATGTGAGCAGGCACTCAGCTGGTAAGACAACCCCAAACACCACTGCTGTCCCAACCTCTGGTGTCTTTTTTACCTTTCAGAAAGTTCCTTCTCATCCTGAGAATCTTTTGCAGAGATTTTTGTTTACAACCACACTGCCTAAGGAGACAGCCATGTGAAATCTCAACTGCAGCCGCCAACTTGAATATTCCAGTCAAACAGGTTTGGATCAATACCTGGGATGGTCTCTTGATCTGCTTAAAAAATGCCAGGTCAGGAGCTCTTTGGTTTTTGCAATCATCTCTGCCAGCTTTCAAAGCCACATGGTCCCTCCAGAGGCCAAGCCCTGCAGAGACTTGGGTGAAATAGATGCATACTTGGATTTTCTGCAGGCCATACTCCTCCCACCAAGATGCTAATTTTAAGCTTATGTTCCTTATCCTTGGGCAGAAAAATATTTATATAGTAATTTATACAGATTATTAAAACCTGAGGGGGGAAAGGAAAAAAATGAGAATTTGGTGCATTACTTCTATTTGTCACCAAAGCCACAACCCACCAAACATTGCTACCAAATTTGGGGGGTTTTTTTAAATAAATCTTTTCTGTATGTGTTAGGATAAGTCTGGGGTTTGTAGGGTAGCTGGGCATTTAAATATCAATCTGACAGGACCTCTGCTGGGAGGGGAAAAAAACAAGCTTTTCTTTCCCTTGCTTAGAGAAGCTTCACTGTGCAGTTGATACTTCAGACACAGGAGGATATCACCCCACCTCCTTTGTGTAATACAATATTCCTTTGTTCTCTTTTGCTGAGAGGTTTCTATTGCTTCTGCAGGAGACCAGGACTTAACCTTCATGAATGTAATACTTGCTGCTACTCCATAACACACCAGCCCTTTCCTTGCTATTCCTACTCTCCTCTTGGCTATTACAACACAAACCCAAGAGGCAGAACATGATTTCCACCCTTCTCAACACACTTGGGGTCCTGTTTGCAAAACCAGAGCGAGCACAAAGGAGGGGAGCAGGCACCTCCACCTCTGTGTGGAACAGAAAAGGTACAAAAACACAGCCTCTCCCTCGGATTTCTAGAAGAAGCTGCCCAACACCAAGGTCTCTATAAATAAAACAAACTTCCTTCTTCCATAGTGACAGGAGCAGGAAGAGAGGAATGTTTTTTTGTTACAGTGCTAAACCAGGTCCACACCTGTTCTGCTGCTCCCTGTAACCCTGGGTCCAGTCACCTGACCTTTCTGCTCAATCATTTCCACATCTGTGAAAGGAAGGCCCCAATGTCCATCACTCTCACATTCCCAGGTTTCCAGCTCTGAAGGGCAGTACCTGCTACCAAAGTGTCTCTGCAGTGCTGACTCAAGGCACTTTGACAGGAGTGGGAGTCTAAAACCAGCACAGGTGCTGGAACAAATAATTCTGTGCTCCAGCTGGTCAAGTCCTCCACACAGGATTTGGAAGGTTTAAGTTTTCAGAGTTTGCATATTTTTACTGAAGACAATCAATGATGTGATTAGTACATTTGTTTCTATGAGGCTATTATTAAAACAAATGAATTGTGGGCATATTTTATTAACACACTGTCAAACTCACCAGCTATTTTAGTCCTGTCATTGCATAGCTGGAGATTTCAGTTTTAAGATTCTCACTGACTTTAAGAGACAAAAGTTGAGAAAATTAAACCCACAGGATATGAAAGAAAATACTGTAAGGCTTCGGAAAAGAACAATTAGACTTATAGTTGAAGTACAATTATTTTTTTGGCTCCCAGTGACATCAGAGAACAAAAACAATATATTCCTCATATGCAGTTCATATCAAATGATCTGGTCAATCATTAGTCCCTACCTGAAAACTGAAGCTTATATATGCAAAAAAGTAAGTTTTGTGATCAGGGTTTGCATAATTTTTTTAAGAATAACAGTTTTCTAACAGTTCACTTTTATGGCAGTGTTCCTTGGTTTTTTAATAAAAACGTTTTGAGAGGAAACATCAGAACCAAACAGAACCTAACACAGAGATTGTGGAATCAAATCCCTACACAGCTCCTTTTTTCCAGCCCAAAGAGTTCATAGAAACTGCAGGCACCATTGTTCCAAGTCCATCCCACTGGGACTCAAATGTCAGCAATTCCAGATGGTCAGAGCACAACAGCCACAAAAGCATTTCCAGGTGTTAAAAAACAACTCCTTCATCCAGCAAATAAACACCTGGCTCAGAATGCCAGGCAAAACCAGGCTGGCTGGAGAAAACCCTCTGCATTTCTATTTTCACACAGGCATTTGCAGCACTGCTCTGTCAACCATATTCCATGAGCTTCCACCTCTTGGGGCAGAGGTGGCAGCTCTTGCAGAAACAGAGGGGGCCAATTTTGATCATGCTACTTTAACTGCACAAGAAAAGGCCACTGGAAAATTACTGAGCAAATGTACTTGAGCCATTTCTTTCTCTTTCACATGCAGTTGTAAGGCTGAAAGGGAATAAATTTATGCAACCTCATTTTTGCCATGCGAGGTGTCACGGCTCAGAGATGAGTGCCCTGTTGTTATGTGTCAAAGCTGAATTTAAGTCAGAATTTTAAACTGTTTTTGGGGTAGGTCTCTCAGTGTATTTCTTCATCTGAAAAGATGTCATGCTTGGCAGGTGGGAAACTCCTGCTGTTGTGTTGTTGTTTGTTCTGTGTTTTATATATATACACACATATATCCTAATAAAGAGCTGTTCTCCCTTTCCCTTCATTTTTCCCTGGAAGGCCCATCATTTTCAGACTTATACTAATTTGGAGGGTTTTTCCTTTTCCATTCCAGGGGGGTTCCTGCCTTCCTCAGCAGACATTTTGTCCTTTAAACCAGGACATGAACTTTTCCAACACACATCTCAGACAGCAGAAGGTCTATCAGGACACGAGCGTCCAGGAGTTGTTTGCATTTCACAGTAGTTTGGTGATATTCATACACTCAAAGTTTGCCAAACGCCTTTTCAGACTATTCCTGATGCCTTACAGCTTTTACTCATCATTTTGGATTAACTGTACTTGACCTGGTCTTTGTCACATTGTGTCCTGCACCGGTGACTCCCTGACTCTCTCACACACACAACATTTCTCAAGGCTCATTAAATTCCCACCCAGAGCCAGATGCCACAAAAGCCTTCTAGAAATAACACACGGGTGCAGCTGCTCCTGCATCACAATTTGATATGCTGCTGCTACAGCTTTAATTCACATGAATAAACCTGGGTTTATCTCCTAGGGGTCAGAATGCCAGCTGCCACCACAGCAGTACGACCAGCAGTAAGTTAAAACAGGCACCAGTGCCACAGTTGTAGTGACAGGAGTTGGATGCTAGGATTCCATGACCCTTATGGGTCCCTTCCAGCTTGGGATAATTTATGATTCTCTACCCCCCTTCAGGACCTTTCCCAGAGGCAACTCTACTTAGATCTGGAAAAAAACCCCAAACATTTCAAGGCTCAGCTAGGAAGATGTCCAGCAACATCTAAATTTGACCATGGGTAGCTGAAGGGACAGTGAAAACCGCCCCCCACTGCACTAAAACACCCCTCTTGCAGTTAATCATTGTGTGTCTATTAGGCTAGCTGTCTCCATAACAACATAATTAAAAGTACATTTTAAAATCTTCACTATGCTCATGTTCATGAACAAGATTGATTTTTAGAAAGATGCTCTTGCAAAGCTGACTTCTATTACTGTCTGGATTGATAAGCATTTTCAAGCAGGAGACAAAACTGACTCTAGTTGAGTTAATAATATATGTTATTAATCAGTAAAAGATCTAAACAGCTTTAAAAATGGATTTTACAGTGCTTTTTTTTTGTCATTACAGACAACTTTGTAATTCTAACTCTTTCAAGCCATGTCAATACATTTAGTTGCCAGGAAGAAACAGGAGTTTTGGAAAAAAAACAACTCCATTTAACTTACCAGCACCCCAAAATTAGGTGGCTGACTTAAACAATAGAAAAGAAAAAAATATTAAAAATATCAGTTTTTCATACTAAAAATATATAAAAATAAAAATATCAGTTTTTCATACTAAAAAAATCATTTCAACCTTACAATGAATGTTTTCATAAACAGATTTCTGCACTATGCTATACCAAAACCTGAAGAAATAAACAATCCAAACAAGGAAACAAATGCTGTTGAGAACAATTTCTCACTTTCCTGATGTTTCTAAGCAGAAGAGAGACTCCAGCTTCAGGCAAAGAACTGTAATAAACAAAACCCACAATTCATCTGCAGAGATCACACAGATCAGAACTTTGGGGTCACTTTAACTGCATCTGAATACATCAGCAATAAATTTTTTATTGAAGCTGGAAGTCCACATACAAAGCTGACAACCTGGAGAAACCAAGATCTGTTGGCATACAGGACACCAGAATTTACAGTTTCTCAGCCATGCTCCTGATTTCAACACCAGTTTTACTTGTGGAAAAGTGGGAAACATCACTTTGTAGGTAGAAGCACAGCTCATACACATTACTCAACAACACACCTGAATCAAAGCATTCCTTAATAAAGGCAAAAAGCATTTTACAAAGTTTTTATTCTAAGATGCTTGTTCCTGAGCCTTCTCACCTGCAGTGTGAAATTCAATAAACCTGCTCCCAAATGCAAATTGCTTGTGGACCAGCTGATTCTGTTTTCCCTCACCTCATAGCTGAGCAGCCTAGTGTTCCTAAATGTAGTTAAGCAGCACGTTTTTGAAAGCTTATCTGTGAATTACAGGAAAATGATGCAAGTGTTATATTTTTACATATGTACATGGACTGTCAGAAAATAGATCATTATCTTTATACAAAAAAAACCCCTATATAATGCTATATTCTGCTGAAATATCATTTGGTCAGTGTATCCATCTGGAAATGGAGATGAGGGAACACTGGTAAGAATTTAAATGACGTCTAAGAACGACCTCGTCGGAGCAATATTTAGAAATCTGAACTACTGCCGAATTAACCTATTTAGGGTACCCATCTCTGTCCTTTTTTTCTACTTGAAGTCAGTTCTGAAGAACTGCCACACGGTGGAGGCAAAAGCCTGTAATTTGAAATGAGAGCCACACAGGGGTCGCTGTAACATTCTGTCCCCTTTTTGGTTAGTGAAAGTGAATTTCCAAAATAAATATCACTCGCTTTGGAAGTGACTAGAAAGCTGAACTGAGGAGAGGTGGAAGGGGAAAAGAAGGGGGAAACACACCAAGATTTTATCCCCAAAATAGCTTAAATAGTAGGGGAATTACTGTTGAAACAAGAGAACAAACCCTTTTTCAAATTAAATCCTGTGCAGATCAATATACTAAGAGAATTAGATCCCTGAGGAACATGCTTGTGAAACAGGCAGTCAACAGAAAATAAATATGCATAAGTTTTATTTTAAACTGAAGCCATAATACTACACAAAGCAACACGTGCAGTCTTCCAAGAACCCCCATATGTAAGTAAAATCAGAACTCCTTTTCATGAGTACATTCCCATCATTAGCTGAAGTCCTAGCTTTGGTTTTAATGTAAATCACATCCAGCTACAGACAGAAGAGAACCCTTCCTTCCTGCAAAGCGGCAGGTATACTGTTAATAAGCTGCAAAAAGGTAATTTTTAAATGCAATTCTACCTGACACCAGTAGCTACCCTGGAAAAAGTTGTCTCTAAAACCTTCCAAGCATTTCAGAGATTTTTCACAGGCGTGCTTGTCAACACACGGATCCTGTACATTTATGTAATTAATAACAAACTCCATGAAATTTAATTAAAAAAAAAAAAAATGGCCTTTGTGGGGAACAAAGGGCTCAATCTGTTGACCAAACTCTCCTTTTCGGGAATTTTTCTGCCCCCTTGGGGCTCAGGATAAGATATTACCAGGAAACTACCACAGCCTCATAGGGCCTTGGGATTATTATTATTCCATGTGCATACCAACAAAGCCCCAGTGAGAAGCCCAAGGGTGTGGGAGATTGTTAAAGGCTTTAGGAGGGGAGGTGCTCTTCTCTTCCATCCTCCCAGTTTAGAGAATGGCATCAAAGGAAACAGGTGGAAGGTGGAATCCGGCTCTGGGAATGGTGTCACTGGCAAAATTTGGGTTTGGACCATGGGGTGGTGCGTACAACACCAGGCCTGTCTGTGCCCAACAGGATTCACCTTGATCAATGCCGAAAAATCACTTTTTCCTCATAAATTGGCAGGATCCATCAAAAGAGCACCACTGTTATTAAGGAAAATCTCTGGATCCTTACCTTTATAGACAGCTTTAGCTTCCCAGCTGTTAACAACATAAAACAGCTCCTGGAAATTCAGGTAACATGCAGCTGGCAGCCTAGCTGTGCTCCCCAGGCTCTATGTCAGGGGCAATTGGCCAATGATGATAGATCAGAAGGAATCATTTACTCCCCTGGGGTTAGAGAGCCCATTACAGAGAGATCTTGATGGATTAGTGCACTTAAGAAATCACCACCCAAGTGAAATCTAACAAGGACAAGTGCTGGATTCTGCTCTTAAAACGCTGCAGTTCTGGATGTACATCCAAACTGGGGGGTGAGTCCCTCACCAAGAGGGTGGACAAGAACTGGAACACGCTTGGGGGTGGAAGCTGCACTGGGTTTGGCTGGAAGAGTTTAATTTTTTTCTCGGTAGCTGGTACAGTGCTGCTCTGCAGGTTTGAGACCAAAACAGTGCTGACAAGAGAACAGTGTTTTACTGTTGCTGAGCAGCACTTGCACAGCATCCAGGCCTCCTGTTTGTCATTCTGCACCTGCCAGTAAGGTGGGAGTGGGTGGCTTTGTTTCAGTGATGAAGGAATAGAGGCTGATAAGATCATAATTACCTTTCCATCAGGTGTCCTGTCCTGCTGTAAGAGGAACCAGAGAGGATTCTTTTTGGTATTTCTCAGACAAAAATCAAAGTGCAAAAGCAGCAATTTTATGTATGAGAACAGTTCATTGATAAACATCTCTGCAGAAGAGGGGATAAAAACGACAGAAAGGGGAAAATTGTGGAAGCTTTCTCTGCCCTGGCTGGCTGTCAGGCAAAGCCTCCCTGGGACAGGGTTCCCTCCCTTTTCTGCCTCCTTAACATATGGCACACGTTATAACTTTCAGCATGGGCACAGCCCCTACAGTAATTTTTCACCCTACGTCAGAAAATGGGTTCATAACATATGTTGAGACATAGACAAAAATCAAATTGGTCCCTCTCATCAGGGTCTGGTAGGTAATACAAACATTTGTCCGGCCACAGTCGTGGCTAAGGGGCCCAAGCTCCCCCTCTCCCTGAGCTGTAGAAGCCAACACCTGCTGCTGAAACCTGCCTCTTTTGGATGGTTCATCTTTTGTGGCATGGTACAAGCACCCAGAAGTGACCCCCACCAGAAGATTCCCATGATTTCCATTGCAGAGTTTGATACAACTATGGAAAAAGCATATTTACCTTAAAAAGCTGTTGGCCCCCTGGCTGACTGCTCAGCCATCCAAGGAGAATGCCTCTTGAAGTTCACCACTCTGTAGCTCATGAAAGATTTAAGTATTTCTGGCCATGTAAGAGAAGAGGATGAACATCCTTTTTTAGTTTTTTTTTCCTACATAAACAGGAGTACTGTTGCAGTAGACCTCTCATTAGGGGTAGGAATGAGCCAAATCACAGACATTTAACAACTTGAAGAGTCCTGGTTTATCCTTCCTTACAGCGTGGCCATCCTGACTCTGATTACAGCAGCTCCTGCTGCAGGGTCCAGCTGCAGACTCTGGCTGCTGGTTATCTCCTGCTGGACCATGGCTGCAAATATCAGTTTGCAGACTCTGAGCACAGGCCTGAGCCAGCTCCACTGTGACTGCAGCCCCAACAGCAGCTCTGACCCCATCACATCCACACTGATCTCATGGCAGATCTTCTCCAGCAGTAACTCTCTGCCTTGTTTTACTGTCATTTCTGCTCTCTCACCATCCTCCCTTCTTCCTCAGGGTTCCTCTACCTCCTCAAGGCTCTCTTCCTCACAAGCTCCTCCTCATCAAAAGGCTCCCCGGCCCACCCTGCCCACCCCTTTTATCTCACCTATCTTTATTAGTCACAGCTGCATCCCATCAAGAGCAAGGCTGTTCCTCTTCTTTGGTAATTAGTACAGCTGTGACTTATCAGGGGCAAGGTCACCTGTAATCCCTTCTTTCACAGCACAGAGTCCAACCCTGATGGGTTCTAGGAAGGCTCAGTGGCGTGGGGCCATGTGAGTAGAGGCCTCAATGAATTAACTGAGAAGTGCCTGTGCCACAGCATATCTTACCCTCTGCTGTCCTCTCTCAAAGACTGTGATGGGCATCACTGTGGTTTGATTCCTGTAGGCACAGCCCCCCACCCAAGCATTCACCTCTTATTGACATCCCTTGGATCTTCTGGGGTCAGCCCATAGGTTCCCATCTTACTGGTCTGAGGTTCAAAACAAATGCTCCAAAGGCTGCTTGCTCCCTGGCAGAAGTCCCCGTGGCTGTGACAGTAATGCTGCCAAACTGTCTTCTTCAAATGGTGGCACACTTGGGATGATGCCTCTCCTGCCTGGGATTGGACTGGTTTTTTTCCAAAAGCATGCAATCATTGCTGTGTGGCATCTGAAACAGCTGCCTGCTTACAGCTGTTACAGAGCACTGTCTGCATTTGAACAACCCACTGTGAGCATTAGCTGGGCCATCCCTTCAGGCAGAAGGCCACGTGCTCATAAACATTGGATTTTGCCTGACATGCAGATTTCCTGGTTTACAGACCCCCACTTCAGCGCAGGCTCTGGGGAGGGAGGTAATTGACATTTTCAGCAGCTGAAGGACTCATGTCTGGGCTGATCTCTCAGTTGGAAGAGCCATATCATCAGCAGCACTGTCAGGTCACACCTCTGTGTTACCACTGTGGCAAAATGCAGTGATTCTGGCCATTTGCAAAGGCTTGAACTGAAATTCAGAGCCCAGCTTTTCCATGGGGTTGTGACAGAGACGAGAGAGCAAAAAGAAAAAATTCCATTAAAGCTTACCACTGTGCCCACAGGCTAGTGCTTCCAATCGGATTTCCAGAAGTTGTGACAGCTTCACTTGCAGGTGAAGAGGTTCTGCACCTGCCCTTGCTGCCCCAGCCAGCACCACCCTCCCTGTGCTGCCTCTGGAGATCACTGCCCTCTACCTGGCACCATCCTGGGGCAGTTAGTCCTGGTGGGGCAGTCACCAGTGCCACAGGCTGGGGAAACACTGCTTAGCCAGGAGCTGCTCTTGGCACTGGTGCCTCCTGATGTGGTGCCCCATACCCAGCATCCTCCAAACCGAGGTTGTGCTAGTGCTTGGTGACAGTAACACAGATGCAATTAGGTTGGAAAGACCTCTGAAGTCATCAAGTTTAACCCTAAACCCATCAAGGCAGAAACCACTTTCAAACCATTGGAGTTTCCTTAAGCACATCCCTTGCTTTCCCTGTTGGTCCTAGGAAGGGTCACAGAATCACAGGATATTCCAAGTTGGAAGGGACCCACAAGGATCATCAGAGCTCACAAGGGGTCTTTCCAAAACAGGTGCATCATCCATGCAAGGGTGTCCCATCTTCCTCCTGCTCCCAATCAGAAACTGATCTGGTAAGTCAGATGATGGGGACAACAAATCCCAGCCTGAAGGCTACCACCTACGATAGTTCCACAAGAAGTAGGCTGTGGAGCAGAACCCTCTTGGATCTGACTCTTTTTCAAGATGTATTTCTTCTATGCAAGCTAAGTTGGTGCACCTGCTTCCAGGGTGCCAGATCCAGAGGGGCCGCCTGTTGGTGGCTCCCTGCCCTTCCCTCAGCCAGTGCTGCAGCCCTGCATCTGAGCTGGCATTTCTGACTGGTCAGCTGAGACCAGGATTCTCCAGAGGCATCCTTTGAGCAGGATGCAAGAGTGGCACATTTGGAGCAGACCTTCCTGCTTTGTTGGTGCAGGTGCTGGTGAAAGGTGACCATGTTTGGGCTCCTGCTGTCCCAGCACTGGGGGCTGGGTCCCCTCCTTGGGCAGTGGCAGTGCTGGCACCCCATGGAGCTCAGCAGCTCCCACAGCAGCAGCTCAGGGCTACCCATGGGCTACCCCAATGGCAGACATGTGCTGGGGTGATAACCTGGTGACCACCTACAGGTTTTGGGGATCCCACTTGGGATTTGAGTGCAAAATGCCACTTTTAAAACACACCAGAGGCGATACAGCCCTTCTCAAACCCTGACATGGGCCATGTGTCTACACTGGAGTCACAGACCTGTCACTCACCCTCCCCTCTCCCATGCTCTCACCAGCTCTTCAGGATGTAACCAAAACCACCACCTTAGGACATGCACAGTATTTTGTGATTTTTCACTTATTGTTTTGCTGTCACAAGCAACGCTGATATGAAAAAAAAAAAAATGAAACTTAGCAATTATATAGCTCTTTATATTTTGAAATCTCTGTACAAACATTACTTTAACAAAGCAAGGTAGTATGCAAAACAGTCATTGCTTAAAATAATTGACCAAGGGGTTGTGCTTCAGCGGTGACACCGGGAGGAGGACAAGAGTGCTGGAAGGAAAGCAACAAACCAGAGGTGGAACAAGGTCTCCTCTTCAAATTTGGGGCTATGAATGGAGAAAGTGTCAAGGACAGTATTTGAGAGTGTTCTTTAATAACTTTACACCAGATGTATTTGCACTATCACACAGGGAGACTGGGGAAGATTAACTGCTTAATGCAAATAATATACAGCAGTATTATACATACGTATGTATAAATACATTCACACACACACACGTTGGATCTTAAACTTGTTGAGGACATCTCGGCCAAACTGCAACAGAAATGATATTGGTATGATAATGATGAAGATAGTAAAAACATAAAAACACAGCAGTGACACCAACTGTGGATCTTTCCCTCCAGAGAACAGGTATTACTTCAACTGTTCCATCTGCTGAGGCTGGCTGCAAACATGGCTCTCAAGTCCCCTTTCCTGGAATGACTGAAGAAAACAAAATACAGCTGCCCACAAAATTCATTCCTGCAAACACAAATGCTGTTGGTGCACTTAAGTGCCCTTTCATTAACGGGTAGTGAGACAGGCCTTTGGCTGAAAGGTTCTGAAAACCACAGTACATTGACATGATCCTTTGAGGAACTTGTGCCCTCCCTGATCCCCACAGCCCTGCCAGGTCCAGGATTCCAGCCCCAGCTCAGTTCCTGCTGCCCCCCTGCTGACTGGTTTGCATCATCCCCAGCCAGACAGAAACTATGGAAAAAGCAGATTTATTGGAAGCACTGTATGGGCTCGGGCACACAATGCCAGTGGATGCACCAAGGGAGAACTGACAGAGTTCATCCCCCATGTGTGTTTTAGGGACAAACATCTGCCTAGGGATGAGCCACCTCCCAATCCGGCAGTTCCAAACACCAAGCCTGCCTTCCCAAAGACCCACACCACTTCCTTCCCACAGGGAATCAACCCCAAATTGCTGCAAATACTCCAGTGGTTTGCATAAAGGAAGAGCAGCAAGCCAAATGAACCCCAAAAGCCTCAGATGTACACACATAGCTGGTACATCTGAGCTGAGCTTTGACATTTCTGGGAAAAGCAGTGCTGGGAGCACCTGCTGCCAGGTGGGCAATTCCTTTGGTCCATGCTCCCTGTGCCTGCAGCCCAACGGCCTCTCCAACAAAATCTCCACTCCATTTTCTGGATTAGCAACAAGTGATTTCCCTCTCCTCCTCCTGCTTCCATGCTGACTCAGCACAAGCTGCAGCACATCCATCCCAATGAGCCACCAGCAGCTGAGGGATCAAGCCCAGGAAACTTCCCCCTTCCAGCCCTGTGACACAAATTTCAGCATCCCTTATCAAAACATCTGTGCCTCTCTCTGCTAGCTCTAGCCCCAGGATAAACATGACCTCCTCTCCCAACAGGAGCACACAAAGTGAAGGTGGAAACATTTAAGGTCAACTGAAAACACTTGAAAATAAAAAATAAATAAAGAAACGGCTAAAGAAACCAAACAAAAAGCCACACGGTGATTCTGAGACAGAACAGTTATATTTCATACATTTTATTTCTGTGGGGTTTTAGGTTTTAAATAACATGAGACATTTTTGTTCTGACTCTATACCTGAATTGGAACTCTCCTTCCTTTCCAGTAAACTTTGGGGTAATTTTCACAGTGGACAGTTAATGATGATGAAATTGGAAAGAATTCAAAGTGCAACTTCTCTGCAAGCAAGAGCCTTCCAATCATTAATTTAAGGAATGGAAATAAAACTATTTCTGATATCTAAAAAAACCCAAAAATTTAACTATGTGGTGACCATGATTAAGCAGTTCTTAGAACACATTCTCAATTCCTGGCTGGTAGTGTTTTTAAACCACAGCTTGTAAGATATCACAGCTTGGTAGTAGCAGCACTACTCCATGACACAGGCTCTGCCTCATGCTCCCAAACACTCTGAACCTACAGCTTTAACTTGTGCACGTTTGCTCTGAAATCACACTGTGTTTTGGGGGTTCCCTTGGCTACATGCATTCTTGAACATCACAAAATCATAGAATGGTTTGGAGGACCTTAAAGCTCATCCAGTTCCAGCCCGCTGCCATGCCTGGGGACACCCCAGGTTGCTCCAAGCCCCATCTAACCTGGCCTTGGGATACTTCCAGGGATGGGGCAGCCACAGCTTCTCTGGGTACCCTGTGCCAGGGCCTCAGCACCCTCACAGGGAAGAATTTCTTCCCAATACCCAGACAAAATCTAACCTCCCTTAGTTTGTAGCCATGCCTCTTGTCCTGATGTTCCAGGTGCTCCCCAGCTCTCTTGGAGCCCCTCTAGGCACTGGAAGGGGCTCTAAGGTCTCCCCAGAGCCTTCTCCTTTAGTGAACATCCCCAGCTCTCCCAGGCTGTCTCCAGAACTGGTCTGATGAAATGCAACACCAGTTCTGTGATCCTGAGCCTTTCAGCTGCCAGCTCTCTCAGATTCAGAGGCACCGCACACAAACCCCTTCTGCTCCAGAGCTTCCTGTGAAGTAACCAGCATGGAAAGATTTCTCCAAGACAAGGAGAAAATGAGAACTGCCAGCTGTACAGAAACCCCCCTGGTGTAAATCCCTAAGACAGCAGAGTCACTGTTCCCATCACCAGCTGTTCCAGGGGGAGAGCCAGCTGGACATCCTCACTGCCAACAAGCTCCCATTCAATAACACTCACACAATCAGTAAGAATAATCTACAGTTATTATTACCAGGTCCTGAGTACAGCCATAAAGCAAGATTTCAAGTGTTAACCTTTAGGCCCAGATTTTCTTAAAATGATCCTGCAGAACATATATATATATATATATATATATATATTTAAAACATCTATATTTAAAATTATCTATTTACCTAACCTATAAAACTTTACTACAAGCCAGACTGCCATCTGGAGAAAAAACACCTTAAATTCAATTTCAAGTATTCATCAACATTAAAGTTGTTACTCTAAGTCCTTAGAAAATCCTGAGACAAATACTCAATTACACTTATGTAAAAATTTAACCAAAATAATTATATAAATATTCAATCAAATATAAGGGGGAAAAAAATTAAAATAAGGGAAGCAGCTCCCAGAGGGGCAGTACAACTTGCCTGTTCAGGCCAGCTCCCACCTACCCAGCCCAGGCTTTCCAGAGCCCTCAGCCTCCAAAAGCCGGTCTCCTTCAAAATTTGGCAGCTGCCAGAGGCTGAGTTGTCTTATCTTTTGCAGTCACTTGAGGTTCCATACATTGCTATCAGTGACAGTGATTTTTCCAGGGAACTCTCCCTACTTCCTTCAACGTGTGAACTGCACAAAAATGAACAAGGGATTGAAGGAAACCAAGCAGTATTTTACTGACTCCTGGAAGACAGATATGGATTGCACACAACCCTGGAAAACTTCTTTTTAAACTCGCAGAACTACCAACAAGAGAACTCATAAATAACCTGACACCGTTCCTCCATCAAACGATTTTGGCATGGAACATATTTCATTTACAGTTTAACGTTAGTAGTTCATTCCAACAGCTAAAAAACTATGTCTATAACATTATTTATAACTTTGTTCGTATTTTTAACTTCATAAAAAAATTAGTTTGAACTACTATTTTCCTAGTCCACAAAAAAACTCAAAGAGACACCAACTCTTGAATGAGTCCCTTAAAAATATGCATTTCACCTGAGAGCAGTAATGGCCCCAAGGAAACACACAGGGTGTGTCCACCTGTTCCTCAACCCCACAGAAACATGTCCACACACTCACCTACAGCCCCAAAGAGAAATCCTGCCAAGTGACCAAGACAAGGTCAATCCCAAAGGCTGGTATCCCAGTGCCTGCAAAATCTGACCAGGTCCAGCGGAATTCCTTTTTGTTTTGGAAGAGGTCATTCTACACCTCAGTAGGATGATGACTCCAAGAGCCTTGTAGGGCCTGCAGAGGCCACGGGAGTGCTCTCAGCGTTAATGAGAAGCTGACAGGGTGACTGAAGCCATCCCAAAGGTGATTTAACCCAGCTCTTCTATTGCAGCTTCTTCCCCTGGCAACTGGAAAAGGCAGTAACCTCTAGAAGCACCAATTCCCTGAGGGGACCCCTGGATCACAGACTCTCTTGCCTTCCCAGAGGAATGCTTGCCATTATCCATAGTACCACCCAAATGCGCTGTTTGCACCTCAGTGTCTTCCTCTCAGGACATGAACCCAGAGACTTCAACTAATGCACAAGTGATTTTCAGGTCTGATCAGGTTCTGAAGCTGAGAACAGTTTCCTACTCCAGCAGAAATACCTTAGCATTCACGATGAGCCAGAAGGGGCTTTACACCAAAGTCTTGAACAGCCCAAGAACTTGCTGACCCCAGAGGTGCTGGGGCTGAGGTGCTCCTCCTACACAGCAGCTAATCAAACCTCAGTATCTTGCTTCCATCTTACATTTTTACATAAAGCAGAAGTGTCCACATCTTCAGGAAAAACACTTTTGTTAAAGGAATCCTCAAAACAGATGGACACACAGTTGAGAGCAACTTACCTAATTAGCTTCATTATGCCCATCACACATGTAAAGCCCAAAGGCAAGGGAATCTCAGACACAACAATTTGGCTGAAAGCAGATATAACTCACAGGAAATAAATTTTAAGAACCGGTTTCTCTGTTACAAGAGCTTCTAGAGGAGAGCAATTAATACCCAACAAGTGACTGGTTTTGGCAACTCAGGCTTGGTGCCCTTAAAATGAGCAGATTTTTTTAAAGCTGTTACATTGCTGTTACAGTTAAGATTGTATTCGGATGAGTTCCTGGGATACACAAATGACCTACTTCTAAACAGGCTTCTGCATGTTATTGACTAAACTTCTTAACTTACAAATAATTATTTTGCTGTTTCCAGTTCACAATGGTAAAAAAACAAAGACTTCACAATGGGTATAAATGGGAGGTAAATGTATTTTTAAAAACAGAATAAAAAGCTGCATGTTAAAAACTGGCTCACAGACTAATAAATACATACATCAAAGACATGAAATTTTCAGCAGCTGGTTTTAAAGAGCAAGGAATTGGGAAAAAACTAGCTGTCCAGACTCCATTCTGGCTCTGTGGTCTATGTACTAAAAATATCTGCAGTTGAAAAACAAGTTAACAGAGGAGTAGAATCAGCTTTGTCACCTATTTTCTTTTTTAAAAATTATGCTACTTCCTAAAAGTGTGGTGTAAAACCTAGAGAAACTCTTCATTTCTTCATGCACTTGATGACATGGAATTAAAAAAGAAATTATTTTAACCCAGAAAAAATGAGTCATTGTATACAGTAAGGACAGCCTTACTGCAAGTTTTCTACAGTAAAAGTATTTCTAGAAATACACCAGAAATTACTTTTCTATAACAAAATATACAATTATGTGTTGGATCATCATTGAGTTTCAATACTTAGGCAAAACAGAAACAGCTACTGTGAAGTTTCAAAAGAACCCAAAGAAACCCAACTCCAAAGAGCAGAAAGATGTTTTGACGGCTGTGGAGATGCCAGAAAGCAATGCTGGACACCAGGAATCTCCAGAACAACTCCCTTTCCAAAGTGAGGTGCAGTTTGTGAATTAGACTGTGAGAGAAAACTGATCCTGTTCTATGGGCTTCTCCACCCAGGCTCCAAGTCCTGCCCTCAGGAATGCTTTGAACAAACACTCTTTAGCAGTTTGATACTCAGTGGCTCCTTGCTTGGTGTCATGGTACAGGTTGGGCTTGAGGATCTTTGAGCGCAAGCTGGAGGAAAGCTGTAGGGGTGGGAGACAAGAGAAGGAGAGAGACAAGACCCTATTAAACAGGCCAAACAGTACCAAAGTGACTGAGAGATTTAAACAGCCAGTATAAAAACAAGGTAAGGATACAGCAAACAAAACACTGAGGCCAAAAAGCCAGACATACTTCCTGGAAGCTTGCTTTCTGAGAGTAAAGTGAAAATGGGATTATCTTTCCAAATAAATTACAATGCAAAGGCAAGCTCAAAGGAGACAGCATCCTTTGCTTTCTCAGCTATAAACCAAGGAATGTGCATTTTGGACCAGACATCATCACATTAAAGAACAACTTAAAAAAACACATTGTTCTTCTCCATTACTGCATGGAGCAGCAGCTACCTGGCCTCAAGTTGCACTGGGGGGGGGTTAGATTAGATATTAGGAAAAAAAAATGCTCTGACAGGGTTGTAAAGCATTAGAACAGGCTGCCCAGGGAAGCAGTGGGGTCACCATCCCTGGAAATCTTAAAAATATGTGTGGACATGGTGCTAGAGTGATGCCTTAAGTTTTAGCTTCTATATTTTTCAGATTCTGTGCTGTTCTGAGTTTCATATTCAGTGCTACTAAGTTCTCATCACAGAGTAGATAGACAAAACAATTCCTTTTCTAGCTTGGGACCAAGGACAACTGACAGAACTTCCAGGCCCAAGAACAGAAACAACAGTGAAGTGGGAATTAAAAACAAGGAGGATGGGGCTTCATAACCTGAAGCTGTAATTGGACAATTCACTCCAATATGATGATGGACCAGAACTTATAAAAGTGTGAGACCTTGTGACCGGGTGTCCATTTTGTGACCATTTTGGGTTCATCCTGGGTGTGGCCCAGCTGGGCTCTTGTGCTGCCCAGGTGTGCCCACTGAGGCCTTTGAATAAATCCCTGCTTTATCCTTTTGCCCTGTCTGCTCTCTGTGCCAGCTCAGCCTCCAGAAGCCATCAGAGGACATGGTTTAATAGGCACACAGTGGTGGTGCTGCACTGATATTTGGACTTGACGATCTTAAGGGTCTTTCCCAGCCTTAATGATTCTGTGGTTGTAACACAAGCTCGGCTCTAAACAGGCTGAGCAATGGCTCCTGAGTACAGAGAGCACGTGCAGGTGCCTCACTAAGCCAGGAGAGGCCAGCTGGGCCCTGGGGAGTTGTACCTTGGCATGGATGCGCATCCAGCGGCTGTAGAAGGCGTGCTTGCAGAGGCGCGACGCGCGGCCCATCTCATCCTTGCCCGTTGTGGCGTTGATGACTTCCAGAGCAGAGTCTCCAACTGTCCAGTTCACACTGAAGTTCGGGGCTTTCCCTGGCTGACGAGCTTCTGCATTGCTGATACCTGAAAGAAAAGTGATGTTTAATGATGGTAATAAATACAAGTGCTTGACTTTTGGTTTTTTGTTGGGGAGGAAACAGTCTTAGAAGCAGATCATTTATTTTGAGGGCATTCTCCTGCAGATTTCTCACCGACTCGCAGAGTTAACACCATGGACATCTGACTCTCATTCTGGCTAGAATGTTCTCTAGTTCTGTTCTTCCCAGCAGGACAAGTGTGTACTGCTGGAGAAAGCAGCCTCCTCAGCAGAGGGGATCACAGAGTTCTGTGGCAGGAGCTCATGGGGCTCGTCTCACTTCCAAATGGAAGTGAAACTATGAACCCTGGAAGTGGTCATGGCCAGGGTGGATGGGGCTTGGAGCAACATGGGATAGTGGAAGGTGTCCCTGCCCATGGCAGGGGTGGAATGAGATGGGCTTTACAGTCCCTTCCAACCCAAACCATCCCGTGATCCTACCAAAAGTGAACCCCATCTTTAGCACACTCCGCAAAGCCAGACCTGGCAGACATTTGGGTCTTCCAGCATCAATCCACTGTGGTCTAGCTGACTCCCCACCTTACACACCCAGAGACGGTGAACCACAGGACTCCAAACACTTTGCTCAGGTGTTAAATTATGTGACACATTGCAGCTATGGCTCTATCTCCAGGCATGGAGAAGCAAAGCCACCACAATCTAACCCAAGTGAAAATCAAGTCTGGCTGCCTGCCCAGGGCAGGATTTATTCCCCACAACACCCCGGTGCTCAAAGATGGACTATACCTAATGAAGATCACAGCAGCTGCTGCCATGCACATGTGACTCCTCAGACATTCCAAAACTCTATTTACAAACAGAGTATAAACTAACTAGAGTATAACTAAAATCTATTTACCATGTCTCAGTCACCTCACCAGGAGAGAAGAAAGCATCAGGGCAATTTGTTCTTTCTGGTAAATAAAAATTCCACTTTTACTTTAAGGCAGTTCTCGATGAGAACCTATTTCAAGTCTACTCCACTGTTAGACCAAGTCCTTCTCTTAATAAAATCTGAAGAATTTGTGGAAATTGAACATAAGCAACACAGCAGCAGGATGCATTTCTGGCTGATATCTGGAACACAGTCTAATAAAGCTGGGCACCTGGGAGCAGGACTGGCACAGTCTCATGGCACCTCTGGGCCCAGCACCGAGAGCGTGCAAGAGCTACAAGGTCAGAATGACTGAGCAAAATTCATTTTGCTTCCTACCATCAATTCCTCAATTAATAAACCAAGAAACCCTTTGAAATGTAAACCACTGAAGCTGTTGTATTTTTATCCTTGGTTTGGATCAATCTTGTAGCTATGACTGATAAGAAATAATTAACTGAAGAATAACAGAAAATTGCCTACTATTACACATTTTCTTAAAACATAAGCTGAAAAACTGAGTATTGGAACAAAAGTTGGTTTCACCAAAAGTCCTGAAGCATAAGTGCTAAGAAATGGATGCCGCATGACAATTTTTTGTCTTTTCTTTTTTCTTTAATTTAATGACATCTATACTACTACCTTTTCTTTCCTTCCATACACTATTAAACAAGTACAGGGAACAGACAGAGGTCATCAAGCACTCCAAAACACTTGTGGAATCACAACCAGTCCCATAAGCAAAACAAATAAAGATGAGAAAGCTGAACATCCAGTATGCACTACATTTCCATTGCAATTATGGTATTCTATTCCTTGGTTTTGGTGAATTAATTACATTAAAAAAAAAAAAAAAAAAAAACACCAAAACCAACCCAGATTTCGAATTTCAAATAGATTTAATTAATAACAACCCATTCAGATGCTTATTTGTATGCAAGAACCCTGGAGATATGTAAAAGGAGTCCCTGATGGTGGATCACAAGTAGCATGGACAGGGAATAAAGGTCATCTCAAAATCAAAATATTTGATAAAACTTTAGGTGGGTGATATCTTCCCCCTCAAAATCTAGACATGAATATAGCACAATATGTTGAGATTAGAACAAGAAAAGAAATTTAGGATTGGGAGTCAAATATTTTACTCTTCTTTGAAAACTAATAGAACTAAAGCTATTTAGAGAACATTGCTCAGAACTTATTGTTGAATTACAAAGGAACATAAAAGCAAAGGTCACAGCTCTTTGTGCCAGTGCTTACAGAAATAATAAAATCTGACAGTTTTTTGAAGAGAGAGCTAAAACAAGCTTCACTAAAAAGGACACAGAAAGCTGAAAAACACCAATGTGAACAGGAGGATAAGGTACCAAGGGAAGAGCCAAATAAAAAAAAAATCAACAGAAGTTGTGCTGAAGGATTTATTTTTGTCTACCTTAAAAACAAATTTATTAACACTTGGATAAAGATGGTCTCTTAGGGAAGAGAGAAATCAGCTGGAGAGCCTCCAGCTCAGGACAGAACTGGGATGGGGGGAGAAACTGAGGTAGGAGCATTGATGATACTAAATTGTTTTTAAACAGCAATAAGAGGAGCAATAACAAAATGTAGCAGAAAAAGCCTCACATACTGGGTTGTCTAGGCAATAAAAAGGCAGATGAAATTCCTCACAGATGAATATAAAGCAACACAGATTAGGAAAAACCCAAAGCAATCTTGCACATGGAGAGCTGGACTTGGAGCTCAATATTAGCATTCAGGAATGAGATTTTTGTTTTAATATTCAGTTCCACCAAAAGGTCAGGTCAATCACCAAAAGTGAATGTCAGGAATTATTAGTGAAGGATCAAGGAAGTGAACAGGATATATGCCACTACATAGACCAGTATTGCTGCTTTACCCTGAATATCAGGTACTGCCCTGGTCTCACTAGGACAAAAATGGGTCTGCCAAATGATCCTTGTGTGAAAGAGTCTCTGTGCAAGGAACAACAAAGTAGACCAAGACAATTCAGCTGGCAAAAAACAGGACTTATGTAGGAAGGAATATCTCAGAGGGATAGAAAACCAACCACTGCTTATGGCCTGGATCTCACAGAGCACTGAGGAACACCTAATTGAGCAAATCAGCAGGAAGGAAGTTCCTTTACACAAACCTTTGCATATTCCACAGTTCTCCTTACTCAAGGAGGCTGTGGATGACAAAACGTTGAAACCATTTCTAACAATGGAACTAGGAATGAACAAATGAAAGATATGTTATGGATTTCTAAACACAAATATTGGAAATCGAGATGTTACACCCCCCCTCTGAGACCCTCAGAGGGAGAAAAAATGTAGAAATTGAGTTAAAGCCTTTAGAGAAATTAAAATATATTAAGCCACATAAATACAAAGTAGAAATATAAGTTTTTTGGTGTTAAGTCAGTTAGAGTTAAGCTTAAGTAAAAATACAGTTCATGTTTTTTTAAGTGCCTTAGCAGAGTAAAAATGCCCTAAGCTCTAGTTCCAAGTTCAGTCCTCAGTACCTGACTCAGGCTTCAGCTCAGGTGAACTCCTACATGCCCACCTCGCACAGTGGCTCCCCCTCCAAGAGAGTCTGTGCAGGTCACCCTGGAGATAGGCAACTTGATATTGGCTGATTTAGCCAACCAGCCTCACGCTACCTGATTGAGAAATCAATTTTTTATTCAGCTTATTCTAGAAATTTACAAGATTCAAACCTGGCTTCTCTTCAAGTGGGGTGGCCACCTCTCAGGGAGGGCTCAGCTGCCCTCAGCACTGGGGGCCAAAGGCACCCTGAAAAGCTGGACCCTGCAACCAAGGCTCCCAAGAATCAGCACAGGAGGGAGTTTTCTATGAACACACAGATTTCCTGCATCCCTCAGCTGAAGAACACGTGCTCTTGTAGGCATGCTCCCCACTGGAGCCGAGTATATGGGGATGTGTTAATGGTGCACTGGGCAGTGCTGGGCTAATGGCTGGATTTGATGATCCTGGGGTCTATTACAACCTTAATGATTCTATGATTCAATCTGCTAAAGAAAGGTGTAAGTAAAAACTCTTTTATAAAAAAGAACGATGATGAAAAGACAATTTTTAGCAGCGCAAACAGTATCTTAAAATAATTTAGACTTAATGCGGGTGCCCCAACAGACATAAAATGTGCTATATCACAAGGAGAAAATCTGCTTTTACAGTACTTTCTCAGCTAAACAGGCAGGACAGTGGGGCATTACAGGTATTTCTGTTCTAGTTCATCTCCCTGGTGGAAATAAATCAGAGGTGTGGGTGGGGTACAAGCAAGAACACATGTGTGGGGTACAAGCAAGAACAAAGAACTGGAGACAGGTATTTCTGTCACACTTGTTCTAGGTAACAATACACTGAAAAATATGTGAATCCAAGAGCACACTGGCAGCTACCTGAATGCCCCCAGCTAAATCTAACAGCAGAGGTCAGAAAAACAGCTTTCAAGACTGAACCAGTAAAAGAAAATACATCAACATACTCCTCTGCCCAACTTCCTAAAGAACCTTTCTGTACATTTTTGAGATGTGCATTTTTGTGAAACCTCAGCAGCTGAAAACATTTCCAAACTCTCCCTGCTGCACAGCAAGTCCTGGCTCAACTGTTTAAACAGATGGTTCTATTTCATGGGAAATACATGATAGCACCATGCAGAAAGACGATTTTCAAGAAGACGAGGTACTGTTACATGCTCTGAAAAGGATAACAAAACACTTCTCACCCTGACACAAACCTGCTGTCTTGAAGGACCGACAAAAATTCCCCAAAATCAGGCAGAAACAGTCCATAAATCAGATACTATGTCCTAATACCTAAATATCTATTAGCTACCTAGTTGATATCTAAAACTATTAGATACTTTGTACAGAGTGTTGCAACTGTTACTTACTTGCTAATATAGGGATAAATACTTTATTTAACATTTTTATAGATCCTAGTTTGGGGAATCCTTATTAGCTTTCTTACCTAAAGAAATACTCATTGTTCACAAAGGTCTTTTCCCCACTCCCTCCCTAAATATTTTTTTTTAAATCCATGTCAAACTTTTAACATGCTTTAAAATTATGAGCTGCTTTTTTTTCCTCTAGCAAACAAACACATGCCAAAAGCTAACCTCTACAGAACAAAGCAACACATGCAGTGAGAGGGAGGATGAGATTTCAGTTTTAAAGCTTTCAGAGCATTACTGTAACAAGCCATTGCAGAATTTAAGACAGGTGAGGTTCTATCTCTGTCCATTTTGAGTTGATTATTGACCTGGAAATTGTGAACCAAGCGTGTCTATCTTGGCATACTGATAGGTGAGGGGACCACTCAACAAAAATCTGTAATGCAAGAGAAGTGACAGTGAGTGCTAACACACTATTCCACAGGTGGGAGGAGGTTTCCCTAAGCCCTCAACTCTCCTCACATCTTCCTAGGGCATGCTCCAGACAGGAATGGTGCAAAAACTCATCCCAAGTTTCATCCCCCAGTTCTTTCCAACTTTTCAAGGTCCTTGCTGTGGTTATTTCTGACTGGGTATCTTGTATTATGTTTCGACCCCAGGTTCTCTATGGTAAGCAGCAAGCAGTTTACTCACAGCACACAGTTTGCAACGTTTTGAGAAACTACAAAATCACAATGCTACTGGAACAGACTTAGTTACCGGCACGGCCTTCTCCATTAGATACTTGCCACTAAGTAAAGGTCTGTTGAGTGTATAAAGAGGTGGTAGATCTTCTATCTCTGCTATCCTCTGGTATACGGCTCTGGATAGATGATCCCCATGATATAAACTCCCCAAGATGATGCTAGAGAAGTAAATTGGCTCCACAAAGAGGCTAAGTAAGGCTCCTTGAATACCCAATACGTTCCACCTAAGAGGGAGGGAAAAACAAAACAAAACAAAAAACAAAAAAACACTTTCTTTTTAATAGAACAAGTAACATCTGCCAGACATAACAGCAGTTAATCACAATGGACCAGACTTTCAACCCTTCCTCCTGACCAGCACATGACCATGGTAGCATAAGCTGTGACACCTGCCAGAAATTCAGAGATCAGCTTAGGGGATACTCAGTGTAATCCTGAGTAAAATGACCTAAAACAGGAGCAGACTCTGTAACTTGTACCCCTGCATCATGTTAATGTCTGGTGATGCATTTTCCAGAACTCTAATGCCAGAGATGGACAGGATCATTCAATGGGAGAAAGCCAAACTCTGAGAATCTCCATTAGAAACAGCAGCTGATGCCTCCAGAAGACACCTGGCAGAGAGAAGAGCATCCTTCCCAGAGCACAAGAAGGATTGTCTGCAAGACCTCCATACCTCACCATCACAAGGAAAGGCCAGTCCTTCAAATCCTAGCCCAACTGCCCACATCCTCCTGACAGAAAGGGCAGGTACACTGGCTTGCAATATCCATGGGCAGGGAAAAAATTGAATATGAAAACTAACAACATACAAAGAATGCATACAGTCTTTGGTCCCTTGAGCTGCTTCACAGATTCCAAACATAAATCCCTATCTGAACACTGTGATTTACACTGGCTCAGGTCTGGTGGCAGGGATATATAACACCTAAGGAGCAGAATCCTGATTTTGATATTTTTTTTTTAATTGTGTTCATTTGATAAAGTTTTGGCTCTCAATGTCTCTGTAATTGTCACACAAAATGCTTTTGACAAATGCTCAACATCTCCTGCAGAGTACTTACACTGCCTTGGTCTGAGGAATACTGGGGCACCAGGAAAACAGCATATTTCAGTCTTAGAATCCCAGAATGGTTTGGCTTGGAAGGGACCTTAAACAATGTAATTTCAAACCCTGCAATGGGCAGGATACCTTCCACTATCCCAGGTTGCTCCAAGCCCTGTCCAACCTAGAGTTGGAGTCCAACTAGCAGCAGGAAATGTTTCCTTTGGTGCCTGGATAAAACAGAGGAGCACATCAGAAGCTCTCGTGCTCCCATTGAATGGTTGTCCTTATTAAAAAGCCCATGCTACACCACGTTGCAAGGTTCTCCTAGGGAAAACAGGGAACTGGGATGCTGCTAAGTGTTTCTTGCAGCTTGTGCTGGGGAGGCTACACATCAGCATCCTTTCAGGCCAGAAACTCCACTCCACAACTGTTTCACTACTGCAGTAACTGAACTACACAGGCTGCTTTCAGGACTTGCAACACGTTTCTTTTTATAACACAATAATGGCAAAAACAAAGATTATAATCCAAAGAAACTACTTCTTTGCATATCTTTACTGATGATGAAAATGGAGGCAATATGCATTAATTTACTCATCTGTCATTAAAAAAGCTGGCCCTAGTAAGTGAGCAAAATACTGTGCTAGCATATGAGGTGTATTTTACATGGAATAAAGGCATATTTTCTATAAGACTGAAAACACAATCAGCAACCAAGTGTCAGAGTAAAGATATGAAGTGAAAATTGTTGCTTCCCAGGACCAGTATGTCTTTCTGACTGCTACAGATACATGTAATACTATGGAAGAAATATCGGGAAAGAATTCAAGACTGAGCATTGCAAACAGGTTGGCAGTCAAAGCACATCACATTTTACATTACGTGATCAGTGCTTAAATGATGATAGACATTTTTAAACAGGCCAAATCACTCCTCTGGTGAGCCCTTACTTCCTAAAAAAAACGCTCTGCCAGACCCTTTTCCTTACTTCTGACTGCAGTATTTCCAGAGCTTGTGTTTTGCTGCTTCCTCCCACACTTGGTGACCTCCTCTGGTGCAGAAAATGAAAGCTGACATTTGTCTTGTCAACTTCCCATTAGATGAGGAGGAGGAGTGAGGAGAGCTGAGCAAGCCTCTGCAAAGAGGACTGTATGAACTGGTATTACTGGGCACAGGCCTTGCTCTGCTGGGTTGTGCTGAACCCCCTCTGTCACTGCAGCACACACTCGTGCTGGGCTCAGAGCCACAGGCCTGTGCAAGAACAGGGACTGCAGAAACCACTCAGACAACCAAAACTTTAATATTCATTAGGCAGGGATGGGTGGTGGTTACGTTTAGAAAACCAGCTTTAAATTTCATTGTTATAATAAAAGAACATAAACTTCTCTACAGAAATGTGTTCCTGTATCCGAAACTGATTATAGTGCAGAGATAAACATGAAACCCAAAAAAATCACATATTCACTAAGGCTGGAAGAACCCTCTAAAATCATCAAGTCTAACCACTAACCCTGTTCAGCATCACCACTGTTGCCAGGTGCCACATCTACACACCTTTTGGACACTTCCAGGGACACTCTAACCACTTCCCTGGGCAGCCTGTTCCAGTATCTGGCCAAATTTTTCCCCAATACCCAATGTGAACCTCACCTGGCACAGCTTGAGGCCATTTCCTCTGGTCCTGTCCCTTGACACCTGAGAGAAGAGACCAACCTTCAGCTAACTCTGCCCTCCCATCAGGGAGCTGTGGAGAGCAAGAAGGTCATCCCTGAGCCTCCTTTCCTTCAGGCTGAGCCCCCCCAGATCCCTCAGCCTCCCCCATCAGATTTATGGTTCTGCTCTGCAGATGATAGAGAAAGAAAGGACTGCATGGAGATTTTCTTCTTGTTCCTTTTTTGTACTGTACTTCTGTCAAACAGTAAAATCTCACTTCCACTGGCATGTACGCTCAAACAACTTTGATGAATACAAACTGAGAAGAAACCACCACCACACATCAGTTTTCAAAAGGCCACAGGCATCACCTCCAGAAGTGGTGAAACTGCCTCCGGTTTACAAACACAGATTGTCAGAACTCACACCAACAACACTGCCAATATAACATTAGCCTTTACTGAAAGCAAAATTTATTTTGAAATTAAGGGGCCAAGTGCTCTATTTCACTACAAACCGTGCAGTGCAGAACAGAAAAAGCAAAATGCACTACAGAAAACTTCAATTCAGTGTTATCTTTCCAGCAGAGCAATTAAGCAACAGAATTTTTTTCTTTTCTTCACATTAAAAACAGTATCAGAAAAGAGTTAAGTAAGTGAAGTGACTTAAATCTAGCTTACAAACCCAAAGCTGGGTGCTAAAGAGCGAGCAGAACACAGGAATGCTGCATCGCATCACCAGATACAGAAATGCCTCAAGTAAGGCATGTAAAGCAGAGAGTTTCAGATGGAAAAGAACACCCAGGGAAGCAGGCAGGGAAACTCTTCCAATGTAAACCTTCTCCCTGGAAACACCTGAGATACTTGTCTAAGGTAAGAAAAGAAAACTGTCTTGTGACAGTATTTAACATATTCTGAGCATTCTGGTTTTAAGCTACTACAAGAATTTTCTCTGACAACCTTCAAAAACTTTACCTTAAAGTAAAACTGGTAAGTAAAGTGCAAGCTCTTAGATTGGTATAAATAGCCACAAGATTCACGTTCAAACTGCTAATGCTGAATTAAACAGAGGTGCCCTGATTTGAGCTGGTCTACAGCTAATGGCAATTCCTTCTCTGTTGGAGAAGAGGGACAGTGTTGGGGAATGCTCCTTCAAACCAGTACATCCCAACACTCATACAGGCTCAACCCCAGCCTTGGCCTTTGCAGATCAATGCAGGTGAGCTGTGTTCAGCTGCTGTCAATTTACACAGAGGACACTCTCTGTGTACCATGCTCACCTGATGCCCTACAGATGAAAGTCTCACTGGGTAATCTGAATTTTATAAATTTGCTGCACTCCCTGCCTTTCTTTTTCTATGTGCACCACTCTAGATCTTGTTCCTAACAGTCTGGAGGATGGATACACTTCCTCAACCTTTCTGCTGTTCTCAAGCACACTGCACTAAAAAAAGAGGGTGGAGAAACCAAAGACTGACACCAAATCAAGAGGAGGCCTCTCCTCCTTGCTATGCTGTCACGTTTCTGCTCAGGGGTATCTACAGTGGATTCCTAAAAGGTCTGTGAATTTCTTCATGAACAGCAGCTGATTCCACAGCTCTTGACACATGAGAAGGTATGAAAAATTTAACTCTCAGCAACACTTTCACAGTGTACTGGTAGCACCTTTTGCCAAAAATAAAACCAGTTAAAAACACATGCCAGGTAAAAACTCTCCTCTGAACTTTCCAATCTCAAAAGTCGCAAAAATTCTGGTATTCACAATATTTTAGAGAAAATAGAGAATTGAGGGGGCTGAAGTAAGCTGTAAGTCATAAAACTTGATGTTAATATCAAACACCTTAGCTAGTAATTTTTATGCAGAGAGCAGGATGGGGCAGGGGAGTCATTATGTGTGACCCACAATGGTGTCCACATGGAACTGCTGTCAAAATTGATCTCAGGAAAACAAGAGTCTCCTGAACTACTCAAACAAGGCAAAACCTGACAAGCATTTACAGTTCAAAGAGCTTCTCACACCAATATAATTTATAAACAACTACTACAATGAAATGAAAATTATTTAGTTGGCACCTTGTTTATCACAAGTTTTTACTTGCAACTGATGGCAAGTGAGAGAAGTTGTCACAGTGGAAGATGTAGGACTATCCCAGAAAGCATTTGTCCTTCTGGCATGCAGAAGGCACAACTTTAAACCTGATTCCTCTTTGCTTCTTAAAGATGTTAATTCTCTACGACCACCCCTCTTCAAGAGCCACAGTTATAAACAGGCAGCAGTATCTTTACAAGGAGAGCTTCTTTTACATCAAGTGGCTGGGTCAGCAGCCCACGCTATAAATCATAAGTGCACGAAGTCTCTGGTCTTCAACACTAGCACTTCTCACAAACACCATTTTAGATTTGCAGTTACAGACATGACAAAGTCTGTAACTGTATCACCCTTGGAAGGGTGATACACTCCTGCCTAACCCCTGTCACTCTCCCCCTGCCCTGCTACCCCCCCATTTTTTCTATTTCTTTATCTTCTTTCTCTTTGCCTCTTTTACTATTAAATAAAATACACCAATTTTTTTGGCACGTCATTTGGTTTTAATCACATTTTTGGGTATTTTTTCAACATTCCAAGTTCCGTCCCTTATATACACAGAGACTTTGCTCTTCTGGGTTTAAACTGGATCGTAACATATGTGAGCTTAGCTAGAGAGGTTCCATAATGGAACACCTTGGGTAGTCATTTCTCACCACCCCCCTCAGGTATTTCACCTAAGTGCCCCACAGCCACCAGGAATCCAAGTGGCCACTGCAATTCACATCAGCTACTGTCACTGGTAGAGTTAAGAACAGGTAAGGAGAAATGATCACTTTTGGGGGGTAAAAAAAAAAGAGGAAGACCAAGTTAAAAATGTCTATTTGATTTCCCACTCTGAATAAGAACAAAACAAGGCCAGTGCATGGGCGTGCGATGTTCTTTCACACAAAAGTTTATCAGAAAAATACTTTCTCTTCTTTCAAGTAGAAGAGCACCGATGACTTCCCTTTTAACAACTCAACCCGTCAAGTTTTTCTCAGTTCCTAGAGCTTTTCTAAGAAACTGCATGAAAGGAATTTTGCACTTCTCAGCAGGACATTAGCCATTAACTGGAATGTTTAATGAGAAAGTAAGTAATTATTTGAAACCAAAAATATGGGCAGAAAAACACATCAAAAGAAAAATGACAAAAATCAACATTGTGAAGTACCACAGCACCAGGCCAGGATACATTTAAAATTAATGCATATATATTAATGTTAACACTGACCAGAAACCACCCTAACACCTTACTGCTGAGCTCTAACACACCAGGATAATCCTGTTCCAATGCTTCCAGCCCAAGTAGGATTACACTCATGGCTCTCCTATATTTCTCACAGCTTTTCTTGGATGTTCCTAGGTCTAGAAGGCTGCTGGGCAGCAAAGCACTCAAAGGCTAGAAAGAACAACTTGGATTATACAGCTCATCCACACGGATGAGGCAGGTCACATACAAGTGGTTTGATATAAGTGCAGCCCCACACCCTTAATTTATCCACATCTTTCCCCAGGCTGTGACTGTGAGCCTTTGGGAAAGCTGATTGGAAATTCCTGGGTCTGAGGCATACTGGAGGACTAACTGCTGGACACTACAGAGGAAGGCATTCTTTCAAATGTAAATGGACAAAACACATCAGGGCAATGTAAAAAAAAAATAAAAAAGAAAAGAAGATGAAAATTTGGGCCTCCTTACCCGTCATATAGTCTTTGTTCTGTGTCAAGGGGTTCTATTTGATTCCTTCACTGGCACAAACAAAATTATTCCCATTAGCCCCAAGGAGAGGTGACAGCTAGCTATGGAAGCGAGAGATGGATTCTGTTCTGCATCACACAAAATCAACAAAAGAGTCAAATGTGTTCTAGCTCAACAACTGGCGCTTTTTTTAATATATTTGCAATGACCATGTGATAAAAGAATGTGGCATGAATCCCAAGTCCAGTGGTTGGGAGAAGCCCCTGGCTTGAAACTGGGGAATTTATTTGGTGAATTTTACTAAAAATATTATAAAAGAATCTGAAATGTCATTTTTGTAGAATTAGCTTCCCCAGCTGCCTATCCTAGCTTCTGAAAGGCCCTATTCATTTATGTTACAGTTATTTAAACTAAAATAAAATATTTTCCTTCAGTAGAAATGATGATTACTTGAGACAAGACTAAAGGAATAAAGCTATTATATAACCTTCCTCCTCTATTTTCCATTTGGCATATGCAAGTTCACAAGAATAGTTCCAACTAAATATCTTTAATAAACTTGGAATCAGGCTAACGGCGACTTGAGAAAACAACAGAGCTCTTTTAATTAAAACATATATAACATACATATCATTAAAAATAACTAAAGTATCATTAGCTGAAAATTTTAGCTTTTCTCAACTACTTTGCAAGAGCACAAAGGCTGCAAACACAGAGATTCATTTAAAAAAATTATCATGTTGCAACACTCCCATACTTCCAATGCCTGTTAAAGAACACTAGTGCTGAATATTTTTTTCCCATTTATGATTTTGAAAACAAAAATCCTTCAATCGTTGTCAAAAAGAACAACGAGAAAGGAATCTGCTGAAATATAAATTAAAATATTGTTCTGGAAACAAAACATTTAATTTCAATAAAATATTTAAACTATAATTAAAATTCTAGAGTAAAAACTAGAAGTGCCCATCAATTAGGATGTTTCTTAACAGGGATACTTTTCACCATAAAAAAATTAATAAAAAGCTAAACTATGCATAGCAAATGCAGGAATCTTTGCTATAATGGAATGGTTTGGGTTGGAAGAGACTTTAAAGCTCGTCCTGTTCCAGCCCCGTGCCATGGGCAGGGATACTTTCAACTAGACCAGGTTGCTCCAAGCCCCATCCAACCTGACTTTGAACACTTCCCGTAATGGGTCAGAGACATATATCACCAAAGGAAGTATCCAAATATAATATATTTATTGTACTGTTTACCTAATGCTATATTACTATAAAGGAAAAAAATCTAAAACGTTCCTCTACTATTTCCCAGTGATATAAAGCAAAGCTGTCATGACTCGATGTGGCTGGAATGACACAGAATGACTACACCTTGCCTCTGAAGCCACCAAAAGGCCTGACACCAACAGCGGTGAAGAATAAGAGCTTTATCACAGGGGTGACAGCCACCTTCACATTCTGTTTAAGCAGTGAGAGAAGCCCATCAATTCCCTGCACATTCATTGGTGGGTACCATGCACCCCTCCTCTCTTGTAGGAATCACAGGATGGTTTTGGATTGAAAGGGCCTAAAAGATGATCTTATTCCACCCCTCTGCCACAGGCAGGGGACACCTTCCGCTAGTCCAGGTTGCTCTAAGCCTCATCCAGCCTTGGCATTGAACACTCCCAGTGATGGGGCAGCCACAGCTTTTCTGGGCAACCTGTGCCAGGACCTCAGCACCCTCACAGGGAAGAATTTCTTCCCAAAATCCCATCTAACCCTGACTTCTTTCAGCTTAAGGCCGTTCCCTCTTGTCCTGTGCCCTCGTTCAACAACAACATCAATAGCCACAAAACCCATCATTCAGCCTCTCACCTGGCTATCTTGTCACTGCAGGACATGGTCAGCAGCCTCTCTCCTTGCAATACCCCATCCCACGTCTGGATAGTGGTAGTGGAGCGCACAGGGATGGTCCCTTCCCCAGACTCGATTTTTGTCCGTAGCTGCCCTCGGGCTTTGCGGTTTGGATGCCTGTCCCCTTGGTCTGAAGGACATAAAACACTGAGAATCAGCTGAGGAACACTCTCAAAGGGTTTTACATTAGAATCACAGTAAGAAAGACTGATTGGAGGTATTTGCCTGCAGTTGTGCTGGCTTGCATCACAGTTCCTACTGCTCTTGGCAATACAGCTACAGCATCAGACACTTCTCACAAATACTGCCTTCCAAAGTACACTTGCAGTTAAACCAAGCTTTCACCAAAGGAGCAGTAGGAAGCAAGCAGCTCTTGAGCTCTGTTCTGTGTGTTACAGAGTTAAAATGAAGTTGATGGGCAGACTGTGGAAGGGGCAGGCAGAGAACTGCTGTTGAAGGATGGAAACGGGGAAAGGGGATGGTTAGTTCTGTAGGAATACTTGCTGACTCACTGGCTTATCTCAGTTAGCATCAACCTCTTCAAGACCACAGGGCTCATCACTCTATACTGAACTTCGACCACAGAGGAAGAACAGCTCAGATTTTTTTTGGAAGAGATCTTTGTCTAACACACTTCTATGCTAAAAGGAAAGAAGACACCTAAATTTTAACCGTGCTGCTTGTACAGGCCTGTCCTAGGGTGATGTTTCTTTCCCCATTTGTGTGTTCTGCTATGTTGGATGTTATGTTCTGTGCCTGTGAGACTGTCTCTGAAGGACAGATGTTTTGTTTTGGTTCTGTTATCAGCCTGCTTCCCCCTACGACTGGCAGGACACAGAGACAGGGTAGTACATAGTGGGGCTTTTGTTTTATGCTGGTCTCTTTTTTTTTGCTTGACTCTAGCTCTGACTTCTGCTTTTGCTCCTGCTCCTGCTTTGCTTTGCTCTTGCTTTGTTTTTTTTTTTTCCTTTCTTGTCACTACTGGAACCTGCTCCAGACTGGCACCTGAGAACACCTTGTGGCCGGCAGCAGCCATCCCCAGCGCCGGAGGGAGTGACAACAGAGCGACCGCCCCCAAGAGAGACTTGCTGCATTTGTCATCTTTTTCAGAGCGGTGAAAGAGTGTTGTCATCTGGTATTGTTCATTTTGTGTACTGGGGGGTGCTGTGCCTGTTAAATAAACAGGTTCTTTCCACTTCTCTCCGAGGAATCATTCCTGAACTGGCTGGGGGGAGGAGCCGTGTGGGTTTGATCTCTGGAGGGATCTCCCTTTGGAGGTTTTCTCCCAGATTTGCCCTAAACTAGGACAAGGCCCCAAGAACAATTTCAGCTCCCTTGGGAGGAAGAGAACTGCTGCCATACCCTCTTGTGCTGCTTCATGGGGTGAGAAAATCCGAGCATCACCACAAGGAGATGTGCTGATATAGAGATGGAACTGCACATTCTCCTTCAGCTTAAACCCGCCTTGCTCTGATCTGATGAAAATGGATTTTTGCTGATCTTCTTTATTGCTGAAACAGAGAAGAAAGCTGGAGTCAAAACTGACATTAACAGGGAAATAGGCATAAGCTGGGCAGACATTACAGGCATTAAAAACAAACACAGGATGGCTGAAAATTCTCTAATATAATCTAACAGTTATGACAATTAACAAAACTAAAGGACCATCGAGACAGGAAACGAAGAACATGTGACAATCCCAGATGTCAAGAGCTTTTGGGTACTTAAATGAAACATCAGCAACCTTTAGCCCACTTCATACTATTCTGATTTATACATTTACAGTTTACGAAATAATTGCAAATTATCTCCCCTCTCATGATTGACACCTCACTGAATAAATGATTTGTTCAACTCAAACTTGAGAGCAAAGGGCAAGATCTAAATTCAACATCCTAATGCAACAGGACAAGTGCTTTCCACTGAAATACTAAAGACAGATGCTTTCCACAGACACCTTTTCAGCTCTGTGGGATCAGTTCATCATCTTTTTCCCTCCAGCTTACCTTAGGTAAAGCTCGAGTTGCGTGTACAGAAATTTCAGCAGACACCGTCGAGCTATAATTTCTGCATGGCAATCATTTAATGCAAGACCACGATCACTCATGTATTCACCATTGATGCATTTTGTTCCTGTAGAAACACTTATTACCAAGGCATCTTTCACATCTGTACCTGCAAAACAAAGTTTCAGGAAAGAGATGAAATTAACATCACAAATAATGCACTGAGTAATCTTCATGCAGAACCCAAAAAAGGCTTGTTTTTTTTTTATTTGCTCCTTTTAAAAAAATAAATGTCTTTTTTCTTCTGATAATTTATTTAAAACAAAAGCTTCACTCAGCCATACCTCCCTGCACTAGCACCATCAGTGGTTCTTATGAGAACTACTCTCTTCATGTTGGCGCTCAGACAAGATAAAAATTGAAAACCTGCAGGTTAAAATGCTGCTTCCAGAAGAATTATTAAAGCCTGAGATCCAAAGTGCTTTTTTCCTGAGATTCAGGCAGCCAGTAACTTTCAGCTGTACGTTCTGGCCACCTAAGCAGATATTCACAGCCACTTTAGAAATCTGAAAGGCATTGGTTTATTAAAGCAGCAACATGTCAAGGAAGGGTATTGAGCCAACAGGAAAGGTAAGATTAGGAAAAAAAGAAATGCAAATGCTTAAATCACTGTAAAGATTACCAGTATAATGTGTAGCTCTTGGTATTAAACGATCCCATGCAATAGAACTTGAAAAGTACATAGGGTGGGTATTTCCTATACAGAAAACTGCCTTTATCACTCAAAAACCCCAGCTGAATGAAGGACTAATGAAGACAGGTCAAAATGCCACTTAGCAAAACACTCAGGGGTAAAAAAAGCCCAAAAAGTTAAAATGAACCTGAGCCCAGATGGGCCCTCCTGCCCATAGGGCTAGAGGAGAAGCACCAAGCTGTAACACAAGGCTATGCAATGGGGTCATTTAATTCCTGGCATTCCCCAGTCATGTATTCATGGCAAGGTACTGTCTCATTCTGTGTAAAGCTATTTCTTCAATTAATCAAAAGGTATTCACATGTTAGTTAAGTCTTAATTATTTGGCAGGATTCTTCCGGGCTACACACAGGGCTGTAAATAGCAGAAAAACCTGTTAAATATCACAAAACACAATAAATAACACAAAACAAAATAAGCAAAACCACAGCATGTTCCTCATGTACTTGGGGCCAAAACAGTGTTATTATCAGATGGAGGTCTGGTTCTTGCCCAACAGAACCTGAGGAGCACCAAGGCTTCCCAAACCTCTCAATGGCCTGTGAGAGTGGGACAGCAAGAGATCAGGAGGGGAAACAGCTGGGACAGCCTCAAAGTGAACATTCCACCAAGGGCTGACATGGACTGAAGACCAAGATAAACCTTAATGTGAGGAAAATTCAGCAGCAGCATAGTGATAGATTAGTTTAGGGCAGAACTTCACTGTTCTGGGTGATTTGGACAAGCAGAGATCTTGTCTCAGCACCCAGGGAGCAATGACACCACTGCCATCTGCTGAAACATAAAGCACTTTCTTCAGATATTTTTACTAAAATGACTGACATAGAGCACTAGGAATAAAGTGTAGAAAGAACAACAAAGGGCAAAATCTTAAAACCTTGGAAAGAAGCGTAATTCTTACACAATGTGCCCAAACCAGTAATACCTTTCTTTGGGGAATTTATTTATTTTGCCAAAGTTTCATGATTAACTTGAAAACCTACATTTTGTGAGCTACTTAGATGTCTCAGGCAGAGGACAGGAGCTCCACGGAAAAAGAATTATTTGCAGGTCTAATCCTCCTGTAAGTACCTGAGGTTTAATTACTATATTTAGTCCACCTTCAAGATTAAACAGTAAACATACATTGCAATACTGGTTGACTGGAAAGAAAGTTTACTAGATGCAAACAGAGCTCTCATATTTAAGCATTCAAAATACTATTTTTTTTTTTTAATTTACCTGTTGTCATTACAACTCCAGCAAGGACTTTTCGACGTGCATGTGGAGATGAGAAATTTTCTGTCAAATCACTAAATTTATCTACAACCAAGCGTGCAACAGCATCAGCTAAGACCTGTAGGACCACACAAAAATGCACATTAAAAAAAATTTCAAGTAATTTTAAAATTACAGGAGCATTAATTTATAATTTAAATGATTGGACAAAGCAAATGAAGCAGGTTTTTATTGTTAACTTTAAAAATTGACATTGAGGCATCCTTTGCAAGTGGAAGCAGAGGTATGAGTGCTCCATGTCTACCAAAACAAGGTTAGACAGCACTAAGCCAAGCACTGAAGTACCTAATGCCCATGATCCTGATGAACATTTGAGGCTTGGGAGAACAACTGGATTAGACAAATAAGTCTATACCCTCATGCTCAAACCTCGAAACAAATCATTTCCGTATTCTCAACATTAAACCTGACAAGAAGATGAAAGTAAAAATCCATGCCCCTCAAACAAACCTTTTATAACAATGTAATTCCTTATCTATTATATAAATAAGGGCAAATTTGTTTTCAACCCTAGTTTAACACTTCCTATGTCCTATTTCTACAAAGATAGGAGTAGAAAATATCAGTGTATAACCCCAAATAAGCCATCTCAAAATCAGGAAAGATTTCTGTCTTTCAGGAAAACTTGACCAGTTACTTTAAGTCAGGCTATAAGTGGGGCTAACTTCTAAAATGAAGGAAAACTCAGAGACAGTAGTCCTGCTCCTGTTGACAGACAATCCAGTTCAGTACTGCAGCTAATCTCACCTGCTGTTTTCAAGGCAGCTGGAACTGTAACTGCCAGAAAAAATGAGTCAAGAACAAATTCTTGAATTTTCACCTGAAAAGAAACTGAAGCCAAGGCAACCATGTGTTGATAACCAGCAGTATCTGAGATGTTCAAGGCGTGCACACCTGGCCCACATGCCACAAAAACACAGGCATTGTGTCACACCCACCAGCATCAGTCAGATATTGAGTGAGGCACTGGAACAAATACCTGGGATAGTGGAAGGTGTCCCTGCCCACAGCAAAGGGTGGGACCATATGTGCTTTAAGATCCCTTCCAACCCAAACCAGTCTATGATACAGATGTGTTAGATGCCCAAGGGAAAAAGGGGAAAGGAAAAAAAAAACAAACTAGAAAAAAAGAAAAGAAGGAGGTTTGAAGACCACCAGCCCCATCCACCCCCATTTCCTTAAAAAAGCTCATGAGAACCAACAGCCTAGAAATGATATGAACATGCTCTCAATGTTAACCTCCTTTTGGAAAAGCTTCAGCAGCTTTCGCTTGGGTGCCATGATTACAGAGCTGGCAGCTCTCAGCAGAGCCTGACAGAAAACAGTGACCAGCAATCAGAGTCCAGCTGCACCAGCTTCATCCATTTTTGCAATTGCTCAGCTTGGGGAATCACAACACTCTTGATACTGCAAACACCCATTCTCTTGAAACATTTGAATGGACTGCAATTGAGAATCTTCATATATTTTTCAGGAACACAACTTGGCTCAGAAGTCACAAACATGTCTGGTCAGGCACTGATTTTCAAACACGGTCTTTTTGTTGCTGGACCCAAAATTGGGTTACAACCCATGTTCTGCCAGCACCACAACCACACAGCACTAAATCTGCATTTAATTGTCCTAGTACTTACCTAATGCAGAAAGCTGAACTTTAAGGTAAATACACAAAAGACAAAGCAAATAAATGAGTGTTTTTGAATCACCCTGGTCATAGAAATGGGAAATTAATCCATGGAAGTTTTAAATTATTAACCTCCCTGCAGCCTTGAGGGCAGATCACTATGCCAAGGCACAGAGTCCCCATTCCAGTGTTTTATCCCTAGCCTCACTGCATATACAGATACTTGCTTCTCAGTTGCAAGTTTTATACTCTCATTTCTGTAATCCATGTATATTTTCTGCTCTAACCTACACTGTGATGTGCTGGACAGCACATCATAAAAACATGCTGAATGTGATGGAATATAGATACTACGTAAACAAACTATTCCAGACAGGAAATGCTTCAGGTCACTTCCAACCCAAACTCTGCTATGGTTCTATGCTTAACAGAGGCCTCAAACCTGCTAGAAAAGGCTTGGCATCCAGGGAATAAACAATGCAATTCACCTTCTCTTAAAAAAAAAAAAAAAAAATGGTGGTGGGTGGTGACTGGTACCTGGAGGAGTCTTCCCCAGCACTGGGAACTGGAAATTGCCATGTGTTTCTGGAAAGAAATCCATGGCCACCTTTCCTTGCCTTTTGTCCTCTGACAAAAGGCTCCCTGACCAGCAGGTGGGTAGTAAGCCTGCATACAGGCTGGATCCATTAGCTTTTTACAGAAGGATCCTGTTTTTCACCTACCAAGCAAAGCAGAGGAAACTGTGGTGCTGGTATACAGAAGAGCATCCAGTGAGCTCCTCCAGGAAGATGAAAGCTGGCACAGCAGAACAGGATGGAGGCTGCATCTCTCAGAGCCTGGAACTAAGCTGTTGGCTAGGAAACCTAAAAAATGCTAGGATGAACATCTGAGGAGACGGGCTTGACACTGGGGGCTTGTCAAGAGGGGCTTGACACTGGGGAGGACTTATAAGAAGGACTAAGCAGAACAAAAAGCAAGACAAAATGAACCTTGGAGATGCAAACAATCCAGGATGAACTGGAAAGGAGGAAAAAAAAAAAATCACTGCCAGAAAACAGGCAAGATATATTAAAGATTTGTTTCTTCTATTTGATAGACAAACTGCATGACGACAGCTGGGCACTGGGGCATAAACACTGTTAAATGCCTATAGATGTAGTCACTAAGATCTTGGGTTTTGATAAGAATACCCCCACAAGAAATCAGAAGAATTATCCCTGTCTCCCAGACAGTCTATTACATAGTTAAGGGCATGGAAGAGAAGGGAATAAGGCAGCACCAGGAACAAGACTTACTTGGACAGCAATTACATCCTGCTGTCCCCATCTCAAAACCATGAACTTGAAGCTGTTTCCACAGCAAGCCCAGACCACTGACTGGCCTGAGTAGGAATCTTTCACATCACATTCTGACTCCACTGCCTTTCACATAAATATTAATTTGAATAGAAACTGAACTCATGTCTCACCTTCCCTGTGAATGCTCTAACATTTGACATACAGTTTCTCTACCCCTGCTCCTGCATTAAATCATTATTCCCAGTTGAGTAATTCCAAAAAGGAAAGACTTAAAATAGCTGACAGTTGGCTCAGTAAGGCATGTGAGCTTCAAGTTATTATGGGTATGTGTTCCCTTCTCTGATGAAGTCACGTGAATTCACTCCTTTTCTACACACACAGCCTGGTTTGGGTTAAACACAGATGTTGCAGCCATGTTGTAGCAGAACCACCCTGATCATTCACAACTGAAAGTATTCTGGAGATGATGAAGTTCAGGTCAATCTGGAGCTGAAGGAAGACCTTGGAAGGCCACGGGGACCACCCAAGATGAATGTCTGGTGATCCCCTGAATGGTGGGAAAGACAGCAGCGATAGCTCACAGCTCTCACAGGAACTGACCCAAGACATCTCAGACCTTTGTGATCTCCTTGGATCTCTAGGGACCCTTCTCAAGCAGAAATGTTCTCCCCTGATTTGTTTTGTTTTTTTTTTTTTTTCTTATCTTCACATTTATGGCTTATATGATCTTCCCACTGCAGGTAAAATCAAGGTGAACCAGATCTTCTCCTTCAAAAGTGACCAGCACACACAACTCAGAGAAGTTTCCTGTAATGATTTAAAGAAACTTCTGCCTGGTTGTAGTGTCTTTCACTCCTTACACTGATGTATGTTGCATCCAATTCCACAGCAATTATTCCAACATATAATTCATGATATTCCCCTAAATATATGCAATCTTATCTTTTTCCCAGGTTTGAATCCATGACATTCTTATTCTCCTGTAAACTCTAAGCAATCCCATTGCAATGAACTGCCTAGAACTCCTCTGTACCTCTCCAGAAGCAGCTTTCCCAGATCTCCAATCATGTTCATAATTATTTGTGTAGCTTTTATATACTCCAATATTTTTTTACACTTCCCCTTACCCCAGGTTGAACCAGGACTAAAAAAGCACATCGAATACAAGTCACCATTCAGTACTGGTTCTCACCTATTATCTCCTGCTTAACGATTTGTTTCAGTGTCTGTCCACAACAACAGAAAGGATAAACTGAATTAGGTGAATTATTAAAAATACTCTAAGTGATGTTTTTCAAACTGATCTCATTTGCAGCTACACCATTCATTTGTGTAGCTCAACTTGCTTTCTCTCACAACAGTCAAGCTTTCTAATTTAAATAACTGTATTTAAGCTTCAATGTGTATGATTTCAATTTCCAGCTCTCTGTACACCTTGACTACTCTTTTTACGTAAACAATTTGAGGAAATAACAAGAGGAAAACTTCCATATCAGCTTTCTAACATAAGCCACTAGTGGCCTGCAGAGGTGGTGCCTCCAACCAGCAGGAACCCACTGTCTGATGGAAAACTTTCCTTGAGTGACACCAGCAGCTTGGACTGCTGAAAGTTTGAAGATATAATAGAGAATTACTGCTATCAGTCTGTTCTTTTCTCAGTTTTACTCCAAAGCATTTGGTACTGGCCTGAGAACTTCTTTTAGGGACAGCACCATGCCATCTTTGACAGAGGTGTGAGACCCCTCCAGAGAAGGCCACCAAGATGTTCCAAGAGCTGGAGCCCCTCTGCTCTGTAGACAGGCTGGGAGAGCTGGGGTGTTCACCTGGAGGAGAGAAGGATCAAGGGACACTTTAGAGGCTCTTCCAGTGCCTGAAAGGCCTCCAACAAAGCTGGAGAGGGACTTTGGACAAGGGCCTGGAGTGAAGGAGAAAGGGAAAAGGCTTCCCATTGACAAAGGGCAGCATTAGATGGGACACTGGGAAGAAATCCTTCCCTGTGAGGGTGGTGAGGCCATAGCATTGGGAAGCTGTGGCTACCCCAATCTTAAAAGTGTTCAAGGGCAGGTTGGACAGGGCTTGCGGCAAGCTGGAATAGCGGAAAGTGTCTGTGCCCATGGCAGGGGGCAGGAATAAGATAACCTTTTTTTAAGGTTTCTTCCAACCCAAACCATTTTGTGATTTTATGATTTTTTTTATCAGTTTTCAAAGCAGAGCTAACCATAAAAATACCTTCTTTGCCTTGGAGAGGCAAGTCCCTCTAATGCAAGTGTGTCAATCTGTTCAACACCAACACACCCACTGCCAAGGGCTAAGTGCACAACTGCTGAGTTTTCCAGTGGGACATTTTCACCCACTCTGAGGCCCATGTTGAGTGTGTTCCTGAGTTTAACTCACTTTCCCAGCACAGAGATTTTCCTCACTGCAAGGCACCTTCCTTCATCCCTGACAACAGACCAAGCTGTGAGCAAGCAGACCAGCTGGAATTGAGCCACAGGATCAGCACCTCAAGAACCCTCTGCACAGACCATGAGATTTTTCTTACACCCATTTTTCAACAATCCATTTTTGACTGCAGCAACCCTTCTGTACCATTTGATACTTTGAACAAGTGTTTCTGCATTTAACTCTCTTTGGGGCCCCTGCAGCTCTCAGGAGATCTGCTGGGGTCACAGACAGACATCCAGCCATACTCTCACGATCACCACCATCACAGGGAACATCTCTTCTCACCACAAATGAGCTACAGGCTGGTTTGGACCTGCCACCCAGGCAGTCAATTCCAACATCTTCAGTGGCACGACCACACTGTGCTTCTTGTATTTCCCCTAAGTGCTTGGTATTTGAATTTTTCCACACCTCACATATTTTAAGGTTTCATTCTTTCCAACCCAATCAACATTTTATTTTGTCCACTGGTTATATCAAATCCCATCCTCATTTACATCATTCCTGCACTCTCCAGTTTTTTTTAATTTCACCCACTTTAGGATTATCTCTGAATTTAACACTTTTTTACACAGTAAACAATACCTAAAATAATTAAACAACTCACAGACTTCTAAAAAAAGATAAATCAAGCAGGACTTGAAAACACCACAAATGCTTAAATTGTTAAATACATACCAGACCAAAATCACTAATATGTAAAAGACCCAATGTAATTCCAACAACAGCTAATTATAATTCAAAGCAAAGCAACACAGTGAAGTGCTTGATGACATCCTGTCGACAAGCTGATCAAAAGCCCCTGAATAAAAAAATGACTTGAAATAGGGTCTAAATGAGGCAACACCCATGTAACATCTTTCCCAGCTCAGCTTGGGTTTTTCACACTTCCCTCTTCCAGTTTTCACCATTTTACTGATGCAAGAACTAATAATACATGAATTACTAGCAGTGAAATTTTTTTGGTGTCTGGGGTCAAACCTACTTTTGTAAGCAGAGAATGCATCTGAAATGACTGAATCTACTGAAGAAATTGCAACCACCCAAAACAACATAATCCTGGATTTGAAAATGAAGGAAACGTTTACCAGTAACACAATAATTGTGCAACATTAAAATGAAATCATACAGGAAGCTGCAAAATATGTATAATGTCCATATATTTTGCAAAAACAACGTACTTAAAATAGCCACATTTACTTATACTCTTTAACCCCACATTATCAAATCAGGACAGTATGTCAGAATTCAATAAAATCTAGAACAATGGTTTTAAGATAGAAAAGGTCAAAGCCCTGAAATTGTCACCATAAACAGAAAGTTGCAAAAGAATTCACAGACGTATTTTAATTTAGATGGGCATATAATATCATTAAAAAGACCCAAGAGATGCAGTAGTCAAACAATTCTTAGTGTGGTTTGACTGGGAAGAAACAAACAAGAAAAGAGAACTTTTCTGCATTAAAAAAAATTCAAAATTACTCCATTCTAGTGACTTCAAATTTCTGATCTGTGTCCAGTATGTTGGATACTTTCCCTAGTTCATTAACTATTTGATTTAAATTATTTCTCTCTGCCAGATTTACTTGCCTAAGGAACTTCCATATGCATATAAATTCATCTGCCTAAAGCACAGCCCTTCGGAGGATAGCCATTTAACCACACATCTTGGATACATGCACTTGGAATGTGTTCACAGCCCAGAAATCAGTGGCAGTTGCAATAGCCTCAATCTGACCTTGACTTGCAACAATTTCTGTTAGCAAGAGAGAATGATTCTCTTCTCTGCTAAAAACTGTTGTATCAAATAATAACTTCACTAAGCAGTAATTCTCACTTGAACTCCATCTAAGTCCTGCTGCCTGAGACGAGCAAGATGTGATTCAATCTTTCCCCAGCACAAACCATAATTCAAGCTGGCTCTGGTGCTCTCTTGCACAACACAACCAAGGCTGAAAACATCAGAAACAAAGCCTCTTCTCTGCATAACAGAACACAAATTGACAAAAGCTCTAACTGTACAAATCACCTTATCCATATATATATATATGGATATAGATATGCATGTATCTACAGAGGCAGAGATGCTGTTCAAACTGATTCAATACACATGACTTGACTCCTCTCGGTCCTTACCCAAAGCCATCAACAGCACCCAAAGGGTTTCTCACCTGTGGCAAGTGCAGCTGGAGCCCCTCGCTGGGAATGGGCTGCCGAGAGGGAGTCTGGTCCAGCTGCATGTTAAACAGGGACGCCAGGGCCGACTGAGCAGCCCGAGCTTTGGCCAGCTTTTTATTCCTGCCCGAGCCTTCGAAAGTCTGCCCATCCACGGCCACGGCCATGACAAAGTTCTTGGCGTGGCTCTCGCCGCTCTCCGACAGGAACTCGTACTTGAGCCCCGGGCGCAGCTCGTTGAGGATCATGACGGGGTTCTTGCCGCTGGCCGTGGGGTAGGGCGAGGGCGGCGGCAGAGGCGACTGAGAGAGGCTGCTGGCCCCAGCGGACGAGGGCAGGCCATAGTCCCCGCTGGAGCCGAAGGAGCCGTCCCCGTTGGAGCCCAGGTAGAAGGAGGCATCGGAGGGGACTGGCGTCTCAAAGCCGTTGAACAGGGTGTCGGGGAAATCCGCCTGGTCCGACGTGAAGTCTGTGTTGACCGACAGAGTCCTGCCCATGGCCAGGTGGGCTTCCGAGGCGTTGGGGAACTGCACGAAGGAGCGCAGAGCCTTCTCGGCCGCGTGAAGCTTGGCTTTCTTTTTTGTGGGGCCCGAGCCCTCAAACACCTGCCCGTTGACTTCGACTGCCATCACAAACATGGGGGCGTGGACCGGCCCTGTCTGAGAGAGGAGTTTGTATTGTAAACCGGGTTTAATCTCGTTAAGCTGCATCAGGGCATTCTTTGGCAGAACGGGACCCGGCGTTTTCTTCTTCTTCTTGGGGCGGAATTTGGAATGGCCATTGTTGCCCTCCTCCAGAGGTCTCTTCCTGCTGCTGCTGCCACCACCATTGGAGAGCGGGGTGCCCTCCCCAGGCCCCTGCCCAGTGCTGTCCTTGGGGGGAACGTTGTCCACATTGCGGTTTTCTTTAATGTCGGTGCTGCTCGAACCTGCGGTGCCCAGAAAGAGTAACTTACAATGCCTTCGGTGCAGGATCTTGTAAATGCAAAATTTATAGATTCCTTTATCTCTCTTTGTAACTGGTTAAGTGATGTGTGCTCATAGGTTAAAGATTTTTGCAATACAACTGGAGATGATGATAATGTAACGCAACCTCTCATTAATTCAAGAAATAACACACTCAACCTTCAAACCACTCACTTGAAACAACTGCACAGCAAAAAATCACTACTTTTTTCTTTTTATTTTAATTATGCTGGAACAAAACTTCTACTTTTAAGTTATATTTAGCCTCAAAAATGCTCTAAATCAACAATATAAGCTATAGCAACATATGCTCACAAAACAAACAACTACCATTAGTAAAGTAAAAATGGATGCCTAAGATGACAACTCTGAGCCAGATATTTAATTCCATTTTATTATCAGTTTAGTCATGTTAGTTTTTCCTGCAGTGATTTTAGTTTCTTGAATTGAAAGACTACATAAATAAAACCTTCACTCAGAGCAATGAAAAATTACGCAGCTCTTAGGTAGGTTATCATCACTGAAGTGTCTGAATGCTTTTGCTTCTCTTTAGTCATTCCATATTTTTTAAATTCAGTCCTTTTTTAATGCTTTTTCTAAACACTAATTTCACCTCATCCCAATATTCTCAGGAACTACATCTGCCCACTGTGCCAGCAGGACCACAAGACTACCTATTTCCACACAGCCTTCTATTAAAAAAATCTCTTATTCGTCATTTACAAGTGTAATTCCTTGTCAAGAAAACTGCTGTCAAGGCTTTACAAACCCAAAAATCACCAGAGATCCTCTCTAAGGCTACGCAGAATAGAAAGTGTGACAAAAGCTGCACACTCTCAGTGACAAAAATTTAATGGGAGGGCAGAGAAGACAATGTAATATTAATGATTTGTTTTCAAAAATATTAGTTGGGGCAATACATATACATACATATATATATGTCAGAGCTATATATAAGGAATTAAATTTGCTATAAGTTCAAAGACCTTATTTTCACCCTGATAAAAAAAAAATAAGGAAATTAACTATTTGTGCTTTCTACTGGCATTTGTGAATGAAAAGGCAAATGTAACAGATCAAGTATTTTTAACTCTCCTGTTCTAAAACTTTAATATATCTGTAATTACAACTACACTGATCCAAGGGGTAAATGGTCATTGAAATTAGAGCAAACCAGGTAGAAGCTCTCTTCCACAGTGACAAATTCCAGCCATGCTTTCTGTCTTCCCTAAGAATCCCCTACCATGCACACATCACTTCGCCCAGGTTACAAAGCTGATGGAATGGTTACTAAATTTTCATTTATAACATCCTCCAGCAAAAGCTCGATAGGTTACTCCTTTCGGTGCTCAAAGAGAAAAAAAAGGAAGGGGAAACAAAGATCAAAGAAAAAGCAAAAGTAGGAACACATTTTGTTAAATCACAGCAGCACAACAAAGAATTGTACATTACTGATCATGCAATTAAGTCAACTAAATTCAGTCACGAACCAAAATTCTGAAGCATTTCATTGCTAGAAATCTGCTAGATTTAATCAAGTATCTCTTGTTCAGTAACAAACGAATTGCCTGGAGAATGAAGGCTACAGGGCCACAACTGTCAATACACAGTGTTCATGCATTATTCTTTATAAAAAAAATACATTTATGGTGAAGGAATCTAAGGACAAGGAAGTAAATTTTAAAATCTTTCCTTACAGTGAGTTTTTCATATCGCATCTAAAACATTTCTGGAACACTGCCCTTACTGGTGGCACCAGGTGTTTGTTATCAACCACCAAGACTTTCAGGCTAACATACTAACACTAATTAAAAGTCTCTGGTTTCATTTCTTTTCAGATGAAAACCACTACCAGTGCCTGTGGAAACCACAGAAGGAAAATAGGAGTTGAACAGACTCCAGCTGAACACTAAAAAGAAAAGCTTTTGCATAGAACCAGCAGCTGGAGGAACTCCTTCATCAAGCAGGGGAAACCATGTTCTGACAGTGAGGAGGGACTTGGAAGGAGCAGGAAATAAACTTGCAGGCTTACCTTGTCTCATTAAGAGAGAAGGGAAGAAAACTACTCCTTGCCTGAAAGCTACTGAGCTTTGTTAGCTTTGGAGAATCTGCAGGGTGGAAGAAACTTGGAGAGAAAGGACGTAGGGAGCTGATCCTGAGTCAAACCAAGAGACCAGGAAAGGAGGCAACTGTGAAGTTGATCCAAATCCAAGTTGGTGATGGAAAGTGAAAGACTTCCTGTGCAAACCAAAAGGACCTGTGCTTGTTTCAAGGCACAGGGTCACTGGACAGCAGGGAAAGGTCCCTCCCTCCCTCTTCGACCAAGGGTGAAGGTGTGATTTTGGTGCTTTTAGCCAGCCTGTCTAGCCCAGCAGTGCTGAGGCCCTCTAATCACTTTGGGGCTTGGGAAGATCAGTTAAAACATAACGGGTTCACATCAGAGATGTCACCTCTTATCTGGTCCATGTTCAGACATGGAGAAACTCCTCCAGCCCAGCCTCTCCCTGGGTGCCTTTTCCAGGCATGGCACCCTCCCAGGGAAGTTAGGAATGGCTCTTCCTCACCATGCCCAGCTCCCACATGTGACAGGGCCACCAAGAGAGGCTATCAGACCAGCATAAGGACACAGTGACCCAGCCCAGGGCAACCTCGCAGCTCTGGGCTCTCCCAGAGATCATGGCAGGGAGACACATGTGCTTTTTTCCCCCAAAAAAAAGTCTTCTAATGGCTATTAAAGACCTCATCAACCCATGGCACCCATGATCCTGAGCAAAGTGCTTCACCACTTCAACACAAATGGCATGAAAACATCTCCTATTGATTTCTTTGATCCTCCACCTGCTAGTCTTACTGCATCTGCTGGGGTTTATTTGCTATTTTTTAAAGTTTGATGATTCTAATATTAAACATGCCATATTGCACATTATTTTACAGAAATTTCTAATATTTCCAAACTTTAAATTCCATTTTCCAAGGATTGAATGCTTTAGAGAGGTCTTTGAAGTCCATCACATCTGCTGTGTATAGAAGGCTTTAAAGCAGCATTAACACATACATAAACATTTGATGACTGAGATCCTGTTTTCTTAAGCATTTATACAACCCATGATTTAAAAACTGGATTTTTTCATGAGATTGGTCTATTTCTAGTCATTAAAAATAGCTGGCAGCTTCAACTAGATATTTGACTCATGTCTGTAAAGGCAAACTTAGTAAAAATCATAGCTGACACCAACAACTGCAGCAGGACAGTCCTGCCCCCCAGATTTCATCTGAGCGCTTACAAACCCAAGAACACTTGAAGCAACAAGAAGGCACGTGGAATTTTTCATACCAGTAAAGAAATAAATCTTCCATCTGGACATGCTGGTTTATTTTTGGGTTTATTCCCTGTAATTAAAAAGTGTCTGCCATTGAGATGCTTTATCCATTGGGGACCTTCCATTACCTGCTTGCTGAGAGACAACACTCCCCCAGCTCTGTCTGATCAGGAACACAATTAATTAAATTTAGATGACTCTTTGCTGAACCAAAAGATAGTTCTAGCTACCCCTTATACTGCTGCTCTCACTTAGTAGCCTGGGGAAATTCTAAATAAGTCATTTCATTTTCATTTAAAAACAAGCAGGAAAAACCACATACTCTTTTCAGAGCATCTTTTAGAAAAAGGAGCAAACAGATCAAAGAGAAAGGTCAGGAGAGTCACATGCTTGTGTTCCAAGTGTTCAGAGTGCTGCAGACACAGCAGCCATGCAAAGCAACAGCAAACAATTTAAAACATTCTAAATAACCATCTCTTTCCCCAAATATCTTGTAGCATCTCTATGACCAAAGGATAAAGAAGGAAAACACTAAAAATTGAAGTGTGAAGCATTGTTTTCTCAGGGATATTAATTTATTAATGCAAGACATCATCGCTGTCTTATATTTCATCTGAACCAAAAAAAAAAAATCATCTTAGTTCTGGCTTCTGCAGAGGAAATCTTGTTATGCAACCACAGACTAGAAAGACTGCATAGCCCACCTTCCTTTCCTTTAAGAACCCTCTCCCAAAAGCAGTTACATAAAATAATAAAAAATTTAACAGGCAGCTTCTAATATGCCACTTGACAATTATAAGATATATATAAGTAAAGAGAGATAAAAAGTTAAAAAAAACACATCTCTGCCCAAATCAAAGCAAAGAACTTAAGAATTTAAACTCTGATTTCTCATCCCCCCCCCAAATCAGATGATTTAACATTTCAGAGTCATGATGTTTGCATGGGCACACAAAGGAAGGTCATCTTGCACTTCATATGAACTGGGCTCAGCCAAGGTTCTGACATGTCAAAACTGAAGTTTTGACTTCATTCCCTAAATGCATTCCCTAAACAGTTCCATGAAGCCAAGCTCCTGACAAAATAACAAATTCCTTGAATGGTTTCCCATATTGATGCACTAACACACACAAAAAAACCCCCAGAAACAGACAAAAATTTAGTGTTTTTCTAATGAGACAGAATTAAAAACTGGCCCACAAAGAGATTGTATTTCTCCAGCTCAGGAAGTCAACTTGTATTCATATTCAGCTATACCATTATTGAGAAAAGAGAAGTTTTATCCAAAAAATTATGAGAATTATCCAGTTACACTTTTTAAAGGCCTCCACAGGGAAGCCACCTTTAGAAACAGTTAAAGTATTCATTTTAAGTAATTTCTTATATATCAAGGAAAAGAAAATTATACCAAGCATATTGCAGTTGAGATCAGTGTTTTGCTAAGGAAAAAAGATTAATTCTATTTCAGGTAGTATTTTTCACCTTGGTTTTGGGTTGTTTTTTGTGGGGGGGGTGAGGGGGAAGATGTTTGTTTTGGGTTTGATTGGTTTATTTTAACACAATGATCTAACTTCCTCATCTCCCTCTAAAATTGTTCTGTAACTCCTCCAGACTGAACTGCAACTCTTCTGCTCCAAAGCCATTGCTGGGCTTTGTCACCTTTGCCAGGTGCACTCTTTAGACACTGTCACTTGGGGGAAAAAGAAGCACATTTGTTATAACATAATGTACAATTATTTACAGTCAGGCAAAGCAGCAACAGAACAATTCTCTGAGTCACAAGAAAAAAAGAGATAGCTGAAAGGCAAATAACGGTAAAAATATTTTAGAATCATTCAATGAGAATACTTTTCTCATAAGTTATTGGATCTTAATTATAATCCCAAAGTTAGCAGTCCAACACACTTGGCTGCATCAAGTACACATCAAGATGATCATTTTATTTGACTATTTTTGTGCTTTAACATCACTTTAATAATTCAGTAGCTCAGGTTTGGGACAATCAGCATCTAAAGAGAAGGTGAGACCTGCAGAGAGCTTTTCCAGCTCCTCCTTTACTTTTTCCTTTCTCCTTTTCTACTCTCCCTCCTTTATTATATTCTTCAACTCCATCCCCTTAATCTCACCCCTCACTCTTTGCTGGTACTTAACCCTTGGCAGGGGCACTACTGGTATTATCCCTCCCTCCTTCACTGCTGCTTCAAGACAGGGAAATACTTTGATTAGCTGCTGGTAGAAAAATACAAGGTATAAAGTATAACACAGACAGTATAACTATATTAGCATATTTAAAACACTGTTAATACAAAAGCTCCAATTCACTCTTCTTCATTGCATTTTAAAGTATTTTCATTTCTGCATCTGAAGTTTCTTTGCAGTTGCCCCTGTGCTTGGGAGAAAAAAAGATATGACTTTCAGAAACTATTACAGAGTTTATTGCAATGTAAATGAACACATCTTACTCATGTTTTCTTCATCGTCTACATCCATTGTGAAATATCTTGGCTGGTTTCTTGGCTGGCAGAGACAGCTCCTGTCTGGAAAACAGGGAGGGGGATGTTTAGGCTTTAAGGCACCAACTCAGTTTTAATGGTCCTTTAAAAGCAGCAGCCTGGGCCCTGGCCTGGCATTGGGCTGTTTGGGTAAATCCTGACAGAAGATCCCTCCTAAAACTGAGATGTTCATCTGAAAGCTGCAGCCCCAACCTGTCCAAGGCCAGAGTGGGATGCTGAAGACCACAACAAGGTCTCCCCACAGTCTCCTCCAGGCTGAATAAACCAAGTGCTCTCAGCTGCTCCTCCTATGGTTTCCCCTCCAGACTGTTCACATTCTTCACAGCCTCCTTTGGACAATCTCTAATAGCCTCATGTCTTTTCTATATTGTACTGCAGTGCTCAAACCTGTCCCTAGGACTCAAGGTGAGGCCACGCCAGCCCAGAAGAAAGCAGGACAATCTCCTCCCCTGCCCAGCTGGGGATGCTGTGCCTGATGTCCCTGCCTGACTGCTGACACCCACTCAATTTGCCATCAGACAGGACCCCACAGGTCCCTTTGCACAGCACTGCTCTCCAGCCTCTCTCTCATTCCTCTCATGTCCTGGTCTATACACACAGCCAGGGTTGCCCCACCCCAGGTACAGAATCCAGCACTTGCCCTTGTTATTAAACTGCTTTTGGTTGGTGACTTCCCAGCCCTCGAATTCAGCGAGGTCTCTCTATAGGGACCCTCTGCCCGAGGGAATCAACAGCTCCTTCCAGTTTAGTATCAGCAGGCAGCAAACTTTAGTATTCCTTTGATTCCTGCCTCCAGGCTGTTTATGAAGATGTTGAAGAGCACAGGGACAAGGATAGAGGGCCCTGTGGAACCCCATTAGCGACTGAACACACACCTGATGTCAACCCATCTACTTATAACCCCTTGTGCCCAACCCAAGACAGCTTGCATTACACAACATCAGCACACTCCACTATAACAAGAGGAAATTAGTTGACTGTAATGAACAGGACTTGTAAATAATTATCACCTTAATTAGCAAATCACACCTGCTCCAGCTACTCCTGCAGCACACTTTGTACTCAAGGACAAAGTACTAAACAAATCCTGGGTTTAACTTCCAAAGATCAGTGAACTCCCTGAGCCAAGCCAGAAGTGAAAAGGCTGTAGAGCTGCCCCACACTTCCACACCATGGATAAACCCTCCTGAGAAGCTGGGTTACCAGCCTGTGCTCAGCACCTCACCCTAAAGCCTGAAGGAGAGAAAAAGCAAGCTTGTGACTGCTAAAAGCAGAGGCAAACAGAAACTATTTGTGTAACTTATTTTTTTTAAATAATTTCAGTAACGGTGCTAAAACAGATTCTGAAAGCATGGAGGAAGATAAACAGCCAAGAGGGACAGCTGACAGAAGAGCCCTAAGGCACCTACAAGATGCAATCCTACAGTGTTAATGAAGCCAAATGGCACTAAGCTCTCTGTTTTAACCATGTGTATTTAAGAGTTAGACTACTCTTGCTATATAAAGAATGATCACCTTTTTTCCTAATCCTTTCTTTATAAAAAAACGCACAAGTGCAGTTAGCAGTGCTCAGCTCCTCCCTCCAGTCCCCACAACTGCACCAGCAGATCACTCTGGTAAAAACCAGAGTCACAGAACCACTGACTTCAAGACCTTCAAGATCAAGTGCACCTTTTGATTGAATATGAGCAGGTACACTGAACCACAGCATGAAATGCCATGTCTCTTTGTTTCCTGAGCAATTCCAGGGATGGTGATTCCACCACTTCTCAAGGCAGCCTGCTAAACCTCCTTTGGCAGGGAGCACATCACTACAAGACTGTGTGTATTTAATATAAGTAACAAGATTTCCATTACAACTAATTTCTAACAACCACCCACTTCATATAAAAAATACTTGGAAGAGAACAAATCAGACATTTTAGAGTTTAAAATGTTGCATATGCCCCAACCCCAGCACTGTTCAAAGCCAGGCTGGATAAGGCCTTGAGCAACCTGAGTAGTGGGAGGTGTCTCTCTGTCCACAGCTGGGACTGGATGATCTGTAAGGTCCATTCCAACCCCTTAACATTCTACAATTCTATGAATAATGTGTAGGAGACAGTACTGAACTGGACAGAGAGAATGAACTCAGTATTCTGTATATACATCTATCTTCCAAACTTCTTCGCACTGGAATCCATGGATTCTTTTTTCCACCTGGCTTTCAAAGGTAAAGGATTTCATAATAAGAAAAAAGGTTTTTCTAAGTCCTTCCATATAAAATAGGACCTATGCATGCCCTCAGAAAGAGAGGGGAGATTTTTTCACAAAATGGACTCAGCCTGGGCTGCTCACTAGAAAAAAAGCTTCCTTCTCTTGCCAAGGCAAGATACTTGATTACTTCAGAAATCATTGGTGACTCAGTTATCATTTCACTTCGAAGAAGGAACAGCATTGCTGGCTTCTTTGACCTTCCAAACTTTTATTCAAGCAGCAAAACTGCATTAATAAACACATTCATGGCCTGTAAATAACCCATTTAGCAACTGACATCCAGGAACATCTCAAGTCCTACAGACACAAAGACTCCACAAGAGGCTGGGTAACAGCCAGTGGCATCTGAGCAAGGACATCTTCCAAAAGGACTTCACTGAAGCTATGCATCTGCCTTGGACACCAAGGTACATATGAAAAATTTCTGAGTTTTGTTCCTAAAACCTTGCTATTGGATAAGGCACACAACTACGTTAACAATCAGCACTGGAAAAAACTTACTGGGAAAAAAATGCAAACATAAAGGAAAAAGCTTAATTGCTGTTGAGAGATTAACAAAGCTGTCAAAAACAGCAATAAGGAATAACTGCCATAAATGCAAAGGGATTTGGGTCAGAGTATACAGCATGTTCTGTGTGGAATGGGGCTGTGGCAGAAGCCAGCTCCATGGCTACAGAGACTGTTTTCTCTCAGATATACTGGTAAAATAAATTGAGGGTCTGACTGCACTATGCTGGTGTAGCAGAGGGGAGTTGTTTGTTCATAACACAGAGCAACAAACCTTCACCCAGCTCTTACCTGAATTCACCCACTGAAGCCAAGGGATTCTGCATAGCAGAAACGTTATGACTACAAACCCCCTTTTTTTTCCTGGATGCATTAAAAACCAGCCATATCAAACAGGAAAACAGTATCTAAATGTATGCTAATTTAAGTGGTGCTGGGAGAAAGTACACTTTTAATCCTCTCCTGGTTTTAAAGTCTTTAATTTCTGTAGAGCATTTCCAAAGATAGGAAGGACATCAGAAGTACTTAAAAATTTAGCAACCAACACAAAGTACCTGCCTTTATTTCTCCAGGAGACTACTTGAGAGATTTTTAGGTAAATGTTAGCTATAGCCAGTACACAGCACATGAGGTCTTAGAGATAACCTGCATTTCTTCTATTTGAATATCCTAGGTATCAACTGCATGCAAAGAAGAGTTGTGAAAGACCTTAAGAGTTATCTTGGTTTATTATCACTACTGAGAGAAAACCTAAATATATCTTGAAAGGGAAATTTAGCAGCAACACTTTACATTCTGCAAACTGTATATATGCAAAAAATCCCATTAACCTGATAGATGACACACAACTATTAGAAAATAGTGTAAGTCAAAAAGCTGCAGTTTTAGAGATGTTTCACATTTGTTAAAAAGTCCTCTCCTTCCAAACTTTAAAAGTCAAGCGAAAAAAAAACATTGGGAAATGGATCTTGCTCAAAGTATTCCTGACAAACTGGATTTCTTATGAATCTGAAGCACAGAAAAGTGAAGCTGCACTTAGCAAAAGGGGTGCAAACCTCATCTGAAAACTACATTTACACCACCATTCCCCCCTCCACTGCCTCCTTGGTGGCAGCATTTCGACGCAGCAGTTAAAGCCCTCCCTTTCATCCTCCTGTGTTTCCAGCGCTCCCGGCTGTGCTGCAGAGGTTCCCCAGGCCCAGAGACATGGCTTGATGGGACACCAGGCACCCCCTACCATCTGTGCCACCCCCTCACCCCTCCCAAAGCAGCATCCACGCAGTCCCAAAAGGAGGGTTATCCCTGTGCTTCCAGCACCCAGCCCCTGGAACCCTGAAGCGCACTGAGGCACTGTCCAGTGAACACAGATGATGAAGGATGCGCCCTTACCCACTGCCAGAGGCACACGTGACAGCGAACCCTTGGTCACAGAAGGGGCAAGGAAGGACAGCTCTCTTAGAAGGACTACATCAAAGCCATCCTCACTGGGAAAGTGGCACACCTCACTAGGTGTGGAAAGGTACAATTAATTTTATTTTGTTATTAAAGAAGGAGGACAACTCTACACTCTTGTAGCTCAGAAACAAGGAGACATAAGCAAAGAAATATTTACACAGCCTAGTGCATGAAATAAGATGCTTTCACCATCCTTTACAACAGTTTCTCATGTTCCCATTTCATACATTGCCTCAAAAGGCATAAAATGTATTTGGAAATAGAAGGAATACATAAATATGCCAATCTCAAATATACTTTAGTCAAAGATTTTCCATACAAGGGTTTCTATCAGGCCTGACCAAGAGACCCCCCATTGTCAACATGACCTGTGGTGTTCTCCAGCCTTTTCATAACCTAAAAAGTAACATGTAACAATATGGGATAACATGGTATCATTGTGTGTCCCCATCTGATGACCAACAAACATATGTGATCCTGTAGATCATACGGATCATCAGCACAGGCTGAGGGTTGCAGCTATCCTTTAATCCTGCCCTCAGATGAAACTTCACAAGACAAAAAAGCACCTTCCAGCAGGGAATGCCTGCGAGGGGCAAGCTCCACAGGTTTCTTCAGTCTGTTACTGCAGTGATGAGACCTCTGACCAGTCACCTCCAGCTGCTCTCACACCTTTATTTCTCAGTACATCAGGAACACAGCACATGATTGAATCTAGATGATGTCTGGTAGATTACCTACATGCACCATCAGATTTTGGCAACTATCCAGGCTGGCACTTCGTGAAAAACATTGCCACTGGCATCTTAACTTAGCAGTACTTCACTAACCAAACCCAACATGCTTGAGCTCACCACTGGAACTGGGTTGGTGGGCTAACAAGAAGCTCTACCTGCTGGCAGTCATTCCCAGATCCCAGGTAACATCTTCAGACTGTGACGGAAAGCAGAGACTGAGTGACTGTAATTATTTTTGTCTGAAGCCTAAGCACTAAAAGCTTCAAACTTCCCCACTTGAAAGGAACTGAAGTTCTACTTCAGCATCCATGTTATTAGACACTACTTCTCTGAGAATGAAGAAAGAGCAACAGGATCACTTGAGCTCAGATGACATAATTCAGAAAGAACTAACCATGGAGGAACAAGCCATGAACGCCATAGTCATGCCAGAGTCACATGTTAACCACGAAGAAGCTCAGGAGGAAATGAGTCCCAAGAGTAGCTCCTAAGAGCAACTACCCAAACTAGTGCTGTGCCTAATTTGGTGTGCTGCTCTGCACACTAATTAACAGTTTCAGGCCAAGCTTCACATTTCAATACACAGTAAGCTGCATGTGACAGACCAAGGACACGGGGGGTGAGGACAGCTACACAGCTTTGAAGGAACAGCAACACTGACAAAGAGAGAAAGAGGAAGAACATCCCTTAGGGAGATGATAATTCATTTTGCATCTTTGAGAAAACAGCCCAGTTTGTAAAATGCACAGAGCAGCCTGTGCAACTACTGAGGTCTTTACCAGAACTTCTTCAGCTGCCCAAATTTTTACCATCTTGTTCTCAGCATGGCCAAGAAAGAGATAAATAACAATGTGTAATGCTGTAAATGCTGCACACGGACCAAAACTATGGCATTCAGCATTCATGTGTGTGCTGGAAGCAGTAAATCCCACAACATCTTGTATTTCACAGACTTGACACCCACTGAGGCATCAAGGAGAAAATGAGTTGCCTTCTCTCCAAAGAAAAAGCAGTTCCCATGTGAAATTTGGGACCTCCCCATCTCCAATACTCCCATTTCACCTGCATCACTGAACAAAGAATGCAGAGACACTAAACAATCCCAGCATATTCCACCCAAACCCCAGAGGTAAACTAAGCCAGGTGAGATCAGAAGCAACACAGCAAAAGCGATTGAAAACTCCAGCATCTCCTCAATTCTCCCCTCTGCCACCTAGCCTGGTGGAACAAAGGCAGTCTACTTTCCCATGGATTTATGACTTGTGACAGATGGAGTTTTGTGAGGAGGGATTTCTGAGCCCAGCTTGGAGACCCTGCAGCTGTGGCATCTCTAGTCCCCATGAGGTTCCCTGGCAGCAAGAGGCTTGAAGCCATGATGCAGCCCATACTTTACATATATAAAAGTATATTTATAGACGTCACACATCATACCATAAACTTTTAAACACGTCACATGAAAATTTCCATGCACCAAAACATCCTTGAAAATCTCACTGACTTATAGATTTGGCTCCTATTATCAGCTTACTTTACATACTCTTTGAAGAAACACTCATACACTGTATTCTGGAAGCACTTTTAATGATTTTTAAAATTTTTTGCTCCCACAAGCAAGTTGGCTATTTGTCAAGCACAACGACAATATTACAGGCCAACAGCAGTTTTCCTTTTAGTTTTGTGTGCTTCAGCAAGAACAAATATAAATTAGCATCAACTGCTAGAATTGTAGGGGCAAAACTGCAGCCTGGGAAGCTGCTCTGCACAGCAAATTCCAGATCCAAGGCTGCTGGCTGCACACTGGGAACCCCAAGAGCTCTGATATGTACCTCATACTTTGTAATAGGAGTTACATACATTCATTTATTGATCAATTTGCAATCTACTCCTCAGGTGATTAAATCCACTCCAACAGCATTACACATCTCCTGTTACATAAATAATTGAAGCTGCATCTATTGTTGCCTAGACCAAGGGAAGTTTAGAGCTCTGCTCACAATTAGAAATAACTTAAGAAGTTTGCAGATTTATTCCTTTGTCTCTAATCTTCCTACCAGATTACTGTTAGGACTGAACATCTCATTTTTAATGTATTTTTTTTCAGAAGGACTCCTCAAGTACTCCTGTCAGAAATGTATTTAAGATGTGCTACCAAGGCAAAAGCAGTAACTATTGAGAGAGAAAAATGGAGCAGCCTCGACATCCCAGTAAGTAATATTAATATTTTCAACATCATTTAAAAGATAACTGATACAGCTATCCAGGGCTAAGGAAAATAATAGCCATTCAACAGAAAAACCTAATATAGTTTTAAAGGAGGTTAAAAGAGACTCAGATATCTTGAAGCTATTTCATAAAAAGAAAAAAAAACAGAGGTAAACTGATGGTTGGGATTAGGCAACAGACTTAAAATTTGGGCTTATTTCCTATTTTCCCACCAAAATCAGTTACTAAACTTTGTTCAAACTCTCTGCAAATTCTCAAATCTTACATGACAGATCTGCCTATTTACTTTATTATACGTATTGGATACAAATTTGCACCCATTAGAGTAACTAAGTTTTTGTAGCACCAACTTGAAAACCAATATCCTCTATTTTCAAGCTACTGATCCAGTAACTAAAAGATTTAGAGTTCCAACATAAATAAAAGCTGTAGATAAAAGAATAAAGTACTAAATAAGTGTTCAAACACATCAAGATGAAGTCTCTCCTCCTCCGAGTTATAAGTCAAATGCATCAATCAGAAAAGAGAGAATCACGCTCCATGTTTGCAAGTATAGTGTGCTTACCTTTTTAATTATTGGAGACACATGCTGATTCTGCAACCTGCAAAAAGAGAAATTCAGTCAGTTGCTCAGTTCTTAAAAAAATCATGCATTACAAATTGCAACTCCTGACCTTAAAAGGGACAAATTTCTGATTCTCTAAAAATCAATAGTCCATACTACAGATACACAGCCCCAGAGCCAAGTCTTTTGCAACCCTAGCAAAGATCATTCTGGACATTCTTGGTTGGGAAAAATAAAAAACACAAAAAAGAAATCAAGACTCAAGGTGTCTTGTCGCCCCTGAAAATAAGCCTTCTGATTTGTTTTAATATAGTGGAGTCAGTTCTCATGAATTGTAAGATAAACAAGAGTCATATTTGCATTCCTTTGTAAAAGATATCCCCTGATGGACTTCTCAAGTGACCAGTGAAGATGGAGAGGTGGTAACTTCTCTGTCCAATCTCTGATCACTTGAGAAGTCCATCAGGTGAGATCTTTTACAAAGGAATGCAAACATGATTCTTGTTTATCTTACAATTCATGAGAACTGACTCCACTATACTAAAACAAATCAGAAGGCTTATTTTCAGGGACAACAGTGTCTAATACTGGGGGTCAGAAGAAACATCCCTAAGGTACAGAAAGTTATGCAGTAGAACCCAATCTACCATCTCTGCACCTTCTAGGAGAGAGGGTCAGCAAAAATGTGGTAAATAATGGTTTAAAACCAAAATAAACATCTGCACAGCCAACATATCCTGAAAGCAAATCCAGCTTTCTCATCTTGTTAGGTAATTTTTTTAATTTACATCTTCAGTTTTCACTTTTAGGGATTGACTTTAATCCATATAAAAGGCCCCTCATACAACAACCCCCTATCCAAACACCACTTTCTTGATCCCACTGACATCAGACTGCATATTCTGCTGCAAGAGTGGAAAATCCCACAATTACCACCAGCAGCGGAGTGGAAAACAACTGGCAGATGTAAGGTAAAACACACACCCCATTTTTAAGGTCTCTTCTAACCCGAATTGCTCTGTGATTCTGATTTTAAGGAGGATACAGGAAAACAGGGATGCTGTGAGCAATTTGATTTCTACAAATAGGCACAGCTGTTGGATCAGGAACAGACGGCTTTAATTTAACAGACAACCTCCTAGTTCTAAAAAAATATTGATGGGGTCTTTTACCAGCATGAAGAAAAGACTAATCTAAATCTGTCCCAAGATCACAACCACAGAGCCCACGAGAGGGTGCTGGTACCCTGCAGAAACCTGCACTGAATTCAAGTTACACAGAGCATAGCTACACAACCCAATGGCTGCGCATCTCAGGTCTGAAACTAGTTTGGTCAAAAAGGGATCTGATACAATATTTCAAGTCCATAATCCCAGCCTTTTTAAGACACTTCAACTTCCCAACACTTTATAGTGTCATTTTCCAATTAAAAAAAAAAAAATTAATGTAAATGCTACATTGGTCTTAGCATAAAGCAGGAAAAAGGCCCAGAATACTGAGTTCAGAGTTGAAGCCCCAACCTAGTGTTCCCATATCCACAATAAAAACTTCCAAACTCTTGGAATATGAGCTATAAATTAAGTGTGATGTGAAAATCCCATCTCTGTGGCAACAACGACTAAAAATGTGTTTTAAAAAACAGGTTTTGATAATTCTCTTCCTATGTGAGCATTGCTTAAAGTTACAACTAATCCTGAGAGCACATGCTGCTAATAGTTTTAACTAAGTTTTTATATTTGTAGATCCTTGAGTTAATTTAGATTTCACATTATCTTGCTTATACACAGCATTACTCAGTTGATAATTCCCTAACAAACAAAAAACAATCCATGAAAATTGAGACTTTTAAGTTTACCACTGAGTACCAGAAGTCCTTACATACTGACAGCTCAAATGAGTTTTACAGAGAAAGAACCATCCAGGGCTAAGAACTAGGAAAAAAAGCTTATCTTAGTAATCCTTTTTGTTATACTGTGAGCAGTAAACAGAGGCGGAGGAAAAACTGAGATTTGTAACACCTTAAACCAGTTAAAAACTCTATATAACAAAGAAAGGGAAAAAGCACTGTGTTGTAAAAGCCAGGAACAAAGCTCTAATCTTCATCATGTCCTACCTGTCTCTGTCCAGTAGCAAGTGGCTATTTTGGGGCTTGTTCAAGTCATGAGAGGCTTTCCCAACACTTTCTATGGGGAGAGCCTGCCAGAAGGGGCTCCTCTGGGAGCTCAGCACTTGGCCACAACATCTCCATATTGCTACCTTGCAAAAAATTCAATAAACCAATCCTTTGTCCCTTACTAGCAAGTTAATTTACCCTAAAAAGTTCAAGAAACATGCCCATGATTTCTCCTAGGGCAGCAAAGGATACTTGAAAATCATCTCAAGAACACATGTTGGCTGTTTAGGAATATCTTCAAATAATGACTTTTTAAAAATCAGCTGAAAATATTTCAAGGCAATGACAATCAAAGCAGACATCTAAGGTACCACCTCAAGACATAAATCTACAAAAACCACCCAAACACAAGGCAGCAACCTGGAGGCACTCATCAATCAGCAGCAGTTCTAGGTCAGGATAAAAACCCACCACTTCCAATCTTTCTGTATTTACTTTCCTATTTATTTTACTTCTCACATGTTGAAAAAGCAAAGTAATCTGCTGAGGCATCTCAACTGCCAATGCATGACACACAGCACAGGTATGTTAAATCCAGAGCTGAGCAGCTTGGCTTGGAAGGGCCTTTACAGCTCATCTCAATATACCATCCTGCCATGGGCAGAACCCCTTCCACTGGTCCAGGATACTTCAAGCCCTGTCCAACCTGGCCTTGGACACTTCCAGGGATGGAGCAGCCACAGCTTCTCTGGGCAACCTGTGCCAGGGCCTCAGCACCCTCACAGGGCAGAATTTCTTCCTGCCACCTCATCTAAATCTCTCCTCTCTTAGTTTAAAACCACTGCCCCTTGCCCTATCACTATCTGCCTGTGTTAAAGACACTCGGGGTACGTGAGAAAGAGATGCCTTCAAGCAAGACGTTGCTCCTGATCCCAGAAAACAACAGTGTGAGGCTCGAGTAAAAGACATGAGTTTAGGAAGTGTTTGGACAGTGCTCTCAGGCACAGGGTGGGATTCCTGGGGTGTCCTGAGCAGAGCCAGGAGCCAGACTCCAAGGCCCTTGCAGCTTCCTTCCAAGTCGGGATATTCTGTGATTGAGACATGACATGTTTTTTTTTCATACACCAAGTCATGAGTCTCTGCCATAAACTATAAACACAGTTCAACAGCACAACTCAGAATTGGGTTTTCCTTTGAAAACATTTTCCATCTAAATATGACAAACAATTTGACATCTATGATGTACTTACTTCAGTTTATTCAGTTTATTTATTTATTTTAATTCAGTCTGAATTAAAGAAATAATAGCCCAAATCCAATCCACACTCCCTATAGTCATTTTGAACTGCTCATTTAAAACTCTAAAGTAAATTAATATAGACTTGCAACTGAGCACCGCAATGAAAAAAACAGTTTAGGAAAAATAGAACGTATGTTGCAGTTAGAAAAAGAAGTACAGTTTATACATGATACAATCTCTCAAATGCTTCTCCTTCCCTCAACATAAAACAAACTCAAACTTACAAACAGGTACTTTTTACACACAAGACACTGAAACAAGTTCACTGACACTTGAAAAGCTATGAAAATTCAGCAACAGGAATCCACAGATAAAATAAGAAAATGCTATTCCATCAAGTAAAATCCAAGCTTTTACTGCAGGAATCAGACAAAAGTACATTCATCATTTATTCTAGAATACCCAATTATCAAAAAAATGTTAAGGAAGAAACACAGTAAAGTGTTTTTCGAACCTTCTCTCAAAAAATGGTTTCCCATTTTTGCATAGTACCTGCAAGAATCTCTTCGCTTCAAATTTTGCCATCTCCTATGTTTGAAAAATTGTATTCACTGGCATACTGGTACATTTGGCATCCTAAAGCCTCAATACAAAAATCTGATACTGAAACAACATTATTTCAAAATGAAAGGTTTTAATGCCACTCCTCTTTTTACAGGATCATCTCATGTATAAGAGCAGTTACCTTAGAAGAGAATGTGATTGAAGCCAAAAGAATTATTAACATGAGCAAAATTACCATAAATGTCTTCAGGGGAGCTTAGGCTTTAATCGTGTTGTTGATGATTTCACTATAGCTAGTGTTTAAATATTTACATTAATCATTTAGCTGCTTTAAACATGAGTCAAACTGAAATAGTCCAACAGTGCAACCTCCAGACTACACAGCAGCTTTTAAAAGGCAACAGAATTTAAAAAGTCAGTTGTAATTTCTTTGTTTGTTATTAGTAGTTTTCAGACAACAGCTAAAAAAGAAAAATAAGTTATTTTTTACAACAGACAAATTGTGGATAAGACTACAGGAGCAGCAGAGGCTGGACAACCCACCCATCCCACCACACTGACCAATTCTGACACTGGAAGAGACCCCACTTTGGACAAGATGTTGCTGCACCAACTGATAAACCTGCTGAAAGCTCTTCTTAATGTTACAGTGATCGACCAGGCTTTTCAGCTTAACACATTCAAAGAAAAATACCTGTAAAACTTCCTTCAAGCTTGTTCTACGTATGTGCAGCACCTACTAGAGGAATGCAAATCTTTCTTCCTTTGAACAGCAGCGATATTTTCCAGCCTTCACAACAAGGCAGACTCGATTATTTTCAGTCTTACTCCCACCCTAGGGCAAAGATGACATGCATGTGAACACTTTGTACTTAGCATTACTCTTCAGAAAAATGCCTTAGAAATCAATGTTTAATAAAAGATGCCAAATAATTATCACTCAGTTTAACAGTGTTCAAACCCATAGATTATGTTGTGCATTAAGGACATTATGAGTATCTTCTCTGGCTGCTATCATGGGAAGCCACTCTCCACAGCCCTTAAAGTGTATTACGTCAGGAGTGCCAGAACCAGGCCCTTTATTCCCAGACCTCTGCTTTTAAAGACAGGTTGGGATGGCTGTGCCACTGCCTCCAGCCTCCTGGTTTAACAAGAGATGGCTGACAAAGCTGGGAGAAAGACTGGGAATGAGCAAGGGTGGGACGAAGCGCACGTCCTAAGCCATGTCTGCTGGGATACACTCTTCACTGGGAGCTCCCAGACCATGCCTACAGCCTCAAGAAACAATGGGATTTATTCCTGGATATAAAAGCAGAACACTGAGAGGGCAAGTGTTACCTCTCAGAACGTGACAGAAAAGCGACACGACAGAGATTTAAACCACCCCGCCCCAAACCGAAAAGATCTAAGAGGCAAAGACATACCCACACACAAATCACTGCAGGAAAAAACATATTATGCAGACCAGACAACAAATTTCTTCAATTTTGTTGACAAGAGGCAACTTGACTGCAGTATTGCCCGAGATGAAGATAAAACAGTATAAGAGGGTGTTGCAACTTCAGTAAGAAGAGCTCACCAAGGTAAAATGTACAAGCTGGAAACAAGGCTTAACAGAGTCACTGACTGTGCACATTTCATACAGTGTCAGAACAGTTTGGGTTGGAAGGAACCTTAAAGACCATCGTTTTACAACCCTGCCACCAGTACGGGACATCTTCCAGGGCAGGGACACCTTCCACTACTCCAGGCTGCTCCAAGCTCTGTTCAACATGGCCTTTAACACTTCCAGAGATGAAGCAGACACAGCTTCTCTAGGCAACCTGTGCCAGGGCCTCTCTACCCTCAGAGCCAAGCATTTCTTCCCAGTATCCCATCTAATGCTGCCCCTTGTCAATGGGAAGCATACCCCCTCCTCCTTCACTCCAGGTCCTTGCCTGAAGTCCCTTTCCAGCTCTCTTGGAGCCCCTTCAGGCACAGGAAGGGCCTCTAATGTCTCCCCAGAGTCTTCTCCAGGCTGAGCACCCCAAGTGTTTTCTTGCCCCTCTGCCTGTCTCCAGAGCAGAGGGGCTCCAGCCCTTGGAGCATCTTCAAGACCTCCTCTGGACCTAGTCTAACAGGGGTCCTGTCTTTCCTGTGCTGAGGACCCCAAACCTGGACAGAGTACCCCAGCTGGAGTCCCATGAGGGCAGAGGGGGAATTTTGGCTTATCCTTTGACTCCCAATGCCAACCATTCTCCATCAGCCTGCAGGTCATCAATAGCATCCCCCACGGGAGGTACAGCACAAACTGCATCTGATGTGCACAAAATGCCAGAAAGCACAAACTACACCAGGGGAAAAAAAATCATGGATTGCATGAGTGACCCAAAGCCAGGGCACCCACCAACAGTCTTTTTACCAGGCTTAATATTATTTTTTTAATATATGTTATGCATGTAACATGGAAGTGCTTTACAGCTCTTTATTCCTTTTGCTTTAACTTGCACCTTACAGGAACTCTTTGCACAGGAAGTTAAAAGACTGTGAAAGAAACCTGAATCGCGCTGTTTTCCCAAACAAAGGATTGGGTTAGCTGGAAAACATGTTTCCAGGTCAGTTGTTTTCTTGCTGTTTCTCTCTGGATATTAATTTTGTGCTCTGGGCAGAGCTGGAGACTGCAGAGCAGCGATGCAGGGATGGGACTAGACCACAGCAAGGATTCTGGGCACATGGGGGCTCTCAGCCCACCACATCAGACAAGGAAAAGACACCAAGTGTCCCAGGGCAGCAGGGAGCCAAACTACCAGTGGCTGCATCTTAAAGTGAATTTTCTTCTCCATGAGGCCCACTCTGAAGCTGTCCCTGAGAGGGAGCATGGCAGCAGCAAGCTAAACTAGAAGCACTCCATGTTTGTGACTCAAGTCTCAGTGACAGTCTGCATTTCCATAGTGGTGACTTCCAGGATTTTGACATCTGTCTCATCCCTGCAATGTTTTAGGAAGTACAAGCTGCTGGACTTCTAAGAATTTCACTTTTACAGTCACATTTCTGCTTTTCACCTACTAAAATATGAGCAGAAATTCAAGCTAACTTTCGATGCACCTTGACTTACCACCAGTCTTCTGAGATCCTGGAAGCCTTCCTCAGGATCTGGCATCCAACTGGCTGTCAGGGACCTCTCTAACAAAAGAGACTGACTCAAACTGTCCCTTCCAGAGCAGTGCCTTGAATTATCCAATATCAAGTTACTCTATGTTAAAGTAAAAAAACCAAAACAAACACAAACAACCAAAAAAAAAACACCAAAAAAAAAAAAACAAACACAAAAAAACCCACAAAACACCACCAACAACACTTATGGTGTAAAATCTGAGTGCCATCACCACTCGTGTGTGTGGGCAGAGTGTTTGCCATCACAGAATATTAGACATTTTTCAGCCACATTGTGCAGAAGTGGGACTTCCCACCTTCGTATTCAAGAAACTGTAATACATCCCAGAGTTTGACAAGCCAAGCAAGGAAAACACACAGAAGATTTTGGATGGGACAGAAGCAGAGAGAAAAAGAGAGAAAGAGAGAAAGAAGATGTTGGCTGGAGCAGGCCCAGGTCAGGACCTGCAGCCCACATCACTTGCACGTGGAATCACACAATCACTAAAGTTGGCAACTACATCTAAGATCATGGAGGCCAGCTCTTAAGACAGGCCCTCCATGTCCCAAGTGAATCATGCTCCCAGGTGCCACATCTACAAGCCTTTTGAACACTTCCAGGGATGGTGACTCCACCACTGCCCTCGGCAGACTGTGCCAGTGCCTGGCCACCCTTCCAATGAAGAAAGTTTTCCAACTAGTCAATCTGAACGTGCTCTGCACAACTTGAGGCCACTTCCTCTGGTCCTGTCACCTGCTGTCTGAGAGAAGACATCTATCCCTACCTGGCTACAACCTACTGTGAGGGAGTTGTAGGGAACAATAAGGCCCCCCTTGAACAAAAAACACATCAGAGGGCAACTGTACCAAAATTTGTGAGTATACCAAGACAGTGACTCAAGACTACATCAGAGAGTTTTCATGTATTCCCCCAAGGGCTGAGATGTTGGGATGTAATTCATACATTAATTTTCATAAGCCTTTTTGAGTTCAGATAAAAACTGGTAAATAACAAATGATGTTAGGTTATCTGAAAAGCTGAGTATTAAAGTTGTTTCTGATAAGCAAAGAAAACAAGACAAATGGGAGTGAAATACTCACACCTATCCTATCCTATCTACTAAGTTATTTACATGAAGTAGCCCCAAAGAATCTGCCAGCAAGAAAAACCTGAAACTATCTAGAGAGGAAAAGCTAATGAGCAAGTGATGAAAATTCCAGATCATAGCATCCCAGACTGGTTTGGGTTGGAAGGGACCTTGAAGCTCATCTCATTCCAAATCCTGCCATGGGCAGGATCACCTTCAACTATCCCAGGTTGCTCCAAGCCCTGTCCAACCTGGCCTTGAACACATTCAGGGATGGGGCAGCCACAGCTTCTCTGGTCAGCCTGTGCCTAACATGACCCTGCCCAACTTCGCTACCTCTTGTAAAACAGCATCACATCAAAGCAGAAGGCAAACAGAAAAGGACTACAGGGTGATTGAAACCTGGCACAAGGAGCTTGAGAAAAGTACCCTAAAGAGCTGCTCAGTCTAGAAGAACAAAACAGAACTGTCTGTACAAACACAGGGGGAAAAGGAAACAATTATCAGTCCTGGAAGGGAGCACTGTACAAAATCAAAGGCAATAAACAGTCTATGCTTTTCAGGCAGAATTGATACATGCTGCAAGTGCTGGCAGAGCAAGTACACTGGATTAGCCCCAAGCACACCTATTTTTCTACAGCCTTCCAGAAAGTATATCAGGGTGGCCCCAGGGGAAGGGCAGAGCTGCCAGTCTTCCATGTGTGCCACAGGCAGGCAGCAGCCAGGCAGCACCCACCACCAAGCAGCCATGAGCTGCAGAGGAAAGATTAAAAACCCAACAGACACCAGCCTTCACCTGGGACACGGGGCACTTGCCTGGGATTTTGCTGGAGACCAGAGAGCTGTGCCTTGCCTGCTCAGTTGCATTTCCACTCCAGGCAAAAGTGGAGCCACCTGGGATGCCTGCTCCCATCCTCCCCGGATGATCCTCCCTGGACCATCACCACACACCCTTCCTATGTCTCTGCTGCTCCCAAAACTACAGTAGCACAGGCATAAGGTCCAAGGATGACCCCACCAGAGGTCCCCAAGATTTTAAAACAGCAGCAGATTTCCAAGGAGACCAGCACTGCTTCTGCACAGACTGTGGGGCACCTGCTCCAGGTAAGAGGATGGAAAACGCCTGCTCTCCTGGCACACAAACCCAGGGGAGCAAATAACTCAAGATACAACATTTCCTTCAGGTTCAGGACGTCAACACCACAGAGAGAAAGAGCCATTTAATGCCATCAAGAATACAATAGAGATCTCAGCCAGAGAAGCAAAGAGTCTATCAGTTCACATGCCAAAAAACCTCCATGTTGAGTGGAATTTGGATTATGAACCTACTTTAGTGACCTTTTACTGTAGTTATTTTTAGACTGATGTTTTTATTCTGAACAAAGTACTGAAGATAAAATATTATACATATGCATGTATTTTTAATATATGCACATACTGCATGCATTTTCGGTGAAGTAAAGAAGCAGCTACTGATGCAGAAATATAGGGAGTTGGCTGTTCTCTCAAGGATAACCTATGCACTGTGAACATGCACTATACAAGACTTAGCTCTGGGAGGTGAAATCCTCCAACAAGAACATCAGCAGCCTCCTAAGACAGATCCAAATGTCATTTATTCAACACTACCCCACTGCACATACATTAAAGTAGTATTCACTAGCAATGCTGCCAGGACAACTGCTGGAACAAGAGGCATTCATATGTATTTTAAGTACCACTGGATGTAAAAATATCCATTAATACTATTTTTGTATTATTCTGTATTTTTAAAATTATGTCAAATTTGGACTAAAGCAACATACCAAACCTAGGCAAGAAAAAAACTAGAAGACAGCAAGGAAGGTCTGTGACCCAGGGAGATGCACAAATATCCAAACCAAAGCCATAGGTAATGCTGAGGAGCTCTGCTACACTGAAAGCTACCAAAAGAAAAATTCCTTTCCCTGCTTTCTACCACAGCACTCCAAAAGCTATGACCTTTAAAATATTGGCTATTTTTCTTTAGCTTTAAAAGCAGTCTGCTTCAGCTAAGCTGTCCTACAGATCAGGTGATACTCTGTCAAGAGAGTAACAGTCAATAATATCCATATTCCTCAACAGAGCTTTTATTACAATAATCAAATGCTGCATTTCCCTAGTTCCTTCCATATACACTGAAAGCCATCAAGAGCAGATACTCAGAAAATATTCTCGCAGCTATCAGGGAATCTTGCTTAAGTCTGGAAAGCAAACTTTTAAAGAAAGCAAAGCTAGTGAACAAAAGACTGAAGAAAGAACATATTGAAAGGAGAACAAGCCACAATTCTTCTTGGGGCTGTCCTGTGCAGGGCCAGGAGCTGGGACTCAATAATCCCTTCCAATGCTGCTTATGCTATGAGCCCTGAACTTGAAAAAGGGTTCTGCTGAAAGCCAGCAAGGGCATCACAGATGCTGACAGAAGCTGTGGATGCTCATACCTGGGCTGGGCAAACTGGCCCCAAAAGTGTCATGACCCACCTTCAGCTGAGCTGCTGACTGAAGCCTGCATAAAGGGCATTTGTCTGAGAAAAAGCACACGAGGAGGCCAAAGGAGATGGAAAATAAGCAGTGGGGCTGGGAATACTATCCAGTAGAGCTGGGTTCTATCTGGGTTGCAAAAAAAAGCCAGCTAGCCATCACGATCTGAAACACAGAGATGAGACAAAAAAAAAGCAGAGTTCTAGGAACACTAGCTCTATTTATTTAAGCTGCATTTATTGAAGTTGTTTATATATAGCTATCGTATATACTGATACTAAAAACCAGGAGGGCAGGAGGAGCCTCTGTCCCTCCCGGCGGCAGCAAGCACCCGCAGCCGGGCAGCCCCGGCCCCGCTCGGTACCACGGAGAGCTCCCTCCCTCCTAAAATGGTAAATTCAAAGCTTTGCCACCAAACAACCGTTTTCCCTTCCAAGCAGGAAAAAAACAAAACCATCCCACAGACTCTATCTGAGGAATTTGTACGCAGAAAAAGTTGTCTTGACAGCACAGAAGTTACGTGCCTGAAAACAATGCTGCTGTCCAAAGATATGAATAAATTACCATCTTGGCAATAAACACAAGCCAAAGCTCAAAAGAAGTATTTCATTTCCAGGCAAGTTCATTCATAGATCATACTAATAGTGAACCTGATTCCTTTAGGAACTTAGAAGCAGCAGAAGGAAAAGCATTTAAGAAGATTAGGTTAATACTATATTTAAACATATGTAAGGACAGTGAATGAAATAGTGATTATTCACTCATTTAATTCAAAAAAAACAACCACTCACTAAGAATAGCTTTCAGGGGATAAGAGAAGATAAACTAGGTTGCACCAGGGAAAAAGAAAACAACAGAGAGCTACAGTAGTACTCACTATCCTTCATTACCCATATTTGTCAGCACTGAGGTCTGGGGAAATCAGCTTTGATATAAAAGCATCAAACAGCGACAAGCTACCCAAAGGTTTCCTGACTAAGGCACCCTTTCCACTAGTTGGGAAGCTTTCCCAACTCATTAGCATCCTCATGGAAAACAGCAGAGTTGTATTTAACATAACAGGTTTTTGCAAGAGTTTCAAAGACAGGAGAAAAAACAGATTTTGCAGATTTGATGGAAGGACCTGACAGTCCTCGTGAAATAGAGGGGGGGCTACTGGGCTTGAGTTCCCGCCAGTTTGAGCATGTATGGTAGATTATGGAGTGAAGACAGGACTTGCCACACTTTCACAAGAGCTTCTTCTGGGAGACTTCACCCCTTTAGCAGTACATTGCCAAAAGCACACATTCCCGACCAGACCTTGCTGCTTTCGCTTGCATCAGCTGTGCTTTTCTGTCTCATGTTCCTGAGAGCTGCTAATTCAGTGAAGGGTCCCGATTTAGCTTCTTATTAATCAAACTCTGAACACTCATTAGGAACAGAAGGACAACGCAATCACAAACACAGAGGCAATGGACATGCCCCCAGAGCTCATCTCTGCACTCACCCTCCTCTGAAGGAAGCCTGTGCAAGCTCTCCCACCTCAGGCACAGAGGTGGAGACATGCAGGAGTGGCACTCGAACCCTGGAATCATCAAGTCTGGAAATGACCTCTAAGATGTCATTGAGTCTAACCAGGTCCACCACTAAACTACATCCCTGTGTGCCACATCTACATGTTTTTTTGTAGACTCAGAAGCATGTTCCCAACTCTTATTAAAACGCTGGCATACACACCCAATCCACAACTGCCAGGATCACTGGTTTGAGTTAAACATTAATTTCCAGCTCCTCTTTGTTATCAAAACACAGTATGACATGACACCAAACTGCAGAACCACTTGGCACTGGCGAGCAGCGGGAGACAAAAAGAATTGTAAAAATATCACTACAAGAAGGTCAGTATAATACACACTAAAGCCCAGGAAAGCCTTTCTGCTCTCAGCCCTGGAAGGATGGCTTTGCTGGCTGTAAAAGTGCTTCTAACCAAGAGAGGGGCCACAGCCCCAGAGAAGACATCAAAGCCACCATAGCTGAGAAAACACAAGCATAATGCCACACGGCTGCTCTGAAGAGCTTACAGGTAAAAGAAAACAGGAATATGCTCTAGTCCAGCTGGAAAAGATGACTCTGGTTTAACAGAGAATAATGACTCTGCAGTTGCCTGTGTCCACACTTGTGAACAACACCCAGACTTTGCACAGATTCCACAGGCAACAGGTCAAAAGGGGCTGTAAACCCTCACAGAGTCAGCATCCCAAAGGTGCTGCTCAATCAGCTGCAAAGTTTTAGCTGCCAAAACTACCAAAATTTGAGGCAGAAGAACACTATTTGTTTTCCAGATTCAGAAGCTATCGTGAAGGACATCTCTCCCTACTTAATACACCTCAGTAATTTCATACTGTGGAAAACACCCCTGCTACAAACTAAACTGAAGGGTTACAAAACTGAGTAAGCACCCAGCAAAAGAGAAGTTATCTCCTCCTCCTCGTGTCTCCCAGGGTGAGCTACTTGCATGTGTAGAGCAAGCTTTCAGACCTGGGCAGTGGAGGAGGGCTATAACGCCAGTTCCTTCACAGAGCCAGCTTTATTACTAGTTTCGCCCAAACAAAGCACAGTTCAGCCATCGGCTTATATTAATTCTTCACATTTTTCAGATATTTAAATATACCAGCACTGACCCTTTATCTTTAGCTGTGAAAAACATGGCAACTCTAAGGCCAAAATCAGCATTAAAATGTGGTATCCTAGTCTGGTTTTGATCAGAATGAATTTTTTCTTCCTACCCTGGGGACTACACTAAGTCTCCATTATCTAGAGGGCTGTGCTCTTTCCTCAGACCAAGCCTACACCAAAAGGTGTTTTCCTTCAGTAGTTCCCCAACTCCCTGGTAATTTCTGCTGGATAAATTTCATGATCTATGGTCCAGACCTTGGTGTTTATATTATCCCTAACTGGAGTCTCCCACTAGAGTTGGTCAGACATTTTTCCACCTAATCTGCAAACCTGATTAATGAAAATATAGAGCTAATCACATGTTTTAATTAAAGATCCTCCTGTGCTCTTACTGGGAGCCATCTAAAGAGTTTGAGAGTTATTCTATTAAGTACTCAGTATCTGTGCTCAGTACTTGAGGTGAAAAATTAAAACACATTTTTATACAGAATGGCCTCTGTAAACAGGGTTTTATAAAATCTGCATCTGAAGAACGAAGTCAAAGGTATTTTCCCCCTCCAATAGTTTTCCAGCAGACTGTGCACAAATATTAGAGCATAACTAAACAAGGAAAAAAGCAATGAAAGCTTAAAGGCTCATTTGCTAACGAAGTTGAAGAGCTGAGTAAACCAACCTAAATCAAAATCAACCTCATTTTAAACACAATGAACACTTTCTGCAGAAGCCCTTCAGATTGCAGAGGCAGGTATTAACTATCCCTGCAAATCTCAAAACCTACACAGACTAAATGAGAAAAAATAATCCTAGTTGAGGCTGCCTCACAATACCTATGGTAAAAACTTCATATTCACGCTACATGTGACAAATCAAAGAAACTAGTGTTTAGCATATGTGCTTGTTATCTTTTTGATCAAATTTTAAACAGATCATCTCTTTTCAGAGTTGAAATGACAAAGTTAATAGCAGAAAAGAGGAGCCACTGGTAAACTGAGTTTGGAACAAAGATAAATTGACAGTGGTATAGAACTCACACCTAATGTTACCTGAGGCCCATCACAAAATTGTTTATGCCAACTTAAAAGTATCATAATAACAAAAGCACCAGGCAGCAAAGTAATCAGAAAGTACCTTCTGCCATGCAGCACCAAATTCACCCCCAACTGAGGAAGATTTCTACTTCCAATTCAAAATACAGTATATTCCTCACATATTTTACCCAAATAAGGATACTCAGGATACTCTTCATCTTACCTAGGTCCAAGAACTCCATTCAGTTAAAATCCTTTAAAATTAACTAAACCCAAAAATTCCTCTGCAATCTGCTGAGCAGCCCTTCCTTTTGCATCTCTGCCAAAAGCAATCTGGATGGAAAAATCCTGACCCCGGTGCTTTCCTACACCTATAAAAGGACATTATTCCAAACAACTGCAAGAGCCTTTACAGGGAAATTTAAAATCTTTGCTAGTCTCCCCTATGCTTCGGCCCCCAGGTGCAGGGCGGGGGACTGTACCCAAAGCCTTTGTTTCCTTCACAAAGGAAAACCAGGATACTTAGGAAATTAAGGACCTACCTTTTACTGGATCTACTTATTAATCTTGATCTCTCGTTTCATCTCACTACCACAGAGCTCCTCTGATATCCATTAATATCTGCACTCCAGCAAGAGCTCTTCTTTCAGCACAGCACTCATCTGAGATTTCCTTCCTGGGATTCTTGTGCCCACACAACTTCTCAGTACTCACCTGTGACATACCCACTCTCTCACCAAACCTGATGGACTTCTCAAGGCGTTGACCAATTTTGTTCAAGGGCACTGAGAGTGTGATGCCAGGCTATGGGAAATCGAGCATAGAAGCACAGGAAGATGAACAGACTTTCCAATAAGACATCTTTTATGAAGCCATCCTGAACTGGAAGCACACAGTTCTCCCTCCTCACTTTAGGAGACAGAATCACAAAGAGACCTAAGCCTGGAGCATCAGGGAAGACATTTCTCCAAAAGAAAAACAAAGCACCCTTTCTCTTCAAGTACATAAACCTTAAAAAAAAAATTAAAAATAACTAAGTTAAAATAAAATGTAAAGAAAGAACACAACCCACAAAGACAAAACCATAATACTGTACACAGGAGAAGCCTCTTGCCTCGGAGCTTGCTGGGCACTTCCACAGATGCTCAGTATCACACGGAAAGAAAGCTCGGCAACAACCAACTTCCACCAACACACACGGTGAAGGAAAACAGTCCGACATTCCCAAACCCCTGTAAGCAGGTGATACTCACAGCGGACAGATCTGGAATGAGGCTACAGGCACACCCTGGCTGTGCTGGCAGCGGGCTGCCTGTGCATTCGAGGGGACAGCACTGAGTCACAGCCCTGGGCAGCCAGCACTGACTCAGCCCTGTGCTCCTGCTGGGAACAGAAGCTCAAGGTAACCCCGGCAGCTTCTGTGCAGCCCATGGATTCCCTGGGCCTGGGGACAGACACACACCACAGCTGACACGGAGGCAGAGGACAGAAAAAGATCCCGAATCCCTCTGCAACCAGACATTCTTAAGAGGACGACTGTATTGAGCATCCTTTGAGCTCTCGCAGTAATAGCAGTTACACGGATTTCTTTGGGTTTGGGGTATTTTTACCTTCAATATTACTTAAATGCACACATGTGCTGATGCTTTGGTCAGCAAACAGTCCCAAATACTCTCATCTGGCTCCTGCTAGCTCCCAGGGCCTGCTGATGACCTCTTTAAGGACTTAAATTGCAAAAACAACTATTTCTCATACCTACCGTACAAAAAACATTCACCAGAAGGATTTAAAAAATGTTAAACATCAGGAAAGAGGAAAAAAAAACAGCCACGCTGTCTCCAAACAGGAAAGAAACTTTTGCTTTAAAACGTCATTTCACTTGCTTACATAATCATTTCACCATTTATTTTTTTTTTTTGGTCAGGCAGCGTTTCTACTATAAAGGTATTTCCTTTAAAACCAAGATACATAAATAACAGCATCCACTGACAAACACAGCCCAAACCCAGTTTCAATCTTCAGTACTTAAATATAAGCTGAAATCCACACTGCAGCAGCTGAATGGCCTGAGTTTCAAACGTGCCAAGCACCTACTGATTCCAGAAGTTGCAGAAACAGAAAGAGCTCTGGTCTCTCTTCATCAGACCAGATATTCTCAGGCATCCAAGCAGAGACCCTCAGAGTCCTGCACCACCACGATTTCAAACACAAGGGGCATCAGCCTAACAAGGCACTCAGTGCAAGCACCTGGAAACATTTCAACCTCACCTGAAACCACCCTGGCACCAACACACAACCCAGCCCTTGCAGCAAGGGAAACAACCACCACTGCCATCATCCCCAAGACCTCCTCAAGTCACAGGTAACCCCTCAACAACACTGACAGCTGAGAGGGCCTGTTACACCCATGGTCTATCCCACAGCAGTGTTTGCCACCACCCTGTTTAGCAGGAACCCCTCGTTCCCATGCAGAATCTCCCACTGGGAACAACTACAGGCAGCAGTCTGGGGTTTGCCAAGAGCAGGCATGAGTTTGCTAGGGAGTAGCAGAGCCCCACCTGGTCCCAGTCCCAAACTGTCTGAGCTAGTAAGCCCAGACATTTAGGTTTTACTCCCTTAAACCAAAGCATGGGTGGTTTTTAAAAGGGAAAAAAGTGCAATTTAGTTATAATAAAAGTTCTCCAGAAGACCTCTGCGCTCATAGCAAGCCAGAGGCCTGCCACTGAGGGCTTAGAGAACTGCATTTCCATTCCCAAAACACAAACAGCCCACAAAACGGCACTAAATGCCCAAATGAGCAGATAAATCTGGATCACTGGGGGCAATATCAAAGTGGGATGGGGTCTGTGAGCACAGCGTGATCAAAGCTACAAGACACTCCTGTTTCAAACACTGAGCACAATAACCTCTCTGACCTTCTCGGAAAACAAGTGCTCATAGAGCAAATGCTCCTCCTGCTGAAAAAGTGGCTATTTTTTCTCTCTCGAGCTGGAGAGACAGTGTTCTTGAACGTCAGCAACAGAGAGAAGCCTCGGCCAGCATGCTGGCTGCTGAAAACAAACTCCAAAAAAGCATGTGCACATGAGAGGCTGGGCCAATGCTCAACTGTCACGCTCTGATAAACCACACAGCAAAACATGAGAAAATTCCACATGCCCTCATCCTCACTCCCAGCTCCTGAAAGCAGGGAAGGTACTCTCACACAGCTGTACCCTGGGGCACTTGGGGAAGGCATCCCAGGAAGGACCAGCACAACCAGGACCACACCCGAGCTGCCTGGTCCCTTTATCACAGAGAGCTCTGGTCTCGGAGCACAGACAGACAGGGCTCTGCACCGAGCTCACCGAGGGCAGTGCCTCAGAGCAGGGGGCATGCACAGTCACCTGGCAAAGCCCACTGCTGGCCATCTCCATGTGAGCATGGATTTCATTAAAAAAACAGGACTGCTCAACGTGGGGCTGTCACAGAAGCAGTGGGCAGCTTTTCTGTGCAGCTGTGCCAGCCCTGAAGAGCAAGGGTTACTGAGCCTCGCCTCTGGTCAGTGCATACAACAACACGGTGTAAGGGCCAAGAAACACAGTTCACTGCAGAAGAAAAAAAAAAAAAAGAAGAGACAGAAGATTTGGCAAAACCCCCAAAGGCATCTATCTCTGACATCCCAAAAGTAACAGTTATTCAAGATATGACTTGTTTATACTACAAGGCTCATTACACAGAGGCCTGCCTATTTTTAGAGGTAGATATCGCTACAACTGAGTGCTAGATAAACCCAAACAATTATTTTAAAAGGGTATTCCATCACTAATTATTCTAAACATCTTGTGAGTCCAGGAAGGTTGGCCTGCTGCCACTCTCCAGCACAAAACAGCTCAGAGAACAAGGCTACAACTTCACTCTCAGAAGTGACAGAGTAACTCATAGAGCAAAGCAGGGTGCCTGGGAGATTCCAAAAGCTCCAGTAAACTCACCACTTGGATAAAATAAAAAACAGTAAAATTGAGACCCTTAAAAAAAAAATGAAGTTTTTTTTTTCCTTTATATACCACCAAAAAAGTAGATAAAAATTTTAAAAGAAAAAAGAAAAAAAGAGAAAAAAAAGAGAAAAAAAAAAAAAAGAGAAAAGAAAGCCAAGGACCAGCACGGCTGATGGTGGCTCATCCATGGATTCTGTGATTTCACCATCCCGAGTGCAGAGTCCTGAATGCTCCGTAGACCGTCTCTGCCATGACCAGCGCTTTCCTCACCTGAGTCCTCAGAGGTACAAGGTGAAGATAGGCAGAGAGCAGGAGTACCCAGGGCAGCAGCGCCCCTCAGTCACCGAACAGGCGCCCTTCGGAAGCCTTTCATTTCTGTGATTTTAAGCAAACCAGACTTTCAAAAGCACAACCACAGATCTCACGACCGCAGTTTTGCTCCAGCATAGCACAAATCCCAGAAGAACAACGAAACCCACCGGCGGTCACGGCAACAGATGGAAGCGGGCTCTGGCGGGGTTATCCAGCCGGGAAGGAAAGGCGCCGGGATGTGCAGCCGCGTTTCACGCCCGAGCTGCTCTCCAAGGACGCGCCGCCTCCCCACTGCAGAGGGCGGGCGGCGGTGCCGGGGGCGGCCGGACCCGGCGACGCCGGCGGAGCACGGCGGCGGCCCGGGGGGCACCGGCACAAGGGCAGGGCAGCCAAGCCGCCCCCCGCGGCAGCGGCTGCCGGGCACAGGGTGTTCTCCGCTCCCCGCGGCCCCGGGCGGCCGCGGCCAGCGCCGTGACGGGCGGCCGGTCCGGCTGGGGAGCTGCCCCCGGGTGGGCCGGCCGGGGCCAAACTTCCCCCTAAACACCCCCCAAAATGGCCTCGGCGATGCCGCCGCCGCCGCGGCCCCTGCCCGGGTGAGCCCGCCCGGGCGCCCGCCCCCGCCGGGAACGGCCGGGCCCCGCTCCGCGCCGCACTGCGCCCCCGCACCGGCACCTCCACCGCAGCCCGGCCCCCACAGCCCCCGCCGCCCTCAACAAGTGCGGGCGGCCGGGCCATCCGCTACCGGCACCTGCCACCGCGTCAGGACCTGGACAGGTCCCGCGGGGCGCTCCCACCTCCTCCACCGCAGCAGCACGCAGCAGCAGCAGCCCGGGCTCACCTCTCGCCGCGCCGCTGCCCGGGCCCCAGCGCCGCCGCTCCGCCATGCGTGGTCCCGGCCGAGCCCCGCGCCGGCCCCGCCACTGCCGCCGCCGCGGCTCCGTGCGCGCGCCGCCGCCGACGTGCAGGCCGCGCCGGGCCCGCCAGCGGCGCGAGCCCCGCGCGCGCGGGGGCGGGGCCGCGGGCGGCTCCGTCATTCCTATTGGCGGGGCTGAGAGTGAGCGGGGGCGGGGCCCGGACCGCTCGCGCGCCCGCGCGCAGCGGAGATGGCAACGGGGCCGGGGGCGGGGCCGGCCGTGGAGGGGCCCGCTGATGGGCAGCGGGGGCGGACCGACAGGGCGGGCCTGGGGGCACGGGTGCGCACCCTCGATCCTCCACGGCGCCCTCAGCCCGCCCGGCCAGCACCCTCGGACACCCCCGCCCCACAGCCCCGGCCAGCACCCCCGGGACACCCCCGCACCCACAGCCCCGGCCAGCGGCACCGCCGGGACACCCCCGCACCCACAGCCCCGGCCAGCGGCACCGCCAGGACACCCCCGCACCCACAGCCCCGGCCAGCACGCGGCGACCCCCGCACCCAACCCCGCCAGCGGCACGCCGGGCACCCCCGGCACCCACAGCCCCCCGCAGCCACCCCCGGGACACCCCCGCACCCACAGCCCCGGCCACGGCACCCCCGCACCCACAGCCCCGGCCAGCGGCACCGCCGGGACACCCCCGCACCCACAGCCCCGGCCAGCACCCCCGGGACACCCCCGCACCCACAGCCCCGGCCAGCACCCCCGGGACACCCCCGCACCCACAGCCCCGGCCAGCGCACCCCCGCACCCACAGCCCCGGCCAGCACCCCGGGACACCCCCGCACCCACAGCCCCGGCCAGCACCCCGGGACACCCCCGCACCCACAGCCCCGGCCACACCCCGGACACCCCCGCACCCACAGCCCCGGCCAGCGCACCGCCGGGACACCCCCGCACCCACAGCCCCGGCCAGCACCCCGGGACACCCCCGCACCCACAGCCCCGGCACACCGGCCTCCACCCCCAGCGGGCCCAAGCACTAAGGCTCTGCTCTTCCAGCGTCGTCCTGGATGCGGTGTCGGTGTGCGGGCGCATCCCACCACGCCGAGAAGGCCAAGCAATGTTTTGCAGAAAGCAGTGGGGGATCTCCACCCTAGCACCGTCGGTAAAGTTCATCAGTGCTTCCACCACGCGTATAGCTCCTTAAGCATGTTAGCGATTCAGCCTCCTTCAGAACAGCGGATCCGAACAGCATTCAACAACTGCTTTAAACCTTGGCTCTTCGTGACGGCTGGCTTAGAAGGAAGGCATGTGGTCACCTAGGGTTTCTGACTTGCTTTTTGCTCCTGACACAGAATCCCAGAATCCCAGAATGGATTAGGTTGAAAAGGACCTTAAAGCTCATCCCATTCCACCCTCTGCCATGGGCAGGGGCACCTTCCACTATCTGCACCAAGCCCTGTCCAAAGTGGCCCGGAACACTTCAGGGATGGGGCAATCACAGCTTCTCTGTTGCCAGGGCCTCACCACCATCACAGCCATGAATTTCATCCCAATAGCCAATCTAAACCTGCTCACTGTAAAACCACTGCAGGTCATTACAGTTTAAAGACACCTGCAGGTCCTGAACCAAGCTCAGCCCATTGGAAGCTGCAGGACACAGAAGAATGCAACGCTGGCTTTCCTCTTCCCAGTTTTTGTGGCTCAAGGGTTTTCTCACTTGCAGCCTGATACCACTCCTCATCTCTGCCCTTCAGAGCACTTTCATCATGTCCCAAAATCTCATCCCTGGCCACAGCTGACCACAGACATCAACTGGTCAGAGAAAGCTTAACTTCCCCAGCTTTCTGTCCCTTTAAGGTTACTTGACTACCTTTTCAGTGAAAGAATTTTTCCTGATATCCAATCTAAACCTCCCCTGGTGTAGCTCGAGGCTGTTTCCAATGGTCCTGAATACGTGCTGACACATGTTGTTGCATCAATCACCTTGGCATTACTAAACCTTCATGCTGAGAACTGTGTGTGCTTTCTTACCTGTTTCTCGGAGTGTTTAGGTGGTGACACCCACATTACCACATCCCTTCAGTGCCCAGCACAGGCTCCAGGTGCAGCACTGACTGACTCGTGGCTTCTTCCTTCTCTCCCAGTTCCTGGTGGGGTAAAGATCCATGTGGGCGTTCATAAGGGAGGTCAAAGAGGTCCAGCACAAAAGCCAGTGCTGGAAACAACAACGTTTTTTCACACTTCCTTCTCTCAGGCACAGCCCATCACCTCTGCCCTGCTCAGGAGCAGCAGCACCAATGGGCAGGGCAGGCAGCTTTTGGCGGCTGATGCCTTCACCTCTGGGAATGCCTGTCTGTGTTTTCTTACCTTGTTTTACTCTCAGGGAATTTAACACTAACTACTGCATTTTTCCCCTGCTTTAGGATCAGCAGTGAAGCCACGGAACAAAACCACTTCCCTCAGTTCCACCTCTGTGTCACCAACCAAAGTGAATGTGCCCCACCAGGATGTTGGGAAAATCACTGTGGGACACAATCCTGTGCCACATGCTCTGGGACGACCCTGCCTGAGCTGGGAGGTCGGAACATTGTGGTCCCTTCCAACCTGACCCTGAAATGTGGCAGGGACAAGGGTGGGGTGGGAGGCACAGCTTGTTCCCAGGCTGCTCATCCCACTCAAAGGCAGACCCAACTCCACCATGGATTAGCTGGCTCCCTGCCACTGTGGACGAAAGGGGCTCCCTCCCCAAACAGCACTGACCTTGCTGAGCTGAGCCACTGTGACTCAGTTGCTGGTGCTTATGGAACATCGTGGTTTTCCAAGTAATTCTAACATTGGTGTGGGTTTGTTTTTTTTATTTGTTGGGGTTTTTGCCTTGGTCTGCTTTCTGTAAACCCATTTTAATAAATGAATGGTTCTTTAAAACTGTTTTTTTTAATCAAAGTCCTGGGAAATTGGAAATATTAGGCAGTTGCTCATAGAAGTGAATATGGTGCATTTCAAACACCACAAGACAAAAGCAGCTTCACCGTTTCCACACTCTGACAGACATTTTCACCTCAGGGAAACATGATTTGCAAGCTGGTCTTACTCCTTGGGGTCCCCACATGTGATGAATATATCCCTGAGTGCTGGTCCTGGTGTCCTGGTGCAGTTCCGCAATACGGATTCTCCATCCCATATCCACCATCCTGGAGACACACCTTGCATCCAGCATGCCAGTTCATACATACCTACTTCTACAGTCCTTAACCTCACCTGAGGATGTGGTGGATGTACTGCCAGACCCAGCACCTCCTCCACCATTCTGTGCCACCAACCCAACAGAAGCTGCATCCCTGAAAAGCCCTGGCAGCAGATCCAAGCTTAGTAGTTTCTCCCTGCTGTCGCCATATGATCCTCAGTGGGGCAGCTGCCAAGTCTGAGGAACCTGTTTCCAAATCCATCCTGCAGAAAGGAGGAGGGAGGCTGTTTAACCCATTCCTTGTGGAGCGGCACGCTGGCAGTCGGGTGGAAGGACAACGGCATCCTCACCGGGCTGGTGGCTGCTGCTGTAGGACATCTGCGGAGCATAGCGGCCTCATCAAAGATTCGGCTGCTTCTTAGATGGTCTGTAACATGGATTTCTAAGGCCAGCAATGCTTCAAGGCACTTTGGCAGCTCCTCTTGCAGTAACCTGCTTGTGCAGACCCCTGAACAATGCTGAGGTGTGTCCTCATGCCTACACAGTGTCCTGAGCTGGATCTACAGGCAGGGGTGTCTGTGAGCAAACAGACAGGCTGATAGCCAGAGTGCCCTGCCTGATGTCATCCAAGGGAAGAGCTGGATCAGGGCAGCCCCAAGACAGAGAGGCCTCCACACTGGGCTGGGAACAGATCCCTAAAGACAGGGATCTCCATCCACAGGGAACTCCATCCTTGGGGTTGGAGGAAGAGCGACATCCAATGCAATTTCACACGAGCACCAATGGTCCTGATCTTGTCACCCCATCGGCAGGGACCCCACAGCAGTCCAGGGCAGAGGAAGGACTCTGGCTCCCCCTTATTCTCTCACACTCCACCCATGGCAAAATGTGCCCTGGGGTCACAGTGGGCAGGCAGGAGCAGACACCAAAATGCAGAACTGCCTTGGGGACAGCCTGAGCACTGCCCAGGAACAGATCATGAACCAACCTGTTCAGTGACTAATACAAGGCTAGTTTTTAAACCATGAGCATCTAGGGAGGTTCTGGTCATGGCAGATGAGGTGCAGTGTAGGCTGGCTGTCACTGCTCAAGCTGCCAGGCCTTGGCACCAAGAGAGACCGAGATGACCTTCGTGGAATTGTGACAAGGAGTGGTAAAAAAAATAATAAAAGTAAAGTTAACATTGGGAATTAGGAGGAGGAAAAACTGGAAGCAAGATCTAGCAAGTGCTATTCAAGTACAAGTACATCTCTGGCTCAAAAATCCCAAGACATGTGAGAAGTCGGAAAAATGCATGGAAAAGGATTGTTTGAATTGGTTCACCACTTCTGTTTACACTGGTCACCAGCAGCAGCAGCATCCAGAGCTCACCCCAGGTGCCTGCAGCATCCCCTGCTTGCCTGCATTGCACCTGCACTGCACACTGAGCAATGATGAAAGTTGCTCACATCCCAGCATTCACCTGGAGCCCACTACCAACGTCAGGCATTGTGGGCACAGCACCCCTGAAAGCAGCACCAGCTCTGCCTTTACACACAGGGCCAAAAGGTGGGTGGAGGAGCATCAACAGAGCTGTAAGAGTTAAGTGTCTCCCCACAGTAACACCTCCTGCTCCCAAAGCAAAGGGATCCATGAGGCAGGCAGGAGCTGTTTTGCCAGTGAAGTGGACGGTGTTTAGGTGAACTATCACATTGGTGAGCAGTGATCACAGGTACCCGGGTAATTCAGATGAAGTGTATCCAAACCAGCTGTAAACACAGCCACATGCCCTCTGCCCAAAGCACCAACACTGCTTCCAGCCTGGAGCCGTGGCACCAGGGATGTTGAGGTGTTCACAGACCCACCAGGCTGTCTGGGCCTGCAGCCCTTGCAGCTGGAGGCACTGAAGCCCCCGTGGCCCTATCCCACAGCAGGGCTCTGAGCACCTCCCTTCCTCCCTGCCGAGCCTGCGGAGAGCAGGGGACCAGGAGCAGCAACATTCCCCAGGGAAGCAACTCTTCTTGCCTCTCCTCTTTGGTGGGTTCAGTCCACCAATCCCTAAAACAGTGCCTGCTAAAGCTGGACAAACTACACTTTAAATACAGATAAGTGTTCAGCTGAGAACGGTCTGTCCATCCCACCCCCCCTCGGGCTGGCTGAGCTGGAACAAAGGGGTGCCTGCACTGGGGTGATTATCTCTTCCTTCATCTCCTTCACTTGGGAGGATATCCTGGCATCATCTGCTTTTACCTGCTCAGGGCCTGACATTTGTTCCCTTTCTAGCACCTTCCTGTTTGGGACATTTCTTTGTCTAAGCTTCCTCTCCTACTTGTGTAGCTGAAACCAAGTCCAGGGAGCATCAGGCAAACAACGCATCCCACACCACTGTCAACATCCTCCAGAGCAAACTGCATTCTCCACACTCCTTGAGCAGAAAGACCAGCAGCAAAACCCCTGGTCATGGCTTACTCAGTCTTATAGAGAACCTGCATTGCATTAAACCACAGAAATTTGCAATTTAGGAACACTGAGTATGGATCCAGACCCCACTCCTCATTGCCCTAGGGTAGCACCATCAGGGACAACTGTGGCTCCCCAGATGTTTGGCGATGGAGAGCCACAAGGAGTAGATACAGGCAGACCCGTATGGTTCGTGTACAAATCACACTGAGTTCAAACAAGGTCACCAACACACCCCATCTGGCACAAAACACCAGTCGTTAAAGCACAGAGAAACACTTAGATACTATTTTATGCATCCTACTTGTAATCAGGCAGTCTAGAAAATCTCAGAGAATCCAGATGCAAAGGTCTAAATCTTAAAGATGGTGCTCGCAAGGCACTGTGTTTTGTTTCCACTATTTAAGTATGTTTGCACATATTTAAGTTATTTTGTAAGGAAAATTGAATTGGGAAAATTGAATAAGGGAAAAAAAGCCACCACAAAAATCCTTGTCCCCCTGTCAGCAACACCACTCCTGATTCCCAATCCCAGTTTGGGCTGCCAGAGCACCCAACAAGGCATCAGGACCGGATGGAGAGAAACCACAGAGCCACACACCTGCTGCCTCTCCCAGGAAAAAACATCTGAACAGTATTAAATTGCTCATCAGACTGAAAACAAAGCCAGGTTTAACGCCTCACATCAAGCAACCGTGGTTCAGAGCACAATGAGCAGATCCCAGATAATTATCTCATTGGAAAGAGTCAGCATGCAGGGCATGGCTTTCCCTTGCAAGGAAATGGTGAGTATGGAGATAAGGGTGATCCAATTAACTGGACTTTATGGGGATTTCAAAATGGTATGTGGCAATGCTCTTAAGCACTTAAAGAATACCCAAAAGCTCTTACAGAAACTGAGCTGCCATGGGATAAGAGGTAGAGCCCTCCTGGGATTAGTAACTGGTGAAAGGTCAGGATGCAGAGAGCAGGAACAGGACTGCACCTCTCAAGGAAAGGTCCGATGCATCTCACCTGAGTGCTCAGAAAAGGCCAGGACACAGCACTGTGACAGCACATCTAGGCAGGATGGACACCAAGGGCAGTGATGCCAACAGACAAAGGCAAGAAGGACATGGTGAAACCCGTGCTTCTGGGCAGGGACAAGTGCCTGATGCAAAGGCTGGATCAGGTGATTCACCTCTGCCCCTCTCTTGTGCAACACCTCAACAAAAGGAGTTGCTGATGCATCTCTCATCTGCTTCCAAAACCATCACGCAGCTCAAATTTGCATACAGTTGTATTTCCTTGGGTTCCCTGAGGCTACTCCTGCAAGAACCCACCTGGGTTGGTTTCAGAGGTAAAGAAAAGGGCAAAAGGAACAAATACAAGTGTGGGAAATGTAAGGATCAGCCAGGGAAGATGGCATCTGGGGAAGGAAATAACACCACATGAGGAAAAGGCTTGCTGCACGTGCTGGAGCATGCAAGAGAGGCAGGTCAGAAGTGCCAAATGTTTACTCTGCCAGCCACCTTCTGGGCCAGAAGGACACTGGAGTTTCAACTGTCTGGAGCTCCCTGAGTGCTGGGTCGGCCACAATGCCCACAGTGGGACTGCTGAGCACTGTCACCATGGCTGGAGGGGTCTGTTGGCACTGCAGCCATGTCCCTGGCAAGGTGCCCTAAGCAGACTCTCCTGCAGGCTGGGGTGTGACCAGTTATGTACAAGGTTATGGAAGAGTAAAGACTGCAGGGCTCTTCTGTGAGCTGGGAGAAAACTCCTCACCTCCAGACAGCAAACCTACAGATACCCCCCCCAAAGGACCCATGAAGGCTCAAAGCTCAGACTGTGCAGTGGCTGTGGTGAAGAAATGCATGGGAAGGCACTCAGTCCTGCTGGGCCCTAGGCAGGGAGCAGAGGAAAGCAGCCACACTGCAGCAGAGACCCAGTGCTCCCAATATTCCCACTGCTCCTCACCAGCTGCCACTGGCACCCTAAGTACAGCATAAGAAGTGTACCTGAGGGCTGAAGTTGCACCAGACCATGGCATGACCCAGGGCCTGCTTGCAGCTGGTGAAGGGGAGAACCTGGGAGTCACCTCGAGGAGCCCATGGCAGCCCCTCAGCCCCACTGCTCCAGCCAACACCTGGGACAAGCCAGGCGGACCCCAGCAGCCACAAGGTTTCTGTGTAGCAGCCTGGGAATCAGCCAGCTCCACCCCAATACCCACAGCACCAGCATGTGCCTCAGTGCTGGGGCTGACAGGGCTGGCAAAGCCATCTCACATGCTTAGCTCCAGGGGAGCACAGAAAGCCATGGGCACACAAGGCAGCTCATGGCTTCACACAGAGTGTAAGCAAAAGTGCTCTCTACCCAGCAAAAGCCACATTTTCCATAGGCAAAGGAGACTCCTATGAGGTCTGTAAGGAAAACTTTCCAGGGCAGACAAGCCAGCGAGCGGAAGTAAGGAGGCTGGCTACGTGCTCACAGCCCAAGGGATTTCCTAGGGCTACACCAAAGGCTGAGGCTGCCTCTCTGTGACTCAATGCACTTTTCCCAGCTGTGCTGCTACACTCTGAGGCAAGCACTGCTCCAGCAGGAGCCAACCAAGGGCCATTGCAGGTACCAGAGAGAAACGTGGGAGTAGTAAGAGCAGGGATATTAAAAAAATATCCCTGCACACCACCAACACTACCCGTGAGCTGATGGGAAGGGAGAATCCCCTGCCACCCACTGCTTTGTGTGTAGCTGAAAATATCCACTGGTACCACCAGATGGACAGGATACCCTGGCTCCCACTTTCAGACACAGCCTTCAAAGGCAAAATCCCCAACAAGAAAGAGAACAGCTCAGAAATGCAGCCCCAAATTTCTCCAGTGCCGAGCTGAGGTGCATTCACTGCTTACTCACTTCTTGCCAAGTCTGGAGCTGCTGGGTTGGGCCCCCACCCACCCCTCTGGCACAACTACTCCTTACAGCTTGGAAGCTATTTTTTTCCCACCCTGCTATCTAAAAAAGAAAAAAAAAAGGCGTGAAAGCTTTTATCATCCTGAAAACATGCCAACTGCGAAGGCGACTCTGTGTCTCAGACACCCGTTTCCTGGCAGATTTTAAGTCCTTTGCTCAACTGCTCGGATGGCGGGGGCAGGAGATGCCTGCAGCAGCAGGCTGTGAACTGGAGCTCTAAACACTCACATGTTTAACTGCTGCTAAATTCCTGGGGGACCAACAATTCCAAACAGAGGGCTCAGAGCTACACACACAGCCAAGTGAGAGCCGGCCCATCCAAGGTGAAGGGAAGCTGTGCATGTGTGCTGCACAATGATGCTGCAAGGGCCACCAGCTTGGGTACAGGAGGTACTGAGGGGGTCACTGGCCCAACACCCCCACGTGGGGATGGCTACCAGGCAGTAAAAAGGGGGGATCACCCTGCTCAGCACCTCTCCCAGATCAGTCACCCCTTCACTTCCCAGATAATGAGGCTTCAGCTCTGTTGGCTCCCAGAGGTTTGAAGGGGAAGAATGGGACCCAGCAAGCAGACTGAACAAGGAAAAGGTGCTGGACGACTCCACTGTTGGTGTCCAAATTTCCAGTGACCAGCTCTGGCTGTAGCCACCTAAAGGTGCTGGGAAATCCACATGCAGCCTGAGGGGTACGGACCTTACCTTGGTGCCACCCCAGAAAGACCTACACACACACAGACAGAGCCTCCATGACAGTGATGCCTTTGGGAGCTCCAGAGTGCTTGGAGCTGGTTTTGCAGAGGTATATCCAAGTTTTGACCAGGACACAGGGATTTTTCCATCCTCTTTTGTACTTGGAATCACAGAGTGAGAGAATTATACAATGGTATGGGTTGGAAAGAACCGTAAAGGTCACCCAGTTCCAACACCCTGCCATGGGCAGGAACAGTTTCCACTCAAACAGATTGCTCTGAGCCCCTGACCTTAAACACTGCCAGGGATGGGGCAGCCACAGCTTCTCTGGGCAACCTGCACCAGGGCCTCAGCACCCTCACAGGGAACAGTTTCTTTCCAATATCCTACATAATCCAGCCCTCTGGCAGTGTGAAGCCATTCCCCCTTGTCCACAGCCCCTCTCCCACTCTCTCTGAAGCCCCTACAGGCACTGGGGTTGAGGGGTTCAGTCTCCCTAGAGCTTTCTGTTTTCCAGGCTGAACCATCTCGGTCCTCGGATGTCTTTGCCTTCCTCATCTCCCACTTTCAGCACAAGAATGGCTGCACCTGGGGCTGGCCAGCCTGAGAGCAACAGCACGGAGGATGGGACACAGCCAGCATCTCTCTGTGGCCTCTGCCAGCAGGAAGCTCCTGCCAGGCCCTGTGGGAAGAGGAGTGGCACTTCTCTAACAGGCAGAGTCAGCGACAGTGTCTGCTCTGCCAGAGCCAAGAGGCACCAGTCAAAGCCTTTGTTCAACACTGCCAGCCTAGACAGAGAACAGCAGCAGCATTACTACTGAGGCAAGACAAGTGTGGTCAAGGTGCCAGCCACCTCCACTGAAACTGGCTTCAGGCACTAATTTGGGTCAGAGTCAACTGCAGCAGGCTGCTTTCCCAAGGTTAAGAAGCATCAGTGAACTTCTTTTAAGGTTCCAAAGACAGCACTGGTATTTTTGGCTGTCAAATCAGGATCATCTCTAACAGGAAATGGCCCTGTGCCTTCAGGGCCAAAACTCCAGTGAATTTCCCCATGAAAATTCACTGGAGTTTTGTGAACATTGGTGTTTGGTAAAGGAAAAGCCTGCTCCAGAGGTTCCCAATCCCCAAAAAAACTGGCTGAAGTTCACATGTCCTGCAGGCTGGACATGTTTTGGGATGCTTCCTACAGGGCAGGTCAAACAGGGCACAAAGGCCAAAAGGGGTGAGCACTGCTCACAGGAAGCACGTGCTTCCAGGGCAGGAGGAAGGCAAGTCTGTGAGTTAGACGTGTTCTGCAGTCATTTCTCATTGCTTGTAGCAGTCTCCTGATTCACTGTACACATGCAAAGAACAATTACTTTAAGTCATTTTCCCAGAGCAGGAAACAAACTCGTATTTCAATTCCTATTTACCAAAAAAAGAGCCAGGCAAACTCTGTGCTGTATGAAAGTACGTTTATTCCAAAGATAAGTTTCTCACAGAAAACAGTGTCTATGAACAGCATAGCACTGGTCATGACAAACTCCACAAGCCTCCTGGGCTCCAGGGCTTGGAGTCCTGAACCATCCCAAAAGAGCAAGCAAGAACCTCTTCTCAGAACTACCAGGAAGAGGGGAGGGAATGACAGAAAACAGATACACGGCCGTTTGGCACAATTTCAGAAATCATACCTGCTCACAAGAAGAGCAAATTTACCAGGACACTTCACAGGGAGACTAATGCCTGCACAAGAATCTCACAGAACACCCTGCTCCGTGCAGACTGCCTGCAGAGGAGCAGCTGCCCTGTCAGGAGAGAGCTACGTTCTTCCTGCAGACAGAAAGCAGGGCTCTTGGTTTTCATCATCTGCTGAGCTGCTCCCAAGGACCCAAAAGGCTGGGACATGATGCCAGGGACGTGCTCCTCCACAGCCTGCGCGTGTCCGGGCCCGGCTGAAGCTCTAAAGGAATTCCCCTTCTTCCCCCTGCCCCAGCCTCTTGGAGAGGTGCTTGCTGATGGCCAGGAGGGGGTTGGCTCTGTACTGGGGATCGGTGATAACCTCATGGAACCGAGCCACTTCCTCCTCTCTGAGGAAAGAAAAATAACACACCAGTTCTCTAAGCGCCTCGTGTGAGAGGAACTGAGCAGATAAGGACCAACTCAAAAAGCAGGATCCCTCTGTCGAGACAGAGGATCTAGGTGTAAATGTCAGAGAAAGATAGTGGAAGAATAAACCTAGTTTAGCCAAGGGCAAAGCTCAAATTGCTGCCAGCTTCATGGGAGCCAGAGACTTTGATCTCATGCCACAGAGACACAAACAATCATGATAGTGTCCAGCATCACTTGGGAATGGTTTTTTTAGAGCTTTTCCCTAGTAAACCAGAAACAAGAGACTGTGGATCTGGTGAATCACCAGGAGTGAAAATGACTACAGACTGCTCCAGCACAAAATCAAATTCTCTTTAGAGAGCTCATCTGCTGACTCTCTTTATTGCTGAACACTGAGCCTTGATAATCCTACATGCAACACTAGCTGGACACCATGGGAAGAGCATTACAGAATTACCTCTGCATGCCTGGTCACAGCTGCTACCTGGGGAAATGGCCTTGTCTTAAAAAGCAAGCAAGCAGGGATGGAGAAGAACAGAGCAGGAGTATAAAAAAACCAAAAAACCTGTGAGTTTTCACACAGCCACATCCACTACAGCATCCCCATCTCCCTCAGACTGCCAGGCTCTCCACAGCCTCACCAGACAGACACTTGCCTCCCAGCATGGCCCTTCCCTTCCTGACAGAGAAGCAGAGAGAGGAGCCAATGCTCCTGAAGCTTGGGTTGGGGTAACAAGGTGAGCTTAGGGAACCTCTCATCCAAACTAATACCTAGGGAAAGAAACCTCAAGACTGTCCTCCAAAGTTTTTCCCTCCGAGGAAGCACAGACTTGCCAGACCACCAAAAAGTAAATCAAGGCAGAAGTGAGCAAGAAAGGCATCCCAGCACCAACACTGGCCTGTTTCTGACAGAGAAGGCATTCAAAGAGAGCAGTGCTGGATCTGTAGCCTGACTGTTCAGCCTCAGTTTGAAGCTGAATGGCTCAAAACTGACAGAAGTCCAGGAAACAAGAAAGCAAACACTGCCAGATCACAGAGCCTAGCCCCAGGAGAGCTGTGCTGAGGGAAAATGAAGTTCTTGATGGCAGCATAAACTATCCAACAGATAGGGAATAATGAGTTGCCAGACTAAGTCCAGGAGTCACTTGGACACATTTAAGTTCTCCATCCTTGCTGATATTCAAAAGCTGTGTGGACTTGGGGCTTGACCAGCCAGTTCTGGGTGACGCTGCTTGAGCACAAGGGTTGGACCAGGTGACCCCCACGGGTCCCTTCCAGTCTCTGCAAGAACTGGACACTGACAACTGGGTACTTACAGGAGCTGATGTTTCTGAGCTTGTTTCATCAGACAGAAGTCTGCTGGCTCTGCCTTTGCTTTTATGTGGCTGTGGAGAGAAGAAACAGAACAAGTGAGTGCTAGAGCATTAATTTAGCAATGGCTGTGTAGATGGAAAGAGTCCAGGGATTCTGCATCTGCCTTTCCAGAAAGGACAGGTAATTAATTGTCCTGCAAGGCAATTATTTCCAGAGCACAGGCATTGCAGGGAAATGCAAACTCCTTCCACCCCAGGCTGACAGAGCAGGAGGCCTTACAGGAAAACCAGACTGCTCAGTGCCAGAACTGGCCATTAGCTGCCCACGCCCAGATCACTTTCTGTTATCACTGACCTGCAGGTCAAACCAATCCATTGCTCAGAGAAAAGATCCCATCCAGCCTCCCCTGCCCTCCACACATGGCACTTCTGCACAGCTCACGTTCCCTGCTGACACTGTGGGGCTCCAGCCTCCACAGACATCCATTACAGGGACACTCAGCAAGAGGAGGGAGCTGCCAGCCCTGCTTTGGCTCCTGCAGCAGGATCACTGGCATATAACAAGCTGTAATGTGCAGGAGAGGCACAACAGCAGATAGAGATCTGCCACCTCTCTGTGCATTCCTTACTCCTGGGCAAAGTCCAAGGAGACTAGAGGTATAACACCATCCCTCATGACACCCGATGCCAAGCAGCAGCATGGCAGAGATTTACCACAAAGCCAGCACTAAGTCCCTGTAAGGGACACCCAGGAAGCTCAGAGATTGCTTTTGGGACTTGTGCTGCACAAGGGGAGTTGCGGGTAGAACTGGACATTAAGGAAAGGAGAAGAAATTTCTATTTGTCAGGGTTACAGATACGAAAGTTAACAGAAGAAAGAGGCTGGGAAAGGCTCTGCCTCCGTGGAGCAGCTCCTCCCCAGTTCACCCTGATGCAGAGCCCCTGCACACAAGCCAAGGGGGAGAAAGAGGGCCTGCATCCCCCCTCTCTCTGTTGGAGCAGGGATCCAGGAGGAATATTCCCACACTGATGGGTGCTGGGGGCTACCTGATCTGCCCCAAATGTCAAGAAACACAACAATTTCTCACCTCCTCTTCAAGACAGGGGGATCTGGTCTCTTGTTACAGTGACCTCCTCTTCCTATTTCCCTCTCTGGCATGCTGCCCTCCATCCTCTTATTTTGCCTTGTTTCCCCCATTCTTCCTTTCTTCTTATTCCCCTTGCCTCACCTTCCTTCACATCACTCATCTACATCATCCATCTCTATTCAATCAGTTTCTGCTCCTTTTCCCCTCCTCTCTTAACAGCTCAGCACTGGTCCTAGTTTGCCTGAAGTGCTCACAGCAGCTCAGGAAAATCCTTTCTCAGGCTGGATGGCAGCCCTTGGTCACTAGAGCAGGGTTTGCCAAATCGGTGTGTGCCACCAAGTCACCATGGCAGTCCCTTCAGAGGTGAGCAGCTCTGCAGAGGGTGACAAAGCCTAAAGGAAAGTTATTCTAGAGTATATTTCCCACTGGATTTCCCCTCAAAACCACCAGCACGCTGCCTGTTCACCTGGACCCTGTTAGCAGCCCAGCTTCATTACACTTCATTGCCTTCATTCATTATAAAATAGAATAAAAACCTCCCTGTAATGCGCTTTTACCCTGCAGAAGATCAAATTCCTGGAGAATCTAATCTTTTATTAATACTGCTGACAAATCACCAGAGTATTACCCTTCCTTTCTGTAATGATTCAAATCCTATAAAAGCCTCCTCTGATTATTTCAAACACTTCCATGCAGACATGCAGGAAGCCAGATGCCAGCAAGGGGAAGAAATGCCTGTAGCTCCTCCATGCCAGTACCAAGGGGGGCTGGTTTGGGGTTAGCAGGTCACAGGCAATGTAGGTGACATCAGTCCATGCCAAACTCCCACCTCCACTGTGCCAAGTGGGGCTTCTAAAAGGAAAGACTTTTGGCAAAGGTCTGGGATAGGGAGAGAGGGAGGGGACAGTGCACAGGGTCAGCCAACTCAGCCAAGCTCTTGGCTGAAGTCACAGTACCAGATAACACAGCTTCTGGCCAGAGCACAAAGGGCACTGCTCAAAGGGCTTGAACTGCCTCAGGATAAAGCCTGGATGAAGGCCTGGAAGGATGGAATGTCAGGCACCACAAAATGAGGTTATCAGGTGAACTGAGCAGCATTTCAATGTGGACACCTATGTGCTACCTCTGCAACTCCCAGGACATCTGGATGCCTCCAGCTTGTCTCATGCCAAGCCTCATCCAAGCAATACAGTTCCCCTCTCAGCTGTGGGTTCAGAAGACACACTTAATCTTTTTTTCTTTGGTCAAGTGAAGCATGAAAAGGGTTAAAACAGAGTTTCAAATGAGACCCTGTTCTCCTGACCGTTGCCTGTAGCTACAAGGACACTTTGTAGGTGAAGTGTCCTGAGCTGAAGGACACTTCACCCCACAGGAAGAGGGGAAATACACAGCCTATCTCTAAATGGCACATACCTTTTGAGAGGCTTCCTTCCCCTGGCACCTGTGGTCAGGTAAGAGAGCTCAGGCAGGGCTTCCATCAAGGGCTGCATGTCTCCCACCACAGGGGTGGCCTTCCGCTTCGCTTCAGCTTTTTGCCTTTGCTTGGCCATCTTTACACTTTCTATTTCTGTGTCAGAAACAAGGCATTAGCGGAAGAAGGGGGAACACATGCAGGAGATAATCCTTGAGCTAAGAAATTCATAAGTTGTTTTACCATTTACAAGAGGCTGGAAGTGATTTAAACCAGGGGAAAAAATGAACAAAATGCAGCTGGGTCATTCCCTCCACTGATGTATTTCCTTGTAACTATATACATCCCTTCTGACATTGCCATGGGAAGTGAAATTCCCAGACAGATTCTGTTTCCATCCCTTACACAGCTCACTGCTCACAGCAAAATGGCATAGCAGTCCTGGGGTGGCAAAAAACACACTGCATGGAATTCCTTGCATGGAATTGGGAAACAAGAGGGGAAGGAGCAACCCAAATACAGTCAACTCCAAATCTGTCTTAAACAGGCACAGCCCCCTCCCTGCATTGATGTTGGGACCAAACAACAGTCTCCTAGCACAGGTAGAAAAGATGGACTTAATGTCAGCTGTTTACTTAGAAGCGAGTCGAGGTTCCACCTTCATGACTCACTGTGGAGTGCAAGCAGCCAGATGCTGGATAAACTGGACCCTTGGAAAAGCACTGCACCAAGTGGCAGATGCAGATGGCTTTTCCCAGGACTAGGCCTCCCAGTCTCCAGCAGCAGCTCTGACAAGAGTGTGGGCACAGAAAGCTCCACAAATGTTACATCTGTCTCCCTCTTTCCCTTAGGATGCAGGCATTAAAAGCCACAGGCTTCTGCCTCAATCCTTGAGGCTCCCTGATATACCAGTAAGTCCCACAGTTGCCCACACTTCCCAAAGCCAGCAGCTTCCAGGGTAAGAACCAGCAGAAAATGCCCTTTAGGACAGCCCACAAAAGCCTAGCACTGCTCCAAGACTCCAGCTGAACTCCAATGCGCCCCACCTGACCCACAAGTCCCTTGGACAACTGCAAGGATGCACCTCAGTGCTGAGCTACAAACTCGAGTGGATGTGACAGTGTGCCAGCAGCCACGGGGCTGAGCTGGTGACCCAGGGAGGCCAACAGCTCCCAAGGCAGCATGGCCACAGAAGCCAGTATTTCTGGTGGGAGCACAAAGGCAGCCAGTTCCACTTACAGACCACAATTCTGGGTCTAATCCTGCTCCCACAGTCAAGGAAGCAGAACTCGAATTCAGGGGCTGGCTCCTTTAATACCTTTGCTGTGCTTGTTCTCCAGCTCAGCTGAGTCAAAGAGCAACAGTTTTTCATGAACTACAGTTCTGCTGTACATGGACGTTTGTGACAAATCAGGATTGGAAACACTTCTCCTCACAGCAATCCCTGCCAAGAACACAGCTTTCTGTTCTGCATTACTTCTTTTTTTGGTCTGGCTTTATGAAGCTGACTACTTCAGTGCTTTCATAAACAGTATGTGCTCAAAATTTTCAGACACCTGATTCTGTGCAAACATCCCAAATTCTTTTCCTATGAAGTCTCATTCATCTGAGGAGCCATGCGATATATATATTTTTAAATGTGCATAGTTCTAATGTCTGAAGCATTACATAAGTTTTTTCCTCTCTGCAGTCTCTCCTAAGATTACTTATTGGATTGGAAGATAGTTTTGCATTTGCACTACTGGGCTGATCTTTGGTTCCCAGGGTCTTGGCATCCAGTGCCAAAAAAGCAGCCCTGGGACAAGAAGAAACAACAAACTCAGATTTAGGAAAACAGAGATGTAGTGATAACTTCAGCAGTCCAAGCTGGGTTCTCTTCTGGGGAACAAAAACCTCTTTCTCCACAAAGAACTGGCACAAAGAAGGTACTTCTGTGCCTGTAAAGCACTTCCAAAATCTAGTATCTCCTAAGACAGATAATGTGGCCTGGAGTTTACTGTCTTGGTGTTTTCCTCAAAGCAAAGCCTCTGCATTTCATTTGTATTCCCTCATCCTAGTAATTCCAGAGCCAAAGAAAGGGAAAGAGGCCATGGTAGGGCCAAAATAGTACACATGCTCTTGGGAAAGACTGATGCTTTAAAGACATCAGGAGGGCTGGATTAAGACCCTGTAGAGATCCTGCTCCCGGGCTTTTCCAAAGCAGCTGGCCTTGACTAGCACAGCCATCCGTGGTTTGTGTCCAAGCAAGATGTCAAGGCACCCAGAAGCTGTTGGCTGGTTGTTTGGGAGGAGGCTTCCTTCACACTCATGAACATAAAATTCATACATTTTTATCTAAGAAGAGCCAGACACCTTCAGTGTAACTGCTGAAATCAAAGATAATGAACTTGGGCTCAGGCAGAGAGAGCATTTGGTGTAGCAGAAAGCCACATCCCTCTGCCCCAAACACAGCCTGCATCCAACTCTGTTGGGCAAGAAGGTGCTGGGAGAAAAGCCTGTCCCAAGAACAGCTTCAGGTGACACAAGGAATCCCTCTGCTACACTGGGTAGGACCACACAGTCCTCTACTGTGCTAAGACACTCAGAGCAAAAATAGGAAAGCAAAGTATTTCTGCCATGGGCTGGGTCTGTTTAGCTCGTATTTCACTGCCTCAAAAAAGGCCAGACTGTCTGGTAAGTGGGTTCACTGACCTGTGGCATGTGGGAAAAAGCAGAAACACAACCAGCAGTGTCCAGAGTTCTCCCTTACTGAGGGGGCAGGAGAGCCCACTGCAGGGTCTCACCACAGAGCTTTGGGAATAGCTGGTGGCAGCATAAAGCTCAGCTCCAGCTGTCCTGCTATCCTCAGGGCTCCTGGGTGAGGAGGAGCTCTCTTAGAGCTCCTAGTGTGAGCAGCTCCACAGCTACTCACATCCCTACCAGAGTTTTAAAAGATAGAAATATATGCTAAACATACATGGGCACAGTGCTCTTCTGGATAAACAAAAGGTTTATGTAGTCACATATATTACAAGTGGTAAAAAATCCAAAGTACAACTGGGGCATGACTAAGTCTTGATGCTGAACACTGAGAAGCAATACCTGGAACTTTTATGCAGTGCTGGGGAGGGATGAAGATTTCTGAGAAGTGTTCAGCTTCTTCCAGCACTGTCACCCAAACCCAGAGTACAAAGATCCATCAGAACTATGCTCTGTGATGCCGTGCCACAGCAATACTCACTCTGCAGCCACCTTTCCTTCCTCAGCTTCATCTTCTCTTTTTTGGAAAGAACTGTTTTTTCTTCCAAACCTAGAAGAGAAGAGACAGAGATGGAGCCTAGCTCCTGCAAAACAGATTCTGTTCAACCCTTGATGCTTTTGAGGCTACCCTGAACCCCAACTATGAGCCAAACAAATCAAATGTGCCTTGCTGTGAGTTAAGAAACAAGTAAGTAGATCAGATCATGAGCACAGGATCACAGAATGGTATAGATTGGGAAGAACCTCAAAGCTCATCCCATTTCAAAACCCCTGCTGTGGGCAGACACACCTTTCCCTACACCAGCTTGTTCCAAGCCCTGTCCAACCTGGCCTTGGAACACTCTCAGGGATGGGGCAGCCACAGCTCTGGGCAACCCGTGCCAAGGCCTCCCCACCCTCACAGGGAGAAATTTCTGAAATATATCCAGGGCAGCCCTAAGGAGCAGCTGGTGACTAGCAGCTTGTAGAAGAGACTAGTACCTTCTATTTACCAAGTTCAGTATTTGGAAAACAACTGTTGAGCACTGATATCCAACATAAAGTAAAATACCATCACAAATATTTTTACTGGAGATCTGCTGCAAGTGCTATAAAACTATATTTTATCTCACATGTTTAAAACAAAATTGACTTCAGCCAACTTTTCTCCTGAAATGAGACAGAAATATCAGAATTCCAATAGAGTAACAAACTCCCCAAAGATCACACCATTCACTTTAGCTTATTCTTAAGCCTGGGGAAGAAAAAGTACCCCTTTTCTCCCCCCACAAGAGAGAGAAGAATGGAATCCAATACAAGTATGAAAACAACTCACTAAGGATAATGTCTCTGAAGCTACAGATCCATTAGGATGATTTAAACAAAGGCACCCTTTAGTAATTTCTTAAGAACAGAACAAACCTGCTGGGGTTAAGGGGATCTTTCCATAAAACCAACAGTAACCACCATGTTTTGAGTTTCTGAGATGGGGAGAATGAAGCTGGAGCTTCCACAGCCTTGTTTCCCAGAAAGATAAATTCCCAAAAAGCACTTACCAAGCCCACATTTGTTGTGGTATCAAAAGAGACGCTGAAACAACAAATTTCATGGTCCAATTACCAACTCTGAATTACACCCACCCCTGATCACCCCACATTTCTGCGGTTTCAGGGGGAAAAAGGATGAATTCTAGTCAATTATCACATATGTATTATTATTATGGAATTATTATTATCCCACCCCAATGAGCTCCAGAAGGCTGCCTGCACAGGATACCAAAGCTGCTCCAGCCTGCCCAGATTTCAGCCATGGCAGTGCTCGGAAGATCTGCCCCTCATCTGGAAACACACTCATGACTTCACTGGAAAAACATCGCCTGGCAGCGTTTGTTAATGAAAATAAAAAGGCCCAATTCAGCCAGCTGGCCAACTCTAGTAATAACAGCAATTCAGTTTGAGTTGGTGTTTTTTTCCCCAAAACGGTAGTGGAATATTTAAGGAAACAAAAAAGCTGTTTTCCTGGCAGGAACCCAACCTTGCTGTTGGTTGGGGGAAGGTGGCCACAGACAACCAGAGGGTGCCTGAGGGAAAGGAGCTGCATCCCTCCTCTGCCAGCAGTCCTTTTCTACCACTTGGCTCTCCAGACTCCCATTTCCATATCCTAGCCTGCCCTCAGAAAGCTGTTCAGCTGCTTGAAGGTGCAAAGTTGTGTTTGGCAGCTTCCAGTTGTGATGCCGAGTGCCAAAACGGCTGGAAAGCCACTGGAGAACAGTGAAGGCAGAATTTAGCCAGTTAATTAACAGCACAGACTGTCCCCAAGGTAGTCTTTTATTTTTATTTAGCTTGCAAGCACCTCTGAGATCAAGTCAAAGCACAGCTCCATTTTAATTATTTTCCTGTGAAATCAGGAGGGTTTGAATCCCCCTCTCCAGCCCGTTCCACAGGTAATTAAACAACACTTGCCTTTGAAGACCCGTGCATGGAGGAAAGGTGAGCAAACCCCATTACATTAGCTAAGGGTAATTTCCATACTGTAAGCTTGACAATTATTTGTTTAAACAAGAACATTTTTTCTTTCTTCTCTCTGATCTGTGCAGTACAAGACATGCCAGATACAAACAGGTTAAAAAAAACCCACAAAAGCTTTTTGCCACCTACATCGAACGTTTGATACTACTCTGGCAATCCTCAGGATCCTGCTTTCATGACAGAGAAGCAGATTTTTGAGGATGGCTTCTTTAATTTCAGAAATCTGGAGGGTTTTTTGGTAGAGCACTCACTAAAAATAAAAATTGAATATATATACACACACACATACATATATATGACTATTTTTCATAAAGAACTCCTTCAACTAAATATATCTATAAATCCTACCTTAGAAATCCCCATTTTATCCTTTCTAGGCATTCAGAAAGAAGCTGGACTGAGTTAAAGCTGTAACACTCCAGGCTTCTCTGCCCCAAGATCCCACTATTTAATTTTGGCTCTGCAATCAAAAGGGTTTGACAGTTCCAGGAAACTACATTACTTGAAGCATTTGGCCATGAGCAAAAATATTCAATAAACCTGGGCAATGCCACATGGACAGAGGAGGGTCCTTCAGCACCAAGCATTTGCCCCCCCCTGCAAAGCTCCACCAAGTAACAACAAGTAACATTAATTATTATTCCAAAACCCCGATGATACATAACAGCAAAGCTGTTGCTGCTCAAAACGTAGTATTTTGGCAAAGTGAAGTTAAGTAACAACTGATGTTTTAATTTTAGCCTCAGTTGTGTAACAGCAAGAATGAGCATATGCCTACAGCTGTGGGATGGGTTCACGAAGGAAGTCAGACTATGTCCAAAAGCAGAATACTGGGTGTGGTCTGGGGTGGTTTTTTTCTAATTATATAGTGTCATTTGTAATTCTGGCGCTACTCTTGTCCAAGGAAAGAGCCTGGGAAATGTAAGGCCAGTCTCCTGGGGCACAAGCAACAGTGCTGTGACCTGGCAGTGCACCACCCCTGAAGGTGCCCTTATTCCTCTAGGAACAGAGGCCAGGCAAAAAGCAGCCAAGACATCCTCTGGCAGAGAGGATGCTCCACAGCTCCCTGCCCTCCTCCCAGCAGGGACCTCCAGCTCACTGCTCCCAAAAGCGCTGATGCAGAAGGGCCACTGGTGTCACCAAGGCTTGGAGGTGGCAAGGACAGAGGCAGGGGGCTGCATCCAAGCTCTGTGTCCTCTTGCTGTTAGGGGAGCCCTCAGGGACAGCCTGGTACCTCTCTGTGGGCACAGAAAACACGTTTGGGTTCGGCCCAGTCCAAGCCCTGCCACACCCTGAGCAGGCTTGGGAACCAGTGTTGGAAGAAAAGGTGCTGGCTCCTGCTGGGCCAGGGCAGGTTTCTCCATGGATACAGTACTTGCTTCTCATGATCTGAAACAAGCTACATTATTTTTGTTCACACTTAATCATTACACCAGCATGCAAGCGCCCCTCCTGCCACAACGTGGAAGGCATCCTACAAAAAGTGGGATCTGCATTCCCCGCCCCTTCAGATCCCCTGGCTATTTGAAGCAAAGCCCATTTCCAAGCCTAGCTTCCCACTGGAAACGCAGAGCAGCAGCACAGCTCATGTCCTCACAGGAAGGTCATGGCTCCATCAGGCCTGGTAAACATCCCCAGGCTCTGGGCAGCCCCAGCAAGGGCACAAGGCCTCCCAGAGCAGCAGAGCTCACACTCGGCTCACAAAAGTCCACAAGGGATGTTCCATTTGAGGCAGGAGCATGTCCCCTCAGGAGGTGACTGGGAAGTCACAATCTGCACAGCAGGCTGTGAAAGGTGACTTCAGAGACAAAGCCTGTCTTTCCATACAGTGTCTGAAGAGCTGCTGGCACTCTCGGCCCCTGCCACAAGGTAAAAGCACCCTCCTCCTCCTATTCTGCCCACTTCAGGTCCTCATCCTTCCCAGCTGTTCTCAGCAGCCCTCCCCAGAACAGAGGCTGCCCTTCCAAGGTTTGGTCACACACAGGCACACAGAGGATGCTAAAGGTGGCCCAACGTGCCACTGTTCCTAAAGTCACTTGTGCAGCTGACGGTTCTTTTTATAACCAAGGCTGAAATGCTGCAGGGAACCGGATTTCTGAGCCAAACGTGCCACAAGGACTGCAGAATGCCTTATCTATGATAGGAGCTTGGTATTGCTATTTCAGGATCAGAGAATCAAAGAAATCATAGAATGGTTTGGGCTAGAAGGGACCTTAAAGACTAAGTCATTAGAAACCCCTGCTGTAGGGAAAAGAAAAAAGAAGAAAGAAAGGGGAAAAAAAACCCCAACAGGTCTCAGTACTCCCTGATGTGGAACACTTAAAAGCCCACAAAACAAATGCAGAAAAGCTCACTCACAGACAGGTCCCCTGGGAAACACATGCCATGTCAGCGACTTACCAAGTCCAGGTGTAACATCCTTCAAGAAAAACGGTTTTCCAGCTTTGGGAAAATGAGCCTGCTTACAAGAACAGACATTTAACACCCCCCCACCCCACTGCTTGCCACGTACATGCAACAAGTGTGTGTACATTTCTTCCAACTGAAGAGTCCCCCAAAAGTATAAAAAATACACAGTGCAAATATTCTTATTTGTCAAGGAATGCATGGCAAAAAAGGTGACTTTTCCTTGCTATCTCTGGCATGTATTTGCTCTCTGCACAGCCCTATAAGCAATTTAAATACCTGTGATCACAGTGAATTTAATTTTATGCTCAGAAGCTCTTGCAAGTTCTGCTGCAGCTTCCAGCTTTACAAAAGGTCACTCAGCCACAAGAGCAGCAGAGCAACATCCCTGGAAGCATTCCAGAGGTGTGTGGATGTGGCACTTGGGGACATGGCTTGGGGGTACACCTGGCAGTGCAGGGGGAAGGGTGGGACTCAGTCTCAGAGAGCTTTTCTAACCTTAATGATTCTATGACTGTATGAATGGCAAAGCCTTCTTGCAATCAAGCTGGTCTAAGGAGCTCTAGGTCTGCAGCAGCCTCGGATTTTCCACATCCAGCCAAGAAACCTGACCATTCCAACATCCTGCCTTAACACTGGGAGCAGAAAAACTCCACCAGAGGCTTCTGAGTGCAACTTCATGGCCCCAGCACCTTCAAGAGAGGGGAATCAACCATGCTTTCGTTGCTCCACCACCCCATAAATAAGCCCAAGAGTCACATCTCCAAGGAGTGCAGACAGTGGAGCTGAGGCCAAACGCTGCTTCAGGCAGCACCAGGGTAGCCTGGACTCTCCCTCACCCAGAGCAAACAACACTGACTGGCTCAAGACGTTCCTGAAGAACAAAAGTTGGTGAGCTTGGACAGCGGCATTAAGCATTGCCATCCTGTTAAAGCAGCTTCCTCTGCTGCAATTCAGACATAGGGGAAGACACAGGAATACATATATATATATACATATAAAAGGATATATATTCCTCAAGATGAGACTCTCTGGGGAAAGCTTCCCTGGGAGCATAGGCAATCTTCACTTCCCCAAAGCCCAGCCTTCCCAAAAGTGCAGCACCCAGCCCTAGCAGAAGTTTTGCAGATAAGCAACACGTGACCCCCTTGGGATTACAGCCACTATGCTTCCCTGCTCCTACTGCTCTGACAGGATCTCTAGTGCCTCTGTCCCACTGCCCATCCTTTCCTCTGTCTGAGGAGACCTAGCAAGCCACTTCCAGCCAGCACTCACACTATTTCTGGGAAGCAGCACATAAACTTGGGGTATGAAGGACATCTCCACCAGCTGGAGAGCATCTTTCTATAAAAGGCCCAGGGGCAACTGATGCCTTCTGGAGGCTGAGCTGGCACAGAGAGCAGACAGGGCAAAAGGATAAAGCAGGGATTTATTCAAAGGCCTCAGTGGGCACACCTGGGCAGCACAAGACCCCAGCTGGATTACACTTAAGATGGACTTGAAAATGGTCACAAAATGCATGACTGATCAGAAGGTCTCACACTTTCATAAGTTCTGGTCCATCAGCATATTGGAGTGAATTGTCCAATTACAGCTTCAGGTTATGAAGTTCCATCCTCCTTGTTTTTTCTTCTCACTTCACCGTTGGTTTTGTTCTTGGGCCTGAAAGTTGTCCTTGGTCCAAAGCGAGAAAAGGAATTGTTTTGTCTATCTACTCTGTGAAGAGAGCTTAGTAGCTCTTAACATGAAACCCAGAACTACCCACTAAAACAGCACATGTATATTTCATGAAAAATATAAAAGCTAAATCTTAAGGGTGATCATGAGCCAGCCACATGCCCTTGCCTCAACAGCAGCCAGTGGTGCCCTGGGATGAATGCTTGAGGAGCGCTGCCAGCAGGTCAAGGAAGGAGATCCTTCCTCAGCATTGGTGAGGCCACACCTGGAGTGATGGGTGCCCTCCTGGGCCCCCCAGGACAAGGAAGATACACCCTCAGGGGAGTTAATACAGCTAAGGGCACTGAGGTGATTAAGGAACTGGAGCATCTTTTACTTGAGGAGAGGCTGAGACAGCTCGAAAAGAGGCCTCAAAGGAAATCCTATAAATGTGCGTAATATCTGATGGAAAGGAAGAAGAGACGAGAGACAGACTATTCCCAATGGTCTACACAAGGAGCAAACACTGAACCATTTGTTTTTGGGATAATTTTTATAATTTTTTAAACTGCCAGGAGGTTATGGAACCCCCAGGTCTCCAGCCATGGAAATATTCAAAACCTGACTAGACACAGTCCTAAACAACCTTCTTTATCTGATCCAAGTGGACCACCAAAGTAGACTCCAGTGAGTCTGCAGCACAAATTGAACAGTTTGGCAAGAGTCCTTTCACACAGGATAAAAATTTATATTTTAGCAACAGAGATACATGCACCTTAGCTATTTGTGTGGATGTTGCAGTTTCAATAAAGGGCAGTGAGAAGAACAGAACACCATTTCTATGAAAGCTTGAACAGCAACCAAACTCTGAAATGAGATTTATTCTGAGACCAGGAGTAATTCATGTTTACCAATGGGTAAATTCTCTCCTTAGGGCTTACTAAGGGAGGCAGAATACTGAAACATTGCTATGCTTTTTGACAATGCCCTGCAGGCCTGCATTTGAAAGAGATTTTCCCCAAAATATCCTTTCATTTCCTGCTAACAAGATTATCTTTGACTATCTTGTCCTTTGAGAAGCTTTAAAAACCAGTAGTTCAGTATTTCTGAAGTATTACACAGTGAAAGATCTAGATCTGAAACAGTTACACTACTGGATTTTATCTGATGCTTCTAGTTCATGCAAAAAGCAAGAGTAGTCTGTCTTAATTTTCTTGTCTTTTAAGTGCATATTAGATACTAGACAATTAAACTGGCAATCCCTATGGAAGTCTTCTATCTCCAGCCACTGGTTCCTATAACCCATCTCGTAACTGTTTTTGGCACCTGGCCTTTCTTTTACCTATGCCTTCATATTTGCTCTTTCAGCACCTTAAGGGCAGCAGCTCTACTCAGCTGTACTTGTTATTACATTCCCAATGGATGGATTCAGTGGAGACACTGCATTTTATCACAGAATCACAGAATGGTTTGGGATGGAAGGGCCCTTAAAGATCATCTAGTTCCAACCACACCTGCCTCAGGCAGCATTTTATGCTGCATTTCCCCTCAAAGACAAAGCAAGGGCTTGAAGGGGTGCTGGGGAAAGGTGAGAAAGCAGACAAAAATAGGGAAGAGAGGAAAACACAACATGGATTTAAAGATGCTCAAAGGACAGAGGGACAAAAGCACAGAGGGACAGACTTCCAAGGCAGACAGACAAATATGTCACTGTCAGGTGCCACTGCAGCACTGGCAGCAGAGCAGCTGCACCCAGGAGGAGGTAAGAGACATGACCTAGAAGGAGTTGTGGAGTTGTCTGCTGTTCCTCAGGGATTACAGTGAACACCAGGACCTATTAGGAGCAGAGCCCACCTTCCCCCCCCCCCACTCCTACACACAACACATTTCATGGGTTAATTGGTTTGTTTGCAGATGTACCGAGTTCTCCTCATTTCTTTGAGTCAGGTTCACCATTCAAAGCCATCTTCCTGGGAAAAACAGGACGTGGAGGGATCCAGACAGATTGTATCATCTGGAATAGTTTCTGTAACTGAAATGAGGAAGGACAGGCAACCAGACCCTGTTCACTGCACAACTTGGTGAATCAAGTGCCCACAGGAACCACTCCTTCATCATCTGACAAGGCAGGGATGCAGCCAGTAGCAAGAGCTACAGCTGGACCTTTCCTCTGGATGGAGATGGAAAAAGAGGCAGGAGGAATTCCAGCCCTTCCAGCCTGCTAAGCAAAGACAGCACACACTTTACCTGATGACAACTGTCAGGGAAAGAAGAGAAACTAGTAAAACAAATAAAATAAACCAGCATTGCCAGCTGGTCAAAGGAAGGGATTGTCCCACTCTGTTTTGCACTGTTGGGGCCTCACCTCGAGTCTTTTGTGCAGTTTTGGGCACCACAAAACAAAAAAAGACATCAAGCTGATAGAGAGCTTCCAAACAGAGACCACAAGGATGGGAAAGGGTCTGGAAGAGAAGCTTATGAGGAGTGGCTCAGTCTCTGTTTAGCCTGGCAAGACTGAGGGGAGGCTTCATTGTGGTCTTCAATGTGCTCCCAAGGGCAAGCAGAGGGGTTGACACTGATCTCTTCACCCTCATGACCAGTGACAGGACTCGAGGGAAGGGCAGGGAGAAGAGTCAGAGGAAGTTTAGGTTGGATATCAGGGAAAGACCTCTAAGATCATCAAATCCAAGCACTAACCTACCAATGCAGGTTCCACCATTAGGCCATGTCCCTAAGCACCACAGATGCCTTCTGAACACCTCAAGGGATGCGACTCTACCACCACCCTGGGCAGCCCCTTCCAGTGCCTGACCACCCTTCCAGTGAAGAACTTTTTCCCATTATCCAATCTACACCTCCCCTGGTATAATGTGAGGCCATTTCCTCTGGTCTCTTCTCCCCTGGAAGCAGAGCCCAAGCCTCACCTGGCTGCACCCTCCTGCCAGGGAGTTGTACAGAGTGAGAATGTCCTCCCTGAGCCCCCTTTTCTCCAGGCTGAGCCCCCCCAGCTCCCTCAGCTGCTCCTCATCAGACTTTTGCTCCAGACCCTTCCCCAGCTCCACCACCCTTCTCTGGACACGTGAAGAAGCCCCCACCATGCATACTGAGGTCAGGCTGTGTCAGGTTTCACACCAGTTGTGGCACACGGGATGTTGGCAGGGACTGTTTCAGGTTAATCACACAGCTCCTATCAAAAACTGCCTTTGGCCAGAGGTTTTTGAAGAATTTTAATGGACAGAACCCAATGTCAACTGGTAGCTTAAGAGTTTTAGGTCTAAGGGAGGGGTGGGAGTCACAGCAGTGAAAACCACCAGGGAGCAAGGAGGACAAGGTGGACTTTTTTGCACTCTGTGATGTGAATGCTTGGCAGAGAGACACATCTTCCAGCCAGTGGCTACTCAGCTCCTGAATCAGGTCACCCACAGACAGCCAGCCTGAGTAAGGGAGGCACTGCCATTTCCCAGGAAGCCCTGGAAGCAAAATGTTCCACTGGGACTACTCCAGCCTGGCTTCCATCAGAAATAACCTCTGAGGTAGTGTAAGGCTTCTGAAAGTTTATGATCAGTGGAGAACAAGGAGCAGGAGCAGGCAAGGAACAACAGCACCAGCAAAACAGCAATGCCCAGACCAGCACTGGTCAAGGGACTCATAACCATTAGAAGGCAAAAGAGAAAGCAAGCACCACTCCAAGGTCTAGCTACACCCTGCCTCTCAACACACACACACACTCTATGTCAGCCAGTAGCTAACAAACACTACTGGAATGACATACTCTTACACATAATTAATATATTAACTCATCTGACTGCTGAATTCCCAGTGATCAATACTTAATTATATTTCCAGGCAGCAATGCCAGCCAGAAACTGCATTGAGTAGAGTTTGCAGATACGTAACTTCAGGGTAAAAACAAAACCATCACAAGATCAGCAATAAGTGGGAGTTACACACAGGAGCTTCAGCAGCACAGAGAAGAGAAAAAAAATCACATCACAAATTGTCTCCACAGTGAAGGAGAAAGAATTGAGCCATGAAGGTCAAGAGAAGACTGTCAAAACTGGCTGAAATCATAGTTTTAAGTGACAGGAGCAGAAGGATGAAGCTGTTGCAGAGAGCAAAAGGGGAGAAGTGGGAACAGCAAGGGAAGGGGCAGAAACAAGGATATTAATGGAAGCTGGACACCACAGGACACTGTTAAATGTTCAGGGAGGTTTGTCTTCCAATAGAGAGGTGTGGGGCTGCCACAGCAAAACCAAAGCCCACAGAAAGCCCATCTGGGCAGACAGGGACAAGAGTTGGCAGGAGGAGCATTTCTGTTCCTAGCCTGGTGACCTGAAGCACCTACTCACTAAATCCTCTCTTCTCAACAGGGCACGTAAGGCACAGACTGGACAGATCCTCTCCTTCCATCAATTGAAAAGGAACAAGCATTCAGGGGCACAGCAGAAGGCAGAGAAGAGCTGGGAGAGGAGAGAATTCCCCCCTACCATTACTTCCTCAGCATCCAGTTTGCTAGAAGGGTATCTAGAAGTACTTCACTGCAGCAACTTCCATTTGAGAATCAATTGTGCTTATGCCAATCACTGCTTTCCAGAAAAAAATCTGACTTTTCAAACATGACAGCTGACCCAACAATAACATCCAAGCCCGATCTCTGCACCCCTCCATCTCCCGTGGCAAAAACTATTCCAACAGCAAAATGGACTTGGACTTGCCCAAAGTAAGAAATGACTGCCTAAAATTTATTCCTGAAGCTCTTGTTTCTTCACAAGTATCCAGAAATAAAAGGATAAAATGAAAGCACATGTGCAAAGCCGTGAGAAATCCTAGAAAAACCTTTGAAGAGCCACAAAAGTATTCTTCCCAGCTAACAGTTTCCCTGTTTCTTCTTAGGAGATTTGCTAAATTAGTATCTAAAGGGTGTATTGCAATCCAGACCTGAGGAAAGGGATTTGCTGGATGGCCCTGAATGCACTCTTCTAACACTGTCAAGCAGCAGTCTCAGGCTGCCTTTTCAGCAGAGAGGATACTCCGTCAGTAGGAAGGACCACCCTGCCACCACTGTTCAGAGAGCTGCACAGCTCAAGGACAAGGAAGTTGAAATACCACACCTCTGCTTTCCTCCCACCTCCTCAAAAGAAGTTCCATTAATCAGTGCTTCAGCATCTACAATCAAGCTGGGATTTCACCAAAACACATACTCCAAAAAACCCATGTCAGGCAGCAGTCAAAAAACCTGAGTGTATTCAGCCACACCTAAGGTAGGCAGCCCTCAACCTTGGCTGGGCCACACATCAGGGAAGGAGCCCTGATTCCATTTAATAAATGTTCAGTAAATCTGTTCCTCTGTTCAGTAAATCTGCTTTCCTGGCAAACTGGCAGCCTCTTGCACCACATGTCTGTACAAGCAACACCTCCAGAATACCACTCCAAGGTCTCTGTATGCCAATGCCCCACCTACTGCTAAAGGGATTGCAGACACACTCTCAGATTCTGCAGTGATGCTGGCAGGATGCTTGGCAGTGCTTTGGGGAGCAGGGAAGAGGTCTGCAAAGTGCTGACTTGCTCCAGGGAATACTGAACACAGTATTGGATTGCTTGGCTCTAATGGGACTAAAGGAAAAAAAAAAAAATCAACTGAAATCGACTTCTATGTTAATGACAGAGCCAGGGCTGCTTCCCCTGGAAAGATCGACATGGAATGTGAAGCAGTATCAATACCAGGGGCAGTAGCAGCACATGACATTTGGAAACCTGGCACAGGGACAGCAGCCAGCAGACGCCACAGCAGCTCAGGGTGCTGGTAAACGACAGCTTAGTCTTGGCTTATCTTATCCAACCATTTGTTGTTGGTTCTTCCACTCTGCCTCCCCCAGGTCCTGGCACACAATCCCAACTCCCCTGCACCCAGGGCAGCTTCCTGCTTCTTTAAGGAGCTGAGCCAAAGCAAGGGAGGAAGTGCGTGGTCAGGAGCACAGGGAGCTCTGTGAGACAGCTGGACTGATCTTTCAGACTTCAGCCCCAAGGTCTAAAGCACCCATAATCTATTTCAGACAGAAGTTAAAATTCATCAGTAGCAACATATCTCTAGGGCAACTGTTGCCCGTATTCCAGCCTGACATGAATGAGCACACAAGCACTCCCGAGCCCTCAGGACAGCTTCACAAGCAAGGACAGAGGGAATGTCTGCAGAACCTCTCAGAGCTGGAGGAACAGGGGCACCCAATGGATTTGGCCTGGTGGTACCTACAGCTTTCTACTTGTGCAGCTCACTAGCTTGGATTTTGTACAGTTATTAAGCACTGGATGTTTTAAGTGCCCAGCTAAGCATTTTGAGGAAAGTGCTGCTAATATTCCCAAGGTCTTCCCTGCTGGTTGCTGTCAAAAGATGGGAGTGCCCAGTTTGGATACTCTTTTTGTTCTGACACAGCACACCAGCTCCCATGCCAAGCCCTGTGGGTGGGTGGGGATGATCTTGCCACAGTAAAGGGATTAAGCAGTAGTGGCACCAACCAAGCCATGAGAAACAAGAGAATAATTGGTTGACCCACCCCAACCCTAACCTTGCAAACACAGTTCTCCCACACACAGGAATCATAGAGAAATACATGTCTGACCATCAGAAGGAAGAAACAAATTCCCTGATCAAACATCGCAGCACCAATTCCCACTCTGATTGCAGCCTGGAAGCAAAAAACCAGAAGCAGCTTCAGAAACAGCTCAGGGATCAACATCAAGCAGCAGGTTTTGACCTGCTCTAACACCAGCTCATCAACAGCTTGAAAAAGCTTCCTTCCTCCACTATTTCACCTTCTCCTTTAGTACTTCTAGCTACAGATTTCTTAGCTGGGTTCTGCCTGTTCCCAAGGACCTAATTAAAAGAACAGCCAGCCAAAATGCAGAGGCCACAGCTCCACTGTAAAAAAGGCAACATGTGGCATGGGAGAAGGGAGATGGCCAGAGGCAGGACTTGGCATGACACCACAACTTGGATTTTTTTGATTTCCCAGACACATTCAGACATAGGACTCCAGAAGAGACCCGGTTGATAAGACAGAAGGTAAAGGAGGGGAGCAGCTGGAAGTGGACTCCTACATAGAAAGGACTGGCAGTGGACTCCTATATAGAAAGCTGGATGCACACTCTGAACTAAAAGCTTTTGCAGTGAATTCTATGTCTCCCACATCTGCCTGTTAAACAGTTACAATGAAGGCTCCTACAGCTTCTTTTCCTTCTCCCCACAGATTGAGTTACAGCTGTATATTTTTAGCATGTGTGGCCCAAGCACCGCCTCTTTCCCCCTAAGGTCACATAAGTGTTCCAGGAATGAGCTTGCCACCATGCCTGCAGCCTTCTCTTACTTTCCTACTCACTCTTTAGGGGTACTGGTGTGTCAACACCTCTGCTTCAAAACGCAGAAGGAAAATCTTTGTAAAAGATTAGCCCATCAAGATTATATGACACAAAACTATCAGGTCAAGACTACATGAAGCTGGTGATAAGAGGCTGTGCAAGCCCACTGAGGATGCAGCAGCTTTCAGACACATACAAGTAAGAAAGTGCCTGAACTGGCTCTTGGAGAGCTGCTGACATGAAAAAAATCGGACAGAGATGTCTGGACACTAGACTTTCCCCCACAGGGACCTCAGTAAAGATAAAAAAATACAGCAGATATGCATAACATTTGGAGACACACATCTCTGTACCCCTGACTGCCACAGTCCTACAAGATACATGTTCTGTAGATTCCTAACTGGTCCCAGGCACATGACAGAGCACATGATACACATAAAACCAGTGCTACTCCCTCAGCCACTCCTGTGCCTGTTGTGGCCCAGAGCATATATCCAGAGAGGAGTATGTGCCTCTAAATTAAAGATGCAAACATGACAGAAACTTCCCTTCAGATGCGCACAGGAATTTTACAAGGGATAAACAGACACAGCCTGAATTGTACCGAAGCAAACAAACAGAAGAAAACAGAATTACAAGAGAAACCCAGGAGAGGGAGGACTCAATGCTCTGGCCTGCTTTATGAATGGGCATGAGGTGACAAGGAAGGCTTGGGAGAAGCCACACCATCCAAGACTCTGCAGTGTGCAGAGACCAGGCTCCAGGAAAGCCAGCACAGACTCCTCTCCTGCCAGGACAAAGGGACAGAAAGTCCCAGCCTTCTCTAAGGAATTCCCAGTGCCTGATCCTGGGCAAGACCAATGGCAAGTTAAAAAAAGCCTTGCCCCACCTTATTTTCTTTTTGATGTGCTTTCACTGCTGCCCTAGTTAATCCAATCAGTCCCTGACCTTTCCAAAGATCCCTGACTCTGCTGTCCAAACAGCAGCTCTCTTTCCTGGCCTCTAAACAGTGGCTTCCCAACCACTTGGGCTCAAGTTACCCTTTTCTGAGGGCAGCAGAGTCAGCATTTCTATGGCTTACCATATTCTTGCCCTGTTTGCTTGTTGAACTGTAATCTCTCCTCCCTACTGTTAAGTAGCCAACATTTGCAGTCTTGGCCATAGGCCCTTATTTTCCACACAAAACCTGCATATCCTATTCTGAAGCAAGAAACACGGAGCAGATGCCTGGTATCTTGCAGAAATGCATGTTACAATTCTGTACTTAACCTGAGATAGCAATGCCAGCAAATTCCTGCCATGTGCAGTGGACAAATTTCTTTCCCTGTTCTTTTTTCCCCACCAATTAATTCCATGATGGATCTGATGGACAGCAGGACACACATGAAAGAAGAAAGTAAGTACAGATTAAAAACTGAGAAACAGACTAGGAAGATATTCCAATTTTCTGGCAGTTACAGAAAGGTTACAGGCAGAATAGACAAAAAAGCCCAAAGCTTAACTTGTACCCCATAAGTATGTTAATCAGCTGTTCTCAGTTCCAACAGGTCTGCCATAGAATTGTATTAAAAGCAAGTACAAAGTCAGATTCTCAACACTTTCATTCCAGTTTTTAAACTGCAACAGAAATACTGTAGTAACAAATTTTGCTAAAAGAGCCAAGGGGCAGAGTGACTGCATAAATGTACTTGGGACTGGATCAGGGCAGGGACAAAAAAGTCCACTCTGGTACTGCTTAGCTGGACCGTTGGCAGCCCCTCTGCCCCATCTCCAGTTGTACCCTCAGGAGCAAAAAAAAACCACTGAAACTGGGCTGGAGGGAACACCCACTAGTGCACCCATGGGCAGCTCCCTGGCCTTTCACCTTGTCTGGCCAGCCACAGTCAGAGGCTCCACAGCCACATCTCACACAGCATTAATAGAAGGCACTTTGGGGACTTGAACTGGAGCCCTGGTGTCCAGCTTTACCACCAGCAAATAGCACCACTGAGCCAAGAACATACCAGGCCCAACCACGGCTTTGTGTAATGCCCAAGCAGAGAGTGCCTGCATGCAGTAGCTCCAATGAATTTTTATTTTGGAGTATATGCTTTGAATCCATGTGCGTACCAAAAATTCAGAACAACTGTGCAAGGGAACCTGCAACTTAAATGCCATTTTACACTGAAGGATCTTTGCCTACCTTGAACCCAGCATCTTCAAGTTTGTTTTTTCCCCACTTATCCTACTGGAAGACACTGGGAACAAGTTTAGTCTCTGGGGCGAGCCTATTGGATTAAATTTCATCAGCTCCTCTTTTCTCACAGTCATCTTTTCCAAGCAAAAGAACTCCGATCAATTGAGTCACTGCTCATATTCCACACTTTTGGCATCAATGCAGATCTGCTGATCTGCAGATAAATGTGAAAGCTCAGGAAGGACAGCACTGACTGCAGACACTGCTGTGAGCTCCTGCACCTCCTTTGAGGCGACGCACACGTGCTGTTCCTGCCCCTGTGCTAAGGAAGCTCGGTGAACCTGGCATCATGTTCACAGCCACAAGAACCTGGGCAATGCCTACCCACCAGCAGAAAGAGAAGCAGGAGAGTTTCTAGAGACACCTCCTGACTGCTCCAATCAATTCTTTTTATGAAGTAATTACTCTGTACCTCACTCAGAGCTTTAGGACCATGGCAAAATTTCCACTGTGTTATTTTAACTGTTGATTAATTCTCTCCTGGCACTCCTCCTTGGATTCTTTAACATGTCTGGTCTCAGGCTCCCTGTGGCATGAGCTAGCTTCCCCACTCACAACGCTCCATGCATTGACAGTGAAATGAAAAAAGTAATCACTTGTCAGAGCTTGCCCTTGACTGTTAAGTCTCTGGCAGATTAGCGTAGTGTGGTCCCCCTCCCATGCTGCCCTATCTATTGCACAACCATACGTCAAGGAGTTAATCCCACCATCTGCAGCTGTCAGAGCTCCTACACGCCAGGAAACCCACACACCTGCAGCTTGGGAGCACTGAGGAACCACTAAGTCCAGCCACATCACCTACCACTGAGCAGCCACATATTAAACATTATCATATTCTCTTCTTTTACCCAATAGTCTGTTAAAGCAGTATACACAAAGTAATTTTGGATTTAGTCATAGAAAAGAGCGCCACAACTCGGCCTGTATAAGACCAGCAGACTTTCATTATTTACATAATTTGAGAATTATTAGCTCAATCCAGTCACATTCTGATCAGTCAGTTCAAACACCACTTGCACCTAAGTGGCTTTATAAACTGCTGCACACGCAGAGGACTAAAACACTAACATAAAGTAAGTAGGTTGAGAATACCCAGGAAAGCTTCCCAAACAGCTTGTGACAGGCATATGTTTGATCCCCAGCCCCCAGCTCAGCTGGGCAACAACTGACATGCAGGATCAGCAACGCAGAACACTTCCAATTCTTCCCCTTTTTAGGGGCACATACAGCAGATTTCAAACTTGGGAAGTATTTGAAGAATAGAGCTGGAAAAATAACCACCTGGAGATGTAAAAGGCATAAAATCCTTGCTCTTCTGGTCTGTGACTGGGGTGGAGATGGAGCTCGAGCCCACTCTCAGCATCTACTGCAGCTTAGCACCAGCTGAACCCAGGCACCCCCTCCTGCCCCACATGAGCACACAGCCTTCCCTGCCCAAAGGCCTTGTGTCTACACCAGAAACAAGTGGGCTTTTTTAGCACAGCACTGCACAATTTAGCACCACTGGTAAGTAATTGTTTCACCACAAGGTCAAGGCTGAAGCTGCCAAGCAGAAGCCCCTAAAGGACAGAGCAAGGTGATCCTATGGCTTGCATGAAGCCTCTGTGCGATCATAACAGCCCTTAAACCTTGAAAGGGTCTTAATAGTTCTAGCATTCAAACATGACAGTGAACTACCAGTTTTGATGGGGTTTTTTTCATGGTGGTGATGTTGTTTAAACAACTTGACAAGCCTAGCCCTGGAACACACTCATTCCAGGTGGTGCCCAAGCATGGCAAGCCGCCTTCCCTCCTCCTGGGAGGACAGACTGCCCTCTGAGTGGAACTGGTCCAAACACTGCTTCCCCATCTTTTCCAGCTGCCGCAGCCACTTCTGGTGGCTGCTGCTGTTGTGCTGTCTCAACTGCTCTTCCGCTTCAGCTGACAATCCCGAGCTCCCAAAAGCCCTGAGGCACCAACAGCATCAGCAGCTCTGGCATCTTACACAACACAGACACTCACACAGCATCCTCGCCGCCGGACAGACCTACATCCACACGCTGCTCCTCTGGCGCCAGGGACACAGGGCACCATCCCATGAGCAAGCCCCTTACCAGCCCCCTGCGACCATCACCTCACTGCAGACCTCCCACAGCCTTCCTCATCTCCTGACAAAGCTGGCCTTGCCCCCTGTCAGGGAGCTCTTTGGCCCACAACCATTCTCACACAAGACCTGTTTTTCTAAAAAGGTCTTAGAGCTAGCCTCTCTACTCCAGTATACCCATTTGGCTCACTTAAAAGCACAAGAAATCTCTTAAAAAAAGGAAAATCAAGGTCTGGACCCCTCTAGAAGACATAGAGGCTGTTTTGTCGGTTGTGGGTTTTTTGTTTTTTTTTGTTTTTTTTTTTCTCTAGCCCATCGTCCTTCACCTTGACTTTATTTCAACCCTGCAGGTCAGCATCAGTTACCCATCTTGGAATGACATTTTCCTGGTAGAATCTATTTTAAAGCAAGCCAAATTAAAAAAAAAAAAACGGTAGGGCTCTGCAACTTTGTACTTGATGCTCTCCCCTGCCAGCAACACAGGCAAACAAAGTCTCATTAACACTGTCTGCACTAGCATAAATGGGTCCAGCCCCATCCACCCCACACAGAGATGAGATCAGCAGCTGCCAGCACAGAGCTGTGGTGACAACACCCATGATGTTAAAAGAAAAAACGGGGATGGCAAAGGGACAAACTACCATGAGTAGGTGCTTCTCTGACACTGTCAGCTTTCAGAGCTGCCAGACATTTCGCATTGCCTTGATCTTCTCTGCAGCAGCAATCCCTGAGACTGCCCATCCATCCCCTCACCTCTCATTCAATATCCCCACACTTACAGGGCAACAAGGACTGGGATCCCTCCTGGGAAGAAAGGATCAAAAAAGCTACACCACCCCCCCCCTTTACCAAGTAGTAGCTGCAATACTTGAGCTCACCACACCCAAAAAAAAAAAAAAACCCACCTACTGAGAACACCTGTATCCCCAACAAAATTAAATGCCATGTCAGTTCCCAAGAGAGACTTGCATTATCTAAGGGAAGCCAGCAACCCTCCCACATTGCACCGAAGATGCTGGCAGGAAGAGCGTTTCTCTGCATGAAGAAGGCTGTGGCATGAGCACTGTGCCTGCTAATTTCCTAATATGGATCACAGTCCAATGGATTTAAATCCACACGCCTCCAAGACTTATCATGTTTCTCACTTGGTGTAAGACTGAGTTTAATCTTTTTACCCTGCTGACAGGATATTAATTTTACCTAATGGCCCAAGAGCTGCCAAGAGCTATGAGCCATTGTTCACATTTTTATGGCATTGTTCAGCTTTCCTTCCCTGATGAGAAGCTCTCCATTAGTCCTGACTTTGCTGAGGTGTCGCAGCATGACATGAAGAAATGCCAGCTACACGGTGGATCCCAAAGCAGGAGTGCAAAGCACAATCTGGACTTCTCCAGGAGACAGGACTGATCCAAGCCACTGTGCCAGGAACAACATCTGACAGTGTTGAGAAGGTTGTTCCATTTCAGCAGTTTGGATATTGCTACCCTAAAAATAATTCAGGGCAGAAAGAAGCAGCCAAGTACATGTTGCTTTGGTTGAGCTCCCATGCATGTGAGGAACACAAGGCACTCACAAACTCCTGAGGGACCTGTCCCTTTGGGTGGACACATGCACCTTTGGGTAGAGCAAACGGAGGTAAAGAAGCCTGCATGATGTCAAAACACACAACACATGGTGGGTAAGAGAGAGAGAGGTGTCGTGTCTCCCCCTGCCAATCCTCCCACCTGGTCCATCCACCACATCAGACCAAGGAGCAAAGATGAGTTAATGAAGCTTTGCTTCCACTGAGGACCTGCCAAAATCAATCCCCTGTTGGAAACCAACAGCTGATGCTGCTAAACCCAAGAAAACCAAAAAATCTCCTGCTATTCCAGCTGTCTTGAACCAGCTCACCTCCTCCAAAAGTCAACAGCATGCAAAACATCACCAGTAAGATGAGAATGGTAGATGGTAACTCCCAGCCAGGACTTGGACCCAGCTCTTTCAGAAGGCTGAAACACACTGGCTACAAAGTCAGTGCTACAGCCGCCTTCTATGAATGTTACATAATAATGCATTTTAAGTATTGTGATGCTGGACTCCAAATCCCAGCCTCACTTAGCCTTTAAAGACAGTGCCATAATTATTTATAGCATTTACATTCCAGAGGATGGTGGGGGGTGTACTATCAGATCTCATTTAAAGATTACTTTTGGATGAAGCAAGACTGGTTCTGTAACATTTTCTTCAAGCAGAATAAGGTGGCAGCAGCAGCTGGAGTGCAGCAAACAAATCCATAGATGCATATGGACATATAGGTCAAATAAGAATTATGCTGAGCAAAAAAGAAGCTAGCTGTGAAATATTCTTTTGGCTGTTTTTCCACATACTGTGCTGACCATTTGTGGTTTAATCTTCGAGAAGCTCTCTCTCATATGAGCTTGCAAACCCCCTAAGCTTCAGAGAAGTAAGTTTTACTATAAATACTCTATATTTCTTTATACAGGCTAAGGTTTTCATATGAGCATTGTTGTTTTGTACACTTAATGCATCAGGAAAAACTGAAGGAGGAACTGGAAAATTTTGTTCTATGCCCTGCAGAGATGAAAAACATTCAAAAATATAGACCTGACCTGAAAGAAGAGTTATTCTGCTGCCCTCTAATGAGCACATCTAACATCCGAAAAAGAACACTCTCAAAAGAGATCTGTTCTGCTCTGCCACAGGTACATCCTCTCGTGCTACAAAGCTGTCAGCAACGCAGACCCAGCTGGAACAGCACCTCCCACACAGCAAAGACAGGCAGAAGAAACACCTAGGTGGGCCCAAGAGCTGTTCTGTACTTCCCTGAATTCAGACTGGAGCACATGGCTGGGTCCTGTTCTGTTCCCTGCCCTTGCCTGAACAGAGGGAGAGGAGTGGTTCCTAAACTCTTCAGGACACAAGGGCCATAATGTTGTTACAGGTACACAGGTACCACAGGCATGTGCAAGAATGACTTGCTTCAGCACCCATGAGCCTCAATCAGAAGAAAAGAAATACAGTTCTCATGCAAGGCTGTCTCTGCATCTGCACAATGCTCAGAAGACATTCAGCTAAAAAACACAGTAAGGAAGGCACAGGAACCATCACAGAGAAAGTTCTACCTTGCACTGAGTTACATCTCAGTTTTTAATGAGCTGCTGTGAAGCTGTGGGCTGATCTTGGCCAGCTGTCAGATGCCCATCCAGCTGCTCCCTCCCTCCTCAAAAGAACAGAGGAGAAAAATAAGATGAAAAGTTTGTGGGCTGAGGTAAACAACAGGGAGATCATCACAGGCAAAACAGACTTGACCCTGGGAAAACTAATGTAATGTACTGCCAATTAAAATAGAATCAGATGATGAAAAGGAAACACTAAAACACCTTCCCCCCACCCCTTCTCAGCTCCACTCCTTCATTCTGACTTCATTCCCAGCTCAGGGCCAGGGAATGACATTACAGTCACTCTCTGCTACTCCATCCTTCTCCACACCCACTGGGGTCCTGGTGACCCCTGAAGCACCTTCTTCCCTGTCCCTGGTCTTCACAGGGCTTCCTCACTTTTTTTCTACTCCTTCTGAATCATATATTTTCCCAGGTACAGCATCACTGTGCCTGACAGGCTCAGCTGTGGCTGTACTGGGTGCACTTCAGCTCTCAGGACCTGGCTGAGGCCAGAATGTCACAGCTCTGGCTTCTGCCCTGCTACCAAAACCCTGCCACTTGCACCCAATACAGCTAAACAGGCCAATGCCCTCTCTTCCGGAGGAAGAAAATACATGAAGAAGTTAAAATAACCCCACATAAACAGTATCTAGGCATCTGTATGCCATTTCCCTAAATAAAAAACCACTCAGGTACAGACACTACAACAACGAGCACACCTGCAGCTGCAGCAGAGCACACCTAAGCCCAGCCCTACCCAAGCCCAGCCCTGCAGACACAAATCACTGGCATGAATCAAAAGCAATAGCCAGAGGCTCTGCTGAGCAAAACACAGCAGTGTCACTGAAAAAAGCAATTTAAAATTGTGATTTCTGGCAACTGAATTCCTGCAGTCTGGAAAAGCCTTCCCATGTCTCCCAGCACACCAGGTTATTTCAAGTCAAACCCCATTGAGTGAAATACCTGCTGTGTGTACAGACACAGCCTGTACCCATGGCAGCTGCAAATGTCCTCTCCATGCGAAAGAAGCCCATTCCCGTTACATAAGAACACTCAGTGATCTGAATTTACAAATAACCTTGGAGAGGAAAATAGACATAAGGAAAAACAAAGTTAAAAAGCCATGGAGCTAGGAAATGGAACAGAAATCAGCCCAGAGCATGTATGTGCACAGCCACATCAGGCACAAACATCCCCGACATTCACAGAAGCCAAAATTCTTTAGGCAGATCTATCGATTTGCTGTGTGTTCTCCAAGCAATCAAGAACACAGCATGAGGGTCAGGAAACAAGTTTGTACGTCCCACTTGCCCTCAAATTTCCTGTATGGGACTCTCTAAAACACGACATCTAATTGGAGTTGGTTATCACTTTCACCACGTACCTTCCAGCTCATAGTCCCTTCCTGTTTGAAGAACTGCTTGGACAGCCTATTCTTCTGCAGCAGGATTTTCTCCAGAATTTTCTGTGGTTTGTCTTATGGAACATTTGCCGCACTGCTAGTTCAATCTAAATCTGTCCAAATTATCATTTCAAACAACCCAGAATATTCCAGTAGCCACTGCATTTAATCTTTGCATAGCTGTGTTTCCCACATTCAGCTCAGACAATGTACATTAACACTTACTGTGTTAAAAGCTTCATTAAAAAAAAACAACAACAAAAACCCCTTTCTACAAGCCACTTGACTAAAAACCTAAGCCCAAATTAGATGTCATAACCAGTTATGCCACATATGAGCATCAGTAGTGCCATTCTGAAATGCTGAAGGGGATAAACAGATCTTCAACTGACACATGCATTTCCACCCAAGCATAAAGAAAGCCATGGCCCATAAATTGCTCACAAAGACCAGAATAAAGTATAACTTGAATAGAATAACACTATAGATTCCACTAGGTCTGAATGACAGATGTGAACTTTTGAGATCTCCCTGTAACACAGCAAGACCCACATTAGCAGGGCAGAGATTTATCTCTCAGTAAATCAGAAATATGATTTATATAGCATAGAAGTTTGTGAAAAACAAAAACAAAAGGAAATAAAAACAAGCACAATAGTGATTTTCACATAGGCATTTTCCCAGAGGGGTTAGCAGGAGAATGCTCACTTATTCCTGCCCATCAGGAAGGTATCAAAACAAGCCAGAAGGGCAGCTCAGAAGAGGGAACCTCTTGTGCCATCCACCCTTCACCCGCCTCCACCAATTTTCTAAAGAGAGCATCTATTAAACTCCCAGAACACGTATTTCAGAGAGACATTTGACAGTATGACACAACACCGTACCACTGCTGGTGACAAGGAAATGGCTCTGATTTTCCCTTCCCTGGGAACTTCCAGAGCTCTCAATCTGCCCTTTCCACAAGTGCTTCCTCACCCCTCTTCAGATTCGGTTTCTCAATTCCTGCAGTGTTGCACCATCCCTCTCACACCCCACGAGAGGTTTGCATCACAGGAAGTTGTGCTAGGAGGCCCGTTTGGCACCAGTGTAGAGCCATTCCCCCTCTCACTTTGTAGAATTTACAATTTCATGACTGAATTATGTTAAAGCTTTAACATTAGTACAGTAAGGACGAGGATTTCAGTTCATAACCCTCTTTTGTAACACCTCAGCGTCAGTTCTCTCTAAAGCAGCGCTGATCTATTTTTGTGAAAGGATGTCCAACCATTTTAAATTCATTTCACTGGAGAACACCAGGCTAGATCAGTATCTTTTTAAAGCTCCAGGAATCATGATCACACAGAGCAAGACATGGCATGAAACGTAGCTGCCATGCCCCACCACTCCTGGCCAGAAAGGCAAGGGATCACCTCGGCCTCAAATTCAGCAGGCCCTTCTGTTTGACCTTAAAAAGCTCATTTTTGAGAACCCAGCCTTTACAAAGTCTGGGAGAAGGCTTTGCAAAAGCACAGAGCAGCACCTCAGGAGCTTCTCCAAAGAAGCCTCCAATCCCTCACTGAGTGTCATCCTCCTCTCCATCCACCCAGCAGCAAGGACAGGCTGCTCCAGGGCAAGCAGGTACCTTCCACTAGTGCTACTGGTGTTACACAGCAGGCACAGCCGAGGAACCAACCATAATAAGAAACTAGAGCGATCTGACACATCCTTCAAACTCCTAGGACTCGTTTCAAGCTCTTCCCACTGACAGCCTCCTCCCCTGGAGCAGGCTGCAAAACATTTTGGAAGGTTTGGGCTCTCAGGAAAATGTTTGTGTTTGTGTTTGTGTAGTGCTCAGCCATGAGCTAATTGGAGTCTTTTGGGTTTTTCATGTTAATTTTAAGAACAGAGACCTAGACACAGCTAGAGGGAGGGAAAGAAAACAAAAAAGTTAATTAGTTCCATAAATATTAACACAACTGATTCCTGTGATCTGGCAGAAGGCGCTCACAACATGGAAATGCTCTATTTGCAGAAGGGAAGTAAAAGCACTGAAAACAGTGCAAGCTTCAGACGCTCATTTTACTGCTTCTCAATTAATTGCACTTACTTTAATTAAAGTGGAGCTTCCATCAGCTATTCTCACAGCCAGCACCACACTGCACAGGCAAATTGTTAAAGCAACATTAAGCAGCATGGATTTTTAACCTTTTTTTCTTTAATTATTATTTAAGGCACCAATGTCTTTAGCTTTCAGTGGGATCCCCACTCCACAGTTCCCCAGAGACGGCAGCAGGTTCTCCATTTCAACCAATACCCACAGCTGCTCACCACTGCTACAGAACTTGGCCAGGCTGACTCCTGAAGTAAGATCCCATGGACTTTAATCCTTTAGACCAAAGGAACAGAGAAACCCTCTCTCTCTCGCTTTGAGGCGAGTGGTTGGGAACTACAGAATTGGTTTGAGGTATCCTGTAGACTGAGGTCATCTGACTTCATTGGAGAGGCTTCCCAGACAACAAACTGCTCTCTCAGCTCCTCTCAAACACAGTGCAGTTTTCTAACAGCCTGTTACAAAACTCTGCCCTTAAAAGGTGATCTGGCATTGACAGGGTAAAAGCAAGTCCAAACGATGCAGTCAAAAACCAAAATAAATTCCAGCCAAATAGCAAGGAAGAGAGAATTCACAGTAATTTGCTACCTAAGGTAAAACTGCCATCTGTCACTTTATCAAGCTACCAGGGTGACCAACCTTGGGCCTGGGGGAGAGGTAGAGAATTTAATCCCTATACAGCATTTTCCCTTCCCTGGGAACTTCGCCTTTCTTGTAAATTTTGTTACTGCACGTTTCAAACTTTCACACACAATGTCAGAAGCAACACCAGCTTATGCAGGGAAGCTTCCCCTTTGAGCTGAGACCTGCACATTCAGTCCTGGGACACACCCTGGACCTGTGCAGGTGACACGAAGGACATAAGCACATTGCAGAAGGTATGGAGTGGAGGGAGAGGGGGACCTACAGCAAGAATTCCCAGCTCAAACACAACTCAAACAACTGCTCCTTCCAGGGCAGCACCCACACACCCACTGGGTATTTTCAAAGGCATTAAAATGGTTTCAGTGCTACACCTCCAAGGGGATCACTGACAGCTTTTCACCACACCCCAATTTCACACACAGCCCAAAGCTTGGGCAGCTAATAACAAAGACAGAAGGGGGAGGAACACCTCGTCACTTGGGTCTAGCACAGCACACAGGCACTTCCCAGGAAAATTTCACGAGCACGTTGGAGGTGCTGCAGGCGCTCCCTGCCATCCGCAGCGTGTGGAGCAGCCCGTTTACAGCCCTCTCCATCTGAGCAGTGCTACTGTAGGAACAGCTTGAGGAAGGCGTTCTGCACAAAACAAACAAGACAGGCCTGACAACTGCCAGCACAGAATGAAAAGCTGAAGAAAGGCAACTGCAGCAGAATGGTGAGGATTCGGCACCTTTCCGCACCAGAGATGTGAATGACCAGCACAAGCAGATTTCAAAATTCCCCAGGCATGCATTAAGAAAAAGCAGCAGAGGTTTAGAACCAATATTCAGAACAGATGCATTCATCAAAACAAACAGGATTAATTTTTATTTCTTTAATCTTTCAAATGTTAAACACCCCAGTATGCCAGAAGACTGGAAAAAAACAAAACATAAAATCAAATCAGAGGTGATGAGGAATGAGGATAAAAAGAGGAGGAACCTTAATATTTAAAGGCAATAAACATGCAGAAAGCCAATCAACAGACAAGAATAAATTACAGGACACAAACACTGGCATCCCATCAAGAGGTCCTGAAGAGTAATAAGGACCTGGTCATGTCTGCAATTTTTCCACACTGGTGTGAATCCACTGCAGGAGTAACCACGAGTATAGACACTGCAGAAACAGCAATGCTGTCAGAGGAGAGGTCTTACAGAGACTCTGTAACATTCTAGTACAACATACATTAAAAAAAAAACAAAACTGGACAGCAAATCATATTGCATGAAGCTAATGCAGGACCACAACACCAACCAACCACAGCTTCTCTGCTTCCCCCGGAGGCTACAAAAGGAGAACAGAATTGGACAAGTGGGTGCAGAGAGAGCCCAAGCAGAAGCAGGTAAAGTGACAGACCCAGCAGATCTGGAACTCCAGAGCAGAAGCTGAGGTGCAAACCAGGAGGGATCTGTCAGTGACTCTGAAAAGGATAACAAAAGAAACTCACAGAGAACCTCAGAAAGGAAGAAAGCAAGGCTGTACACAGCCTGCAGACTCCAGAAATTCACTGCTGGCAGTGAATTCCTGATTTGTCTGATTTTATCATCTCCCATCTCCACGTTTCTCCAGGAGGAGAAGGGAACTCCTTCTTTGTCAGATGCTCAGTCATGTCCCTCCTCTCTGCCCCTGTGTGCCACTGACAGAGGCACCTGTGTGGCAAGACAGACCCAGTTTGGAGAGCATAACCTCTGCTCAGGCTCATGAGCTACCTCACTCTGTGCTCCACACCCTGGTACAGAATCACAGACCCACAGAGTGGCCTGGGTTAGAAGAAACCTGCAGAGAGCATCTACTTAAACCCCCTCTTTCATCTGTCATTATCCCAGGTTGCTCCAAGCTCCATCCAACCCGGCCTTGAACATGCCCAGGGATGGGGCAGCCACAACTTCTCTGGGCATCCTGTGCCAGGGCCTCAGCACCATCATTGTAAAATGAGAAATCTTTATGTCCAATCCAGCCTCGGATATCCGGATGATTTTGCAACGAGTTTTGCAAACAATTACAAACTTGCTGTTGTTGCACTTTTGTTTTCTCAACAACACAGCCTGTCACCTTCCCTAAGCTGAAAATAAAGCAGGAAGCTACCAATCCAGTCATTCATATCATTCCACAACTGGTTCATCATCCACTCCAAAAAAAGAGACATTCATAGGCAACTGCTCGGCCAGAGCCAAGCTTGAATATGCCCTTGCTTCAAAGGGCAAACACTGACGAAGGCAAGCTAAAGAAAACAACAAAAAATGAGCAGCAGCAAGCCCGATATGACAGGCCATTATTTCTGACTTGGTAGGAAACATTTAATTCCCACGCTACAGAGGCTCACCCAAATGAGATTTATCCACTCACTCGAGTCACAGAGGTCCCTACGTGGATTAGATTATGGCAAAGCCTTTGGTTTACATTACGTCAGTGGCTAAGTAAACTGTACTGACAGGAAGCAATCACTGAGCACAGAGTAACCCATGGACTGAACTCAGGCATTCTCAGGGCTTTTGTTACCTATACTGATTGAACTCAGGCATTTTCACTGGCTTTTGTTACCTACACAGGTGTGGAAATTATCTGGAATCTGGCCTTAAGCTGAGCTAATGATTAAAGACAAAAAGCAGAGCAGGGGAAAGCAGTTGCAGCAGGTCTGCTTCACAGCACGACACAGCTTAGAGCTACCACATTAAAATACTTTCCTTTTTAGACCAATGGCTTTTTATATCACATAACGCAAGACTCACCTACAATGAATCCCATTTTGGTGACATTTTTCATTACAGTTCCACCCTCTCCTTCTCATGCCACAAGGATTACTGATGCCAGAACAGCCTGTGCTGGTATCTCACACTAATCACAAGCACGCTGAATCAGCCTTGTATCTAAAGGAAGCAACAGACCACTACCACAAGTATCACATACTTCCACAGGACACCCTGCCTCAACCAGATGCATCAACAATCGTCAGAAATCCCCAGAAAAAAACAGGCCCCCAGCTAACAAGAACCAACACCACAAGCTTATCCTCCCAAAAAAAGTGGCCTCACTCCTTTCAGCCCCAGCATACACAAGCACTCATTAACTGGGATAACCCTGCTAGAGACTCTGGACTTTCCAACTTACATATCATGTTTCTACCTGCTCCCTCAAAACTACCACAGGCAAAAAAGCAGCAAAAGCTGGTCACTTACAAATTGAAGAAAACTATGAGGCAAAAACTGCAGAGAGAGGTGTCCTCCCTTGCTGGCAACCACAGACAACAGCCCTCAAGCCCCAGCACAGCAGTGGATTGGTTTCCTACAGGACTGCAGCCCTTTGGCTCTGACACATCAAAACAGCTGTTCCAGGTGAAGCCTTTTATCCCATGGAAGTAACCATGCTCTGCTGTTGTTCAGTTAGCCCCTGTGATGGTACACATAGCACCAGAGCTGCCTATGCCATGGGTTTATTTACAGAGCATAACAATGCTCTCCATGTTCTCTTTTCCTTCTACTTCCCAACATCCAATTGGCTTTTCTGACTACTGTTGAGCTCCAAGCTGACATCTTATAAAACCTAACCCAATTCCAAGATCTTCCTCAGTCTACGTTTTATTTGGAAGAGAGTCACAGCATAAGGCCAGATCTAAACACAAAACACAGATACCAGCAGTCTTGGACGATGTGAACAAATATTAGATAAAGCGAGATATACACATACACATAGGACAAATACCTGTTTTCACAATTGCCACACAGCAGCCTTGTCAGAAAAAAAAAAAAAAATCTTCTCTAGCTGTGAAAAGCACAGGAGATAGTGAACCCACCTACAGTCTGCCAACTTGACCTTCTCAGAGCTTGAAAAGCAAGTGGGAGGGAAGCATGCTTTTGTCTTGTTATTAAATCTTAAAATAGCAATGTGTAGGAGAATCCTACCCTCCTGCCCTGTGCACTAAGCTGAGGGGGAAAGGGAAAAAGAGGTGGGAGGGAGGGTTAGAGTCAAGTTGAACTTCCTGCAGAACAGGCTCTGAGCTGACCAGAAATGCCAGGAGACAAAGCATGTCTGCCCAGAATCTTTTTTCTAACCCTACAGTGTCTGCCATTGTATGCACAGCCTAGTGACAGTTCACTGAATTAAGACAAAAAACCCAAAACTAATTTCCGTAATGAAAAAGCTCCAGAGTGTGACAACAAGAAAGGGCACGACAGCTTGGGAAGATGCAAAAATACTCAAATCACTTTGTGCCTCACTGAATTGCAGTTTGGAGCCCCCAGAGGAACATCTATTTTTAGCAGATCATCTGGAAAGTGCACAAAGCAGCGGGGCCAGCATGGCTGGCTGCAGGAATAGCCAGCACACAGCCCGAAGAGAGGCAGCCAGGCACTGCACATCTGCATCAGCAGCACTGCACGGGGACCAGCAGCACGGCTCTATTTATAGCCCAGACATGTGCAGCTGTAGCCTGCAATGAAAGGCTGGGACTGCGGGCTGCCAGCCCTCAACAACACGCTGTCTGATTTCATTAGAGACGGCAACGTGCACACGCACACATAAATGCATGCATGGCCTTCTCCCAGGAGGGCTAGCAACAATGAGCCCAGTGTTCCAAAAGCAATGTGTTTCACCAAGGTTTCTGTGCAGAGAGCAGACAAACGTGTCCTCACACAATCTCCCTGCTTCCTCACTCCGTGCCAAAATGTGCCAAATGATGTCCAAATGTGCCAAGTGATGCCCAAATGTGCCAAATGTTGGGCAGCTCACCAGTGCTCAGGCAACCACTTGCCCTTGTGTGATTGATTTGTTTATAGCTCTGGACAGGAAAACAAAGTCACTGTAGTATTTATCTACATGAATAAAACAATTTAGTTTGCAAAGAAGGTATTTGGGAGTCACATGCATATTCTACATCAGGACAGCTTGCTGTGCTACCAGGCTCTGTCTGGCTGTTTGTTCCTTCTGGGATTTTTTAAGCATTGACATACAGTTTGCGGGGGGCGGGGTGGGATTCAGGTTTCAGAGAAATTTTTTGAGATCTTGCAGACATTTTGAAGTGGAAACTGCTTTCAGATACAAAGCTCTGTCCACAGTGAGCAGCTAAAGAGAGCATTTCCTAGTTGTGGGTCTGGAAATCAAAGGGCTCTATCACATCCTCCCTCTTCCCCCTCTCACTTTCCATACTTCCTAGGAGTTAAGATTCTCCTGCCCAGGAATCCTCGAGCCACAGACTCCACAACAGCAAAGGTCAGGAGAAGACTTGCTGCAGTCAGGCTGCTGTGAGTGAGGTACTGTTGGTACACAATGAGAACCTGCTGACAAAGTCCTGGGTTACCAGGGGCAGCTGCTGGTGAAGCAAAAGCAGACACAGGGCGAGCCCAGAGATCAGGTCACAGGCTGGGCTCCGCTGTGCTCTCAGCCCTGGCAACCTCTGGCTGCATGAGGATGTCCCACAGAGAGACTGAAGCTAGTGCCCCACCAGAGCACATTCATGAAGAAGCCACAAAGTCTTTTAAAAGCCTTCGGGGAACACAGGAAGCCATGTTCACCACGAAAAGCTGCTGCAAACACAGTTCCCAGAGTGTCTGCTCATAACCTACCGCAGCATCAGTTCAAAATAAAACAAACCTGTTCTGGATGAAATGATGCTTCTGGAGTCCAAGTCAAGCTTCTTTACTAGGGTATCAGGGTCAATCTTTAGCCCAGAAAATATACCAGAAGATGAGAGGTCCCAGTCCTTATACAAAAGAAACATAAAGCAGGAATCAGTACATACAGCACCAGGCAACACTTGTTTAAACAAATTAAAAAATCAAACCCAGCACCACCCAGGTAGGAACAGTGGTAGTGAGCAGATGTCTCTCTTGAGCAGGCAAGAGCATGTAAAGCACCCTTCTGTCCTGCTCCCCCTCCACCTACCCCCAGATCTTCCACAAAGAAGGAAGTTTCAGAGTCTCATTTTGGACTGTTCTGTTCCTGTAACACTTCTGCCTCAACTCAACCTCGCCTCGCTCAAGTGCATTCACTCCCAGGAGAGCTGCAAACAGCGTCCATAGGAAAAGACGTATTTATTACAGGTACAGAACAATACAGACAAGCAACAAATGAGATGATTAGGGGATTAAAGCCTAAATCAATGGACATTAAGCAGGTTCAGTAACTACAAGCACCTCACCATATCTTCAGCATCACGCTCTAAGCATGCAACGCCTCCCTAAGATCTGCAGTAGCTACTCTAGCTGGATTAGAATTTATTACTTCAGCCAACATTATCTACCATCACCAACACATACTAACTTCCCAGTGGTAGAAACCCAGCTGTATTTGGCACAGGCAATTCCTCCCTCCGCACAAGCAAAGCTTAGGCACATAAAAAACATTTACTGGCGGTGTGTCCTTGCTGTGAGAGGTCTAGGGGGAGGGGCACCTGAACCGTGTATTCAAAACGCGGCCGGGCAAAAGAGAGTACCCTAACTAATTCTGTATAAACAGCTCCTCTCCATCTACCCTAACCCAAAACAGAAGAGAGGCACTGCAAGACTCCCAAGGCGTGGTGGAAACAATCCCCACTGCCGCACGCAAGTGCCCCCGTGGACACGCAGCCCAGGCACCCCGACTGCAGGAGCAGCAGCCGTGCCGGGACACGCGGGCCGCTGTGTCACCCCCGGTGGGCTGGGGACACGGCGGGGCTGCCGCCGGAGCGGCCCCGGGCTCGCTCGTGTCTCCTCCCCGCCCAGCCCAGCCCAGCCCAGCCCGTGCCGCGGGGCCCGCTGGAGGGACCCGGTGCAGCGGGGCTTTCACCGCCCGGAGGGGCCCGGCCGCACCAGCGCGGCGTGCGCGAGCCCCCGCGGCCGGACAGACCCACGGGGGCTGGCGCGGGGCCCGGCCCCTCTGCGGCGGGCAGGCGGAGAAGGGGCTGCGAGGAGGCGGCCGCCGCCAGCCCCCGCCCGCCCCGCCCGGCGTGTCCCCGGCCCCGGTACCTTCCCGGCCGCCGGGCTCCATCCCCCCGCGGCGGGGCCGGGCGCGGGGAGCGGCGGGGCCCGGGCGGGCCGGGGGGCGGCGCGGTGCAGGCGCGGGCGCGGGGCCTTGCCCACCATGGCGGCCGCGGCGGAAGGGGCCGCGCCGGGCGCGGCTTTCCGGCTGCGCCCGGGAAATTCGCCTTCCTGCCGGCCACGGGAGGAGCTCCGGCGGCCCTGGGCTGCCCGCCCCGGCTGCTGGCTCGGGAACGCGGCGGGAGTGGGGCCGGGGGCAGGCGGGGGCCGCCGGCCTCGCCGCCGGTCAGTTGTGGCCTGCCCGGGTGAGTTCCTGCGAGCAGCCTGAGGGCGTTCAGCCTGCTTGGGTTAATCCCAGGCGCTCTGCAACGCGGTCTTAAGTCAAGTGTACGTCTCTGTAAGAGCTGAGAGCTCTTGGTAGCGTCGGAAGTGATAAAACCTTCCTGAACTCAATTAGTTGATTGATTACTTGTGAGCAGCGCCCATTTTCTAAGTTTATGTTAGTGTTACTTTGATTATTAAACTTTTAGTTGGTTAACCCTGACAAGCTCCAATGAGCAGAGCCAAAGTCGAGTTGAAGATTGGACATCTGGGATCTTAAATTTATGGCCCTTCAGGTCGGAGTAACCAGAAGATACCAGCGGAAATAGAAGACTGGAAAGCTGGAGATTCCCTGTCCGACAAACAGATGACAACAGGACTAAATGTGACTTTGATTATTAAACCTTTAGTTAATGTTACTTAGATTATTAAACGTTTATTGTTCCTGTTACTTTGATTATTAAACTTTAGTTGGTTAACCCTGACAAGCTCCAATGAGCAGAGCCAAAGTTGAGTTAAAGATTGGACATCTGGAATCCTAAATTTATAGCTCTTTAAAGACATTAGAGTAACCAGAAGATACCAGCGGAAATAGAAGCCTGGAAAGTTGGAGACTCCCTGTCCGACAAAGAGATGACAACAGGACTAAAGAATGTGGACCAAATTAGCATGAAGGGCAAGAAATCAATCAGCAATACAAGACGGAATACTAACTAATGGAGATAATGATGTCATTTGCATAAATTTCTATAATGTATTTTTACATGTATATATATACATATGCATATATGTATATATATATAATGTATAAATAAGTTTTAAAAGTTTTGTACTGGGGTTAGTATGGAGGCTGAAACGTTTGTAGCCATATACACCCCTCCTCCTGGCCAGGAATAAAGCCTTACTCACTAACACTAAAAAGACAGTTTTAGAGAGAGTCTTATTTATGTAAATGATTTCAGGGGTTTCTTGGTAACAGTAGCACCAGCTAGCTACCAGGGTGCCACAGTAGGACAGAAAAACAACTCTAAAACTTCTTGCCAGGAATTATTTCTACAGTTAAAACAGCAAAAAATACCCAGCAAGCCCCTGGGGAGGGTCAACACCTGCCAGACTGCAGTCATGGGCACCACAACAAAGCAACCCAAGCCTCAGCTGCATCTTTACACACACAGGAGGGGGTGAAATGCAAAGCTGCTTCTCCTTGCTGCAAGATTAATAAAAAGCTCCAAGCCTGGAGCCACAGTATGTTTGATTTTAACAAGCCCTGACAGGTGCTCCCTGGTTAATGAATCTTTTTTGTTTTCCACATCCTCTTCCCTCCCCATTTCCCCCCGGGCTGTGTTTCCCAGGGCCTGATGCTGGGCCATGGAAGTGCACAGCTTTAAGTGCACTCCTTTTGGGTACCAGAGAAATGCAGGGAGAGGCCTCTGGGAAAGTGCTTGGAAAGATCACAGAACCATGGAATACGCTGAGCTGGAAGGAACCCATCAGGATCACCAAGTCCAACTCCTGGCCCTGCACAGGACACCCCAACAATCCCAGCCTGTGACTCAGAGCTCTCCTTGGGCTCTGGCAACCTTGGGACTGGAGCCATTCCCTGGGAAGCCTGTCCAGTGTCAGACCACCCTCTGGGGGAGGAGCCTTGGAAGAGCCAATCTAAATCTTCCCCTGACGCAGGTCCCTGTCATTTCCTCAAGTCCTGTCACTGGTCACGAGAGTGAAGAGAGAGTCTGGCCCTCTGCTTCCCCCTGAGAGGATGCTGAAGACATGGAATCACACAATGGTTTGGGTTGAAAGGAACCTTAGAGATCGTCTTGTCCCACTCCCCTGCCTCTAGATCAGGTTGCTCCAAGCCTAGTCCAGCCTGACGTGGAACACTTCCAGAGATGGGGCACCCACAAGGTTTAATACTCATCAGGGATAGAAAAAAAAACAACAGGAAAACTTCCCTAACCTGCTGTAGGATGGGTGAGCATCATTTAGGAGCAAAGGCACAAAATGACAACTCTGGTCATCAAAATCAATGACTTTGGGAAAAAACCACTCTGACAGTGCCCAGGTGGATGCCCAGCTCCCCACCCCAGCTGCTCAAGTGCATTCTTGCATAAACCACAGCAGTTCTACAGTAGTAGTAGTAGTAGTAGTAGTGCGGAGAAACACAATCCACACTAGTAAAAATAAAAAGGTGAACCAATAAAAATAAAGGCAATTAAAATAGGAAAGGGAATGTTTAGCAGCTTAAAATGCTTACAAAACAGGCTGGGGAGCTGTTTGTGCTGTGACCAAGCATATCCCCCAAAGGTTGCCCACCCCTTTCACTTGCAGCACTGAAGGCCAAAGCTGCAGCAGAGCCTGAGGAACAGCTGGAAGGGACTGGGATATTCCAGCAAGCTTTACTTTGGTTGCAAGGACCCATGGCACAACTCTGGGGGCCCACAGCTCGTCCACCCCCTTCCTGCTACCTTGAGTCAAGCAAGGTGATTAGACAAACCCCATGAAACAGCTGAGGAGAAAAGACCCACACATCAAGGGCCTCATGCATACAAAGAGAAAATTACAGCAGCTCATCTCATTCAATCACAATTTCTTCCCCCAGGTCCACAACCCCCACCACTGGCAGGAAGCTCCACCAACCTTCCCAGCTTTCTCTACTGCAGGTCACTCACTCCAGGCCTGGGAAAGGCTCTGCAGCATCCAGGTTCAGCCATCCAGGCTGCATCAGTGTCCCAGCTCCAGCTGGCTCACCTTCAGGATCCCTCCCCACCAAATCCTGCATCAGATGCTCCGATGCTCCTGTCCCACTGCCAGCACTACTGTGATGCTTTCCTGCTGCACCTGGTTGTGATGAAACCAAGCCAGGACTTTGGTAAAAGTTTTTAAAAATAAACCTATAACTGTAACACATCAGCAGGTGAACAGAGCAGGGTCTTATAATGCCTCAGATTGCCCTAACCAATGGCAGAGAATTGGAACAAGATGGTCTGTAATGTCCCTTCCAATACAAACTCTTCTGGGATTCCATGGTAATGCAAAATAGTGACTAAACATCAGCTTGCTTGGAAGGAGAACCTACAAAGCAATTGATAAAAACTCACAATAATTAGCTTTAAAAAACCCCTACAATCCTATATGTTTTCTAAATGACTTTATTTTTTTCACTGTAGTGCCCTGGAGAGGTTAGGAGAAAATTGCCAGGAGCTGGTTCCTCTCTGCTCAGGGAAATGGTCCTGCTGGGAAAAGTTATTGAAGCCAGCCTAGCACAAAAACACTTGGAGGCTGCTTAAAAAAAAAACATTCCCCACACAGCCCTGAGCTTTGCCGAGGAGGACACCTGCATCCTCTGTCACATGAGGAGGCCTGGCTACCCTGACACAAACATTTCAGAGCCCAACCCACAGTCTGAGAGAGCCAGCTCCCCATCTTCTCCACACCCAAGGGCTGCCAATAGCTCCCAAATGAACTAGTTCCCCCACTCCCACCTTTGTTTGCCCACTGAGGTGAGCACTGGTCCCCAGCAGGGCTGTGGAAGGTGAAAAGTTCTCACAAAGCGTGGGGCTTTGGTTGGGTCCCTTTCCCAGGTGCAGTGGGAGGGCTGCCAGCCCCTGGGTATCCCAGGAAGACCAGTCCCACCAGGCAGAATGCTGTGAATTTGGCCAGGTTGAGTGGGGCTGTGTTTTTGGGACAACGTGCCCTCCCTACAGGCACCGCCCTTGACTTCCTCCTTCCCTGCAACTGTAGAAGTAGGAAGGAAAGATTGGGGTACGCCACAGAGCTCCTGATGCCTGACTGTTTTTCCCAGCCAAAATTGAGAAGCTGAGACCACCCTCATCCCAGCACAAGTACAGGACAGAGACGAGGGCTGGAGGCTAGGTGAGTACAGCATCTCAGTTTTTATGCTTCCGTTCCTCCTTTCTTGGCGGGAGGTAGGCAGGCAACAAAGGGGTTTTATAGCTCTGGTGTTTCAATGGCATATTTTTTGTTATTCCTGATCAAACCTCTGGCCACTTGAGTTCAGGGAGCTTCAAGGAGCTTGGCATGGTGTCCCTCCCGCAGGCAGGTCAGTCTATGCCGCCTTTGCAAAGTCAGCTTGCCTGGTCTGTAACTGTTACTGTGGCGCAGATAGAAACACACAGTAACACACACAACAGGTGTTCAGGCAGAGAAGAAAGGAAGAAGATTCTAGTTTATTGTTGATCTCGTATATATAAGTCTCTGGACAGTGATCAGAGATTGGACAGAGAAGTTATTACCCCTCCATCTCCACTGGTCACTTGAGAAGTCCATCAGGGGATATCTTTTACAAAGGAATGCAAATATGATTCTTGTTTATCTTACAATTCATGAGAACTGACTCCATTATACTAAAACAAATCAGAAGGCTTATTTTCAGGGACAACATGTAGCAGTTTTGCTTTTGGAGGTAGCATCGAGCCCGGAAATGGAGGTTTAAGTCTACTAGTTATTGCAGGAAGAATGCCAGGGCTCCCAAACTCCGTTTCCTCACCAGCCGCGGGCTCGGAGAGCGGAGAGGGGTGGTGCAGTGTGCTGTTCCCACGGCACTGGGCGGGGTGGCCCGGGCTGCGGGCTCACCTGCAGCACCAGCGCTGCGCTGCGCTGCCACATTGCCCTGCCGGGACGCTCTCCCTTCCCAAGGCATCTCTGCCACTGCCGGCCAGGTTGCCGTGGGAGACACGGAAGCGGCAGGGCAGCATGGCCTGAGGATGGCAGGGATGGCTGCCTGGAGGGCTCAGCACAGTGTCACCGTCTGGAATGCCTGTGCACAGACCTTCCCGGGTGTCCCTGCACCCCTGTGATCCTGGGGGAATAGCTGGGAGCGGGAGAGAGACCCTCGCTCTACTTCTCCGTCTCTCTGTGTGCTGCACGCCTCGAAGGCATGTGCCCCCCGGGGACAGCAGGTCCTGCCCAGCAGCTCAGTGGCTCTTGGATGCAGGTGGAATGTGGGGCACACCTCAGGTGTCAGGGAAAGTAGCCTGGTCCCTGTTTTTGGTGGGGTTTCCAATGACACGGCTACAGCTCCCAGCCTCCTGGCCGGTGAGAAGCAAAGACGTGAACTCATGCGGTGCCATTAAGTCCGGTGGTCTGCACAGGCACTGGAGGGGGGCTGCTGCAAGTCGTGGGAAAGCTCTAAACGGTGCATCTATCTTAGAAGCTATCTTGCTAGCCTGTGAAGCAGCTATCACATCCTGCTTCACATCTCTTTCGCACTTTTTTTTGCTGCTGCTCCGAGTGATCTCAGGCGGGCTGGAGGGTGCGGTGCCCCCACACTACCCAGGGCGGGACGGACAGCGGGCAGCCCCTTCCCACCCAAGCAGGACTCTGACCCTGGCACACCCAGCAGGACAAATCCCCTCCTTCCCTTCCTCTCGGGGCAGGGAAAGGGTCCCACGGGCACCCAGAGACCTTGGTGCTCATAGCCAAGGGATGCCACAGACTAGGCAGGGACTTGGTGCACATGGGAGAGAGCTCACCCCACAGATCTGTCCTCTGCATGGAAGGAAATCTATATAAAATATATTCACATTCCTTATAACAGGACATGGGAATATATATATGCATGTATATGTATGTATGGGTATATATCCTTTATATTTATTTAATTGTATTTATTCTTTATATATTCAAATATGTTTATATGTATTTATTTTTCCTGTGATTTATATATACAAAATATATATAAAAATACATATACACACACTTGCTGAGTGTGATATTCTGCATGGGCTGGGGAAGACCTGTGTATGACCACCTGGGTGGGATCTATCTGCATCACACAACCAAGTGATGGAAGAATCAGCCCCAAGCCAAGTGACATCCACTGTCCCATCCTCACCATACCCCATGCTGGTCATTTCCTTTCTGAACCCAGGGTCTGGAGTTGCCCAGATTGCAGGGCTGGGAAGGAGCAGTCCTGCTGGGTGCAATACCTGGCATCTCTGTCACAGCACCAGGCACCAGGGGTGCTTGGCAGTATAGAGGAAGCACTCCTGGGCACTGGCACTAGGGGAACCTCACCATCAGAGGCGGATGGTGCAAACACCACAGGAGTTCCCCCAGAAGACTGGGCATGATTGCACATCCTCTCTTTTTGTGGGAAAAGAGATGTTTAGCAAAGCCCTGATGGGAACTTGTGGCTAACAGGCTTCAAGACTCAACACTGCTGTTCAACACTTGTTTTATTTATAACAACGAGATCACTGTTGGCATGAACACTTCCCCTTCAGCCTTAATTATAACTCCCAGCTTGCAGCTCCATGCAGCACAGCAGCCGGCTCCATCCCAAGGGCAGCCCCCAGCACATCCTGAGTGCTGGAGTGCCCCAGCTCTGCACCCTGCCCACAGGCAGAACAGCAAGGACAGCACCCAGCATTCAACTTCGGCACCTTCCCTGAGGCCACCTTCACATCTTCTGGCACACACACCCTTGGGGGACATCTTGCCCTAAGGCAGATGCTCCACTGGTGGAATATCCTGATGGCTTCTGCAAAAGGCTCTTGCTGAAGGAGAGGCTTGATCCCGAGCCACCCAAGGCATGTGGTGGAAAGATCAGAGCCAGGGCCAAGAAGGACCTGAGGTGCAGTTTTTTCCCCCTGATGCAACCATGCAGCCTTGGCTAGGAAGTGGAGCCTGCTGGCACACCACTCTGAGCCGTTTATTTGTCAATTTCACAGGAAGGGGTGACGGCAGGGGCCAAGGAGCAGTTATTTTTTACTCAGGGCAGCTATCAGAGCTATTTTGAAACTGATGACCTGGTTTCCAGACACTGCATCTAATATTGCTAAAAAGGGCAATGTCTGTTGTTCCTTCATACTTGCTTATTCCTTTTTCTTCTTTTAGCAAATTCCTCTTTTCTGACTTCCCCATGTTCATCCATGTTGCAAGGCCATTAGACTGTCAGGGTTTGCTCCAAGGCTTTTCTGGAGAAAGGTGTGACACATGACAGTGTTAATGAATGTGATCTCAGCACAGGTTACTCAGAGAAACTGCGGCTGCCCCATCCCTGGGGCACATCCCAGGTGGTCACTAGAATGCTTTTTGTCTTGCAGAAAATGCCAGGTGACTGCTGCCTCCAGCTGCAAGCAGTGTCCTGGGTGGTGCTGCTGGTGACAACAGGTGAGCCTGACCTGCCTCCCTCTCAGCAGCTTTCATGGGCAGGGAAAGAGTGAGGGGATCTAAAATGCTGCCCAACAGCAGCAGGAACACAGCACTGAGATGTGTGCAAAGGCCATGTCCTTACACTTCCTGGGATCTGGAGTTGACACGAGCCAGCCCAGACAAAGAACTGGCAGGTCCTTCCAGGGCCCCCAGCCGTGGTTTGAGAGGCAGGGCAGGCTCAGGCCAGCGTGGGTGCCTGGTGCTGGGTGTCTGAACAGCCCCAACTGTCCCCCACACCAACTCTGTCTTCTTGCCTTTCCAGCCTTTGCCATGGAGTGCCCCAAGATGAAGGTGGGGACGTGCAAGGACTGCATTCAGTCTGGTCCTGGCTGTGCCTGGTGCAAAAAGCTGGTAGGTCCATGTAGCCAGTCTAGTTGTCACCCCCAGCAGTCAGCTAAGAAGCATCAGGACAGTCACCCTGCCTGCCTGGCTCATTGTGGGCGAGTTTCATGTCCTGTGTGGAGGATGGGGCCAGGAGGGATCCAACAGCCATAAATTTTCTCCATCAATACCCATCAAAGATTTTCTTTTCTCCATCAGTGCCATGGAGACCTGGTTTGGGGGCCAGGTCACCTTGTAAGCTGCCTGTTCCCCTCCTGTTCCTCTGATTTGTTTTTCTTGCTGGTGTTGTCACACACAGAATTTCACCAAAGCTGGTGAGCCAGACTCCATCCGCTGTGACACCATTGAGCAGCTGAAGCAGAGGGGATGCCTAGACAGTGAGATTGAGTTTCCAAGCAATGCGATCAAAAGAACACAGGACCTTCCCTTAAGCGACAAGATACAGCTGACTCCACAGGAGGTGCACCTAAAGCTGAGGATAGGTATGCTCTGCCTGGCATTCCCAACACCCTTCTTCCCCTCCCCAGATTTACTTGAGACACAGCAACACATTGCAGCCTGCATTTCCACCCCTTGTCTTCCAAGAGAGAAGAGGGGTGGGTGATGGCACAAGCTGGCACAACATGGCAGCTGATCCCACCATCCCTGTCCCTCAGGCCAGCCTGCTGCGTTTGAGGTGAAGTTTTCCCGTGCCATGGGGTATCCCATTGATCTCTACTACCTCATGGACCTCTCCTACTCCATGCTGGATGACTTGGAGAACGTGAAGAAGCTGGGAGGGGAGCTGCTGAGGGCGCTGGAGAGCACCACCCCTTCTCGGCGCATTGGTGAGCCTGTCCTCAGCCTAGCACACGTTTGCTGCTGGGAAGAGCTGCAGGGCTGGAGGGGGAGGCAGGAAGTGGACAGCAGGTGTCCTCTGCCTGGCTGAAGAGTGTGGCAGGGCAAGGGGCATGAGCATGTGCACTGGGGCCAGCAGATTGTCCGTGCCCTGTGCCCTGAAACTGTAGTCTGGCTACCCTAGGGTTTGGCTCCTTTGTGGACAAGACAGTGCTGCCGTTCGTGAACACACACCCCGAGAAGCTGCAGAACCCCTGCCCCAATAAGGACGAGAAGTGCCAGCCTCCCTTCACCTTCAAGCACATCCTGTCGCTGACAGACAACGCCAAGCAGTTTGAGAACGAAGTGGGGAAGCAGTTCATCTCAGGGAACCTGGATGCCCCGGAGGGGGGGCTGGATGCCATGATGCAGGCAGCAGTGTGTGGGGTGAGTGCTGCACCTGCCCTGCTGCCAAGAAGCATGCTCACAGGAGCTGTGAAGGCTCCTGCCCACACACACAGGTGGCCCTGTCCCTCTCCAGGTGGGCTCTGGAAGCCCATCCTGTGTAAGTTCTGATTTGGCAGCAGGGCAGGTCACTCTGGAGATTACAAGAGAGCCTCTTACCCCAGAGCCTCCTAAGCCTGATCTCCCTTAACCCACACTCCTCGTGCCCCCTGCACCAGGCTGTGGCTGACACAAGACTTCAGAAAGGGCCATGCCCACTGGCATTGTCCTGCCAGCCTTGCTCAGGGCCAGGGGCCTCTCTCTGTGCCACTTGCAGGACCTGATCGGCTGGCGCAACGTGACCCGCTTGCTGGTGTTTGCTACTGATGACGGCTTCCACTTTGCTGGGGATGGCAAGCTTGGGGGCATCCTGACCCCCAACGATGGCCAGTGTCACTTGGAGGACAACATGTACAAAAGGAGCAACGAGTTTGTAAGTACCTGGAGGGTGTTCATCTCCAACATCCCCCACCTCACTTCCCCAGGCAGAAAAGACAATGTCATGTAAAACAGCCTGTTGTGGAGACCAAAGCATCACCTTAATCCCATAAACTTTGCTGCCACACCCAAAGTGTCTACTCTTCTGCTGATGGGGAAGGTTGTGCTGAGTGTGATATCCCTCTCCCCATCCAGGACTACCCATCTGTTGGCCAGCTGGTCCAGAAACTTACTGAAAACAACATTCAGCCTATTTTTGCTGTCACCAGTAAGGTGGTGGATGTTTACAAGGTGAGAATATGTCAGATGGTCCAGGTGCCTCCATCACCTTCCCAGGAGGACAGACACAGCACTGTGTGTCTCCTGCTGCTGTCTCCTGCTCTCCTGTCATGTGGTAGGAAGTGCTCACCTCTTTGCTCTCCACTGGTAGAAACTCAGTGAGATGATCCCAAAGTCAGCTGTGGGAGAGCTGAATGAAGACTCCAGCAACATCATTGAACTCATCCAAGTGGCCTACAATGTAAGTGCTGGAATTTCCACCTCTCCAATGAAATCACCTGCATTTCCAGAACCACCCCAGGCAGCTGAGATACTGACCTGTGGTGCTCTCTGGCTCCCTTTCTTGACCTGCAACCCCATACCCTCTTGGTTCATTCTGCTTCTGGACTGATGGCACTTTCTCCACCATTTTTCCAAAGAACCTGTCCTCACGGATCATCTTGGACCATTCCACCTTGCTGGACACTCTTGAAGTCAAATATGACTCCAAGTGCAAAAATGACAAAGACTCCATGGATGAAGAAAAAGGCCACTGCGACAATGTCAAGATCAATGATGAGGTATACTGTCTTGTACCAGGAACATCCCACAGCTTGCACAGTTTCTGTTGCCCATCCTGTTTAATGACAGGAACCCTGGTTGCTCTTCCAGGCTTTCTGTTTATATTAATTTAATGCCAAGGCTGTCCAAAATGCTATGGGATGCGGGGATCCTCCATTGTTCTGGATATGTCCTCAGCTTAGGGCTGAAACCACACTCTGACAGCTCGACATCTGGCCCTTCCCTGTCCTACTCTGCACTTTCTAGGTCACCTTCAAAGTGAAGGTCACAGCCAAGGCGTGCATTCCAAACTATTCCTTCACCATCCGGCCACTAGGCTTCACAGACACCCTCACTGTCCATGTGGCCAGCAACTGTGACTGCCACTGCAATGACCAGCCTGACCCAGATGCTTGCAATAGGCAAGGCACCATTGAGTGTGGAATCTGCAGGTACGTGCTGTCCACGAAAAACATGATTTTGAATGCTGCCAGAGGTGAGGAATTGCTGGGAGAGGGATGTTGGGCCAAGCCAGGGCTGGGCTCTGTAGCTTTGCACAGATTTTTTTGTACAGTGAGGTGGAGTCGTTCATTCCCGTTGGAACTGGCCCCTGTGTTGATGGGGGCAGGGGGCACAATGAGCTGGCTTTTCTGTTGGTAGAGATTATGCTGTTTTCCTAAGAGCCTCAATTCATCCAACTATCCACCCATCCATACCAGGTATCAAATCATCCACCAATTTATCCACTGAGCAGACACAGATTTCTGCAGAAATCTCTCAAACTCCCATTTCTTGGCTGCAGCTCACACAAGTCTTTGATTATTGCTTCATGGCCTCTCAGTGACAAGGAGAGGAAAAGACCAGGTTTCCTCAGGAAATGCTCACGTCTCCTTGGCTTGGAAATCATAAATATAACAATAACTTCTGGGCATTTATTTGGTGTTATGTATATAACAGGTGGAAAAGCAGCATTTCTGAGGTTTGCTCCCAGTCAGCCACCCTGCTCCAGCATGGAGTTGGCACTGCCATGCTGTCATTGGTTATTGGTGAGGTTGTCCCAGATTTACCACACTTTTGAGGAGGTCCGGGCCCTGTGCATTCCCACGGCCCCTAATCCAAGCTTGCTCCTCTGTTCTGGTGGCAGCTGCAACCCGAGATACACAGGGAAGAACTGCGAGTGTGACACCAAAGGGAAGAGCAGCAAGGAGCTGGAGTACAGCTGCCAGAGGGACAACAGCTCGGTGATCTGCTCGGGGCAGGGGGACTGCGTGTGCGGGCAGTGTGTCTGCCACACCAGTGACGTGCCTGGCAAGTACATCTACGGCAGCCACTGCCAGTGTGAGAACATGAACTGCGAGTTCTTCAACAACTCCCTCTGCGGCGGCCCAGGTGACGTGCCTGGCACAGCTTTTCCAGCTGGCCACTGCTTAGGAGAATTGAATGCCCAGGGGGATGCAGTGCCATAACCCCAGTGGGAGGGTTTGGGGCTGCCACGACAGCCTGCAGGGCCTCCTTGAGCACCCCGTGGAGGGTGGTGTGGTGAGCACAGGGTGGGCGGTGCTCTCCAATCACAGGCAGAGGGAGGGTCGCCTGGCTCTCTACAGGGTCTGAAAGCTGTCCCTCTGCAGCACGTGGACAGTGCGACTGTGGGGTGTGCAAGTGCCAGCCTGGGTATGAGGGCAGCGCCTGCCAGTGCCAGCAATCGACCGAGGGCTGCCTCAACAGCCGCAGACACGTGTGCAGCCTCCGCGGGACCTGCCACTGCAACCGCTGCCAGTGCTGGGGACGGTACCAGCCCCCCTTCTGCCAGGAATGCCCGGGCTGCGACTCACCCTGTGACAAACACATGTGAGGGATGGGCATGGGGCAGCGCGGATCCCCAGTATCCCAGGCAGGCGCAGGCAGGCCCTGCCTGTGCTTGGGCAGAGTCCGGCTGTAGCCAAAGCCGGGTGAGAGGTCTTCTGCAGATGTAAGCTGCAGCTGCTTGTCTTGCAGCTCCTGCGTGGAATGCAAGTTCTTCAACAGCGGCCCCTTTGAGAAGAACTGCTCCCAGGCCTGTCCCAACATCCATCTGCCCACAAACTCAACAGAGGTGAGCCCAAATGATAGGAAATGCAGGGAAAAAGATTCCCAGAACTGCTGGATGTCCTTCCGTATGGTCCAGGAGGATGGCGAGGAGATATACACCATCATCGTTGATCCTGATAGAGGTATCCCATCCCTGCTCCTCCTGTCCTGCCACAAGCAGGCTGCCAACCCTGCCATGACAGCCTCGCTGCTTGGCCAGGGGCTGCAGTCCAACACTGTCTGTCTGTCTGTCCCACAGAGTGCCCACAGCCTCCCAGCATCCCACTGATCGTGGGCAGCACCATTGCTGGCGTGTTCCTCATTGGCGTTCTGGTCCTGGTCATCTGGCGGCTCTTGATGGAATTGCTTGACCGTCGGGAATACCGCCGGTTTGAGAAGGAGAAGAGCAAAGCCAAGTGGAATGATGTAAGAGAGCCCATCCGTGCCAGTGGGGTGTTCTGGGGTGCTCAGATCCACTGGGGAGGGGACAGAGGCAGCCATGAAGACCTGAGCCCTCCCCACTGCTAATTTTTCAGCCCAGCTGGATTTTGCCATTTAGGTGCCTAAATATCCTACAGACTCCTCTTCCAATGCTGTCTGTGCTGTTGGCATTGGAATGGGTGGGATGGGTAATGTTCTGCTGGGAATCCAACACAGCCCAACATGAGCCTCTCACTTCTCTCCCTCCAGGCTGATAATCCCCTCTTCAAGAGTGCCACCACCACTGTCGTCAACCCCAGGTTTAATGAATGAGGCAGTACCTGGCAGCACTGAAACACGCTCTTAAATGAGGAAATATTAGTGTCGGAAAACAGTGGGAGACAGACACCATTCTATAATGATCAATCAGTCTCCGTTTATTAGGATCAGAAGGCTACATTTATATCATTGTTAATTAGCTCATGCATATTGCAAAAGTAAAGCTCATCATTGGTCACTTATATCACTACCAACTCCCCCTAAGTTTACATTCTTGCGGTCAGAGTGGGCATTTTAGTCATTCTTTCCCTATTACAATGTTTTGTTGTTTTTTTAATGATCACTCACAAGGGCACAGTGCCCTTGTCAGCCTCAAGATTAGGCTGAGTACTAAATTTAGTTAATTCTACATCTGAAGGCTGTTGTAAATCAACATGTCCCTTATTCTTCAACCATTCTTCCACAATATTCTCCACATATTAGGTTTATGAAAATATAAAAAAATAAAAATATATGTTTTCTTTTTGTTGTTGTTGTTTCTTTGTTTTTCTTGTCTGGGCCTTTCTGGTGTTTCTGCCCTGTGTCTGAAGAAGAGGTCGAGTCGTCCGTTTTCTCGTTCTCAGGAATTTGTTTATTCTTTGCTTATCTCATATTCATTCCCTGGCCTGCCACAGCTTCTCTGCAGGCCAGTGCTCTCTCCCCCGTCGTCTGTCCGCCCTTCATCTTCGTCTGTTCTTGTCCTTGGTCTGTCCGCCCTTGGGAGGGTGCTATCTTTTATACTGAAAATTACGTGTACTTTATTTATAACAATTCTCTGATATCTAGCCACAATATTGTACAGTGTACTTTTGTTCCAAACCAATCCAAATGTGCCACACTGTTGTCCCTGAAAATAAGCCTTCTGATTTGTTTTAGTATAGTGGAGTCAGTTCTCCTGAATTGTAAGATAAACAAGAATCATGTTTACATTCCTTTATAAAAGATATCACCTGATGGACTTCTCAAGTGACCAGTAAAGATGGAGAGGTGGTAACCTCTCTGTCCAATCTCTGATCACTGTCCAAAAACTTATATATACAAAGTCAACAATAAACTAGAATCTTCTTCTTCCTTTCTTCTTCTCTACCTAAACACCTATTATGTGTGTTACTGTGTGTTTCTATCTACATCACAATAACACCACACCACCACAGAAGGTGGAGAACAAGAGGATGAAGAAGAAGCTCAGGGACACACCCCATTTCCTCCATCTTTGCCCTGATCTCACATCTAAAATCCACAAATTCTACTTTTTCACCGTGTGACATACTAATTATCATTCTATCTAAATTCTTGTGACTTATAAAGCTTCCCAGGACAGTCAGAAGGATTTCCTGGTTTCCCACAAGGAAGGGCCAAGATGAGGAAAGCTCAAACTAAGGAAATCTTAAACTTAGGCTCCTGACCCTTCTTCTTTATCTGTGGAGAATATTGTGGAAGAATGGTCAAAGAACAAGGGACAGGTTAATTTATGGCAGCCTACAGATGTGGAATTAACTAAATTTAGGACTCAGTCTAATCCTGAGGCTGACAAGGGCACTGTGTCCTTGTGAGTGATCATTAGAAAAACAACAAAATATTGTGATGGGTAAAGAATGACTAGAATGCTTGCTCTAACCACAAGAATGAAAACTTAGGAGGAGTTGGTGGTGATATGAGTGACCAATGGTGAGCTTCCCTTTTGCACTATGTATGAGCTTCATTACTGTGTGTATAAAAAACGTGACTAATGGAATAAAGTGGAGACTTGTTGACTATTGTCGGATGTGTGCATGTCTCCCGCTGATCCCTCTCCGACATTTATCCTCATGGTTTCAACCCTTCTTCCATGAGGCCCCCATCACATCAGGTGCTCGCTGAGGGACTACATCCATGCCAGTCTCCTGGCCCACTGCTAGACGCTTGTGTTGGTGCAGCTGGTAGAGAGGAGAACCGTGGTGACTCCTCTCCTATCTCCTGAGGCTAACTGCTTTCTGACAGCCGTCTTGGACACCAAGCCCCAAAGGAGGGGGAGAACACAGATTACTTCCAACTTTGATTTTGAACTGCGGTTTCAAAACTGCCGTCTCTCTTTGGCTCCAGCAGGATCTGCCTCCAGGCTGCTCCAGGCCTTCCCCTGCTGCACTGCTCTCCACAAGTGTTTTCCACAGAAGTCACTGCTGAGTTCGACATAAAGGGTCCAAGCAACTGTTCTTGTGCAGTGAGCACCTGTACCTTGTGATGTTGGCGAGGAAGAAACAAGAAAGTCCTATTAATATGACTATTTAGCCAAAGATGTTAAGGATGTAGAAACTAGAAGAGACATTGAAATGAAAGCAGTGTTTGTTTGAATGTTTATAGAACAGCTTTGGCTGACCAAGGGTCTTTCTCTCTTTGTTAGGAATGTGATTTACAAGCAGACATACCAAAGCCAGAACAGACCCTTCTTCCCTGGACTGGCAGGAAATGCCCCCAATAAGATTTAGAGATTAAAATGTAGTAAAACATGGTAATGTAGCGATTCTTATAGGATGCATGCGAATATAGAAAATTTGTATTTGTTACTAGGTTGGTTACTGTGAAAGTAGAATATTCAACAGAGAAAGAGATATAAGTCATTGTAAGAGGAGAGCTCGCTCTCTCTTGCTCTTGCTCTTACTCTTGCTCTCACTACTCTTACTCTCTTACGCTGCTCTTCTCCACTTGCTCTCCTCTCTTGACTCTCTTCGTTCTTTTGTCTAACTCTTGCTCCGCTCTCCTCTCTTATGCCCTTATGCTCTTATGCTCTTCACTCTCTTGCTCTCTTTGTTCTCTAGCCTGCTCTGAGCTAACTCTGAGCTCGGCTCTTTCACCCACACCCTAGATAATAGACTTCAAAACTTAACATCAGAGATCTCACTTGAGTACTGCCTCAACCGTTCTGGCACGTAAAGTGCTCTCACATTGTGATGGAGAGCAACTGGAGAACATGTACTGGATCTTTTTCCCAAATCATCAACTGCTTCCTGACATTGCTCCCTGCTCAGACGTACCTCATGCAAGGTTCTGCCTGGGCTTCTGCATGCTTGGCTTACCTCCATCACACCTTGAAATCCTCTGCCTAGGCAGGAGACACTGTTTGATCTATGAAACTTGATCTATGATCTATGAGCACTTGGAAAATGCAGGTTAGAGGTCAGCCATAGCTTCTTCCACCCCTGGGGCATGATCCTGTCCCTGCTTTGCAAGCGTATCAGACATACCAGGAGCTAGCTGTGCAAAACACCTGGAAGAACCCAGAGCATCTTCAACTCAGCACACCCCAACCACACACAGCAGCCAGGTGTTCTTACTTGTGGGTCTTTCCTGTGAAATCGTGGTACAATTCCTTATTTGCTTTAAATTTGGGATGAATTTGCATAGAGTTGTATTGTGTTGCATTTCTGTTTTCTCTCTGAAGAAGTGAAGAAGTCCAATGTGAATAAAAATTAATATATAAGGTAAATACATCTGTCCTGCTAAGAATTAGGTGCAAGGGCAGCAGCTAAAGCATTCATTGGAGAAAACTACAGTCACAGCTTATCATTGCTGCCACCATCTTCCATAGGTACAGTGCCTAGGAAAGATCACAGCTAGAGAAGCAAACTGTTTTCTGCACAATTTGCTATCTATGCCCTGAATGGTGCTCCTAAAACTGACTCCCTGAATAGGGTACAGCAGTTCTCATCCTCACCCATAAGCTGTAGGCAGACCACCTCAAATGAGATTGGCTGTGCCACATCAGATCAGGGTTCATTTGGGCCATTTTATCCTTCTTAAGCAGTGGTTGTGAGGGTATAGGGCAAGGGAAGAAGCAAGAAAGTGTGTCTGATAATCAATCCTACTAGTACTATCCCAGGCTGCAGCTATTTTTGGCTTCAAGACCCTCAAAATATTGGCTTGTTTTAGCTAAGAGCAGCAATGTGCAGGCTGGGATGCACCAGTCAGGTCGTAGAATCACAGGATCATTAAGGTTGGAAAAAAAACAAACTCTAAGATCATTGACTGTCTAACCATTAACTCAGCACTGCCAGGTCCAACACTAAACCATAATCTCTAGGTGCCACATCTACACTCCACATCCCTTGAGACCAGGCTGCCAAGGTTACACTCCTGAGCCCCTGGAGAGGCTTTCTGGGCACTGTGCCTGATGGGTTCCTCTCGCCTGGGGAAGGGAGAGAGGCCAAACTGCTTCCAAGGGGCTGCAGGAGCTGCCAAACCACATCCCAAGAGAAACAACATCACCCAGCTGAGCCAACAGTCCGTGCCTTCCTTTTTATTACAACAAGGAGTTCCCCATACATTTAAACCACTCGTGTGCCAAAGGGAAGATTTCCAATATTCTTCAGGTAATGGGACCAGACCCACAAGTCTTCCAAGCAGAAGTTCAAGTTCCGTGCCAGACGCTTTATCAGCAGGTAGGTTCCACCCAGTCCTGCTGCCCCCATAACAAAGAGCCCTCGATTAATTACCTGCAAGTGCAAAGAGAAGCCCTGACATCATCAGAGGCTGGCCCCTACCCTGCAGCACCAAGCAAAGTCACCACACCTGGCAACATCCCACCACCAAAGCTGCCCCCACAGCTGAGCAGTGCTGGTGTGCAGGATGCTCCCAAGGCTCATGGCACGGGGAGAGTGGGCACCACCACCCTTGACTGACCTTTGTCTGCCATCTCCAGCGTTGAAGGGCCTCATGGTAGCGAATCCTGGTGAAGGTCACCTGGGAGGGGTGGCAGGAGAATGTCACCACCCCAAAGCCAGGCAGGAGAAGCTCAAAGAAGTGGGGAATGACACGCTGGCTTACCATGGTGTACAGTGGGACAATGGTGGAAGGCATGAGGGCATGGAGAAAGTTGTCTATGTGCTTCCGGAAGATGAACCACGTTGAATTCACGTGCTCACGCATCTGCGACAGAGCAACAGTCACCCCTTGGCAAAGAGCTTTGTCAGAGCTCCCCCGTGCCTTGCTACCTCTCCCACTGTCCTGGAGGTGATGCAGGGATCAGGGCCTCCTCAGCCCCAGTGACATTCCCAAGGAGCTCTGAGGCTCAAGTCTGCCAGGGTGAGAGCTCAGCCAGAGATGTGCCAGAGGCCCTGCCTGCTGCTCCCATCCTGAGGGCACTGCTGTGTGCATGGCCCACGGAACCACAGTCTGTGTGGGGCTCACCTACCTCTATGTAATTGTACATGGCTAAATCCGAAATCGCGTGGTCATCTGGCACCCTCAGTCTGGAGAACTCAGGGAGGCAGGCACCTGGGAGAAGAAAGGAGCGGTTGACAGGCAGCCAGCTCCCTGCAGGGTATCCAGCTGCCCTCAGGTGCAGAGGGATGTTCCTCTGCTCTGGCATGTCCCCAGCCACCTCACTTACCAAGGTCATTGTGGAGCTGGTCCATTAATTCATCAAAGACCAGACAATCTTCAAAGCCCTTGGAGGAATATTAGGGGGTTAATAGGCATAAACGGACCCATACATTCAGGAAAAGTGCTCCCATGGATGCTTAGCTAGTGTAGCTGTTTGGTCCCATTGACCACTGCAGCTTCAGAGCAGGAGTCTTACTCCAAGCCCCTCTGACAGGGGTCTTGAGAGAAATTGAGGGGATTGCCTTTCCCAGCTGCCTGGACTCCCCTCCCACAATGTCCTCTGCTCCACGGGAAGGTGGCCTCATCACCCTGTCTCCTGTCCTTCCCAGGAGGACATCCTGACAGGAGCTCAACCCCTGCTGCTGCAGAGGACATCAGGCTGTGGGACAGGCCAGCCCATGAACTCTATGGAGCTAAACACTAAAACCAGGCATTTGTGGGTGAAAGGAGTGGGATCCCCACCCACAGGGACAAGCCAGCCATGAACTTACTGCATTCATGCCCTGTCCATAGAAGGGCACAACGGCATGAGCGGCGTCTCCCATCAGCACGCACCGCGAGGAGAGGTGGTAGGAAGAGCACTTCACTGAGATCATGGCCTGGGCTGGCAGCAAAAAGTAATCGTGCTTCAGCTCTTGCCTTCAGGTAAAACAACAGATTTGGTTGTGTGGGACCACAAGAGAGAGGAGCAAGCCGTGCCACATCCAAGCTGAGGAAGCCAGGCCACAGGCACTGTCAGCTTCAGTGTGCAAACCCCAGCCTGTGCACTAGGATGTCTGTGCTGGGAAAAATGTGGAACTCAACTTCCCCCCTGTGGACCCAGATATTTTATCTGCAGCTCTTCACACAACTTGATCATCGACATCTTGGTCCTCCTACTGTAAGCAGTTGTAGATGTTGGTCAATGTAGGAAGGACATACCAGAGAATATCTGAGTTTCTCAGCTAATATGAAGTCCTAGGTAATTCATTTTAAGAGGAAACTGCCTAACACAGCTGAGACTGTTGATATCATCCAAGAAAAAGCCCATCCCCTAATAGATAACTGTGTTGATGAGTGAAAAGGGGAAACAGGAACACTTACTCTCCAATGAGGGGAATGGCATCTGGGAAGTAGGTCTGGAAAAAACCCAGCACTTGCTCGCCTGTTGTGAGCTTCTCAAATTCCTCAAAGGGCATGAAGAGCGTGCAGGTGAAGGACTTGTCCTGCCAGTCAGGAAAGAAGGTCAGTAAGAAACCCAGAGAGCAGAGAGAACACGTGGTACCTGAAGCAGCAGCTCAGTGCCCAGCCTGCCACCGGGCAATCACCCCGACCCACTGGCACATCAAGGGATGAATTTGGCTACCCACTTTTTCAGGGTGGGCAGGCACAGGGGAGGCAGAACTAGTGTGTGACTGGCTGGCATGGGCCTGGCACACTGTCCTGATGCTCCTGATATGCTGTTTACAACACCCAGCTGCAGAGTGCTGGGTTGTGGGGTCTGGTTGGGCTCAGATGTTTGGGCAGAGAGAGGTGCCACAGGTGAGGTAGGGCTGGCTCTGAGCGCCCTGCCCTGCACCCCCTTGGGCTGTGGCCAGCCTGGCACAGGCTGGGTGTCCCCCTGGCTCCTTCTCTGGACATGTGCCACTGTGTGCCCTGGTACCAAGAAGGCAAATGGCACCTGGATGGTACAAGAAACAGCATGGCAGCAGGACCAGGGAAGTGATTGTTCCCCTGTGCCCAGCACTAGTGAGGCCACACCTCGAGTACTGTGTCCAGTTCTGGGCCCCTCAGTTCAGGAAAGACATTGAGTTGCTGGAGCATGTCCAGAGGACAACAGAGCTGGTGAAGGATCTGGAGCACAAGTCCTGTGAGAAGCATCTGGGGGATCTGGGGGTATTTAGCCTGGAGAAAAGGAGGCTCAGTGGAGACCTCATCACTCTCTACAACTCCCTGAAAGGTGGATGTAGCCAGGTGGGAGTCGGGCTCTGCTCCCAGGGAACAAGGAACAAGATGAGAGGACAATTTTAAGCTGAATGAGGGCAGGTTTAGACTGGACATTAGGAAGAATTTCTTCACAGAAAGGACAATTAGGCATTGCAACTGGCTGCCTGGGGAGATGGTGGAGTCACTGTCCCAGCAGGTTTTTAAGGAAAGACTGGATGTGGCACTCAGTGCCATGGTATGGTTGACAAGTTGGTATTGGCTCATATGTTGGACTCTGTGATCTCAGAGGTCTTTTCCAACCTAACTGATTCTGTGTTTTGGTTATTCTGTGACTCCTGACCCTCCCAATCCCTGCCACCACAGCCCCACCCCATGGCCCTGGGTTAGCACCATGTTGGGCAGTGCAATCATCATGAAGGTGTTTCTCGGCCAGATGTGGAGGTAGTTTGGTTCCATGGCAAACTGAAAGAGAAAGAAAATTGCCTTGTATCCTTGAGCTGCCCTGCTCAGCTCCCCCAGCCCAGGCTCTGGCTCCCCTCCACATGAGCACAACAGTTCCCATGGGAAGACACAACAACTACAGGGCCCCCTTCTGGTCCCTGATGCTTCAGGGAGACACAGAGCAAGGGAAAGAGGAAAGGGTAAGAAATACGGACAAAAAGCTGATGCGTTGCAATTGCTGATGTCCTCATAGACATGTTCCCATACCTCCAGGACCTCTCAGAGCCAGAGTTAATACCACCACTCCAGGACAGGCTCTCTAGGATTTTTGTATGTAGGTACCAACATTGGCCCCACTTTTGGAAGAGGAAGAGATCCATGACTTCTCTTAGGAAAGGTTTAATCCCTTTCCTGAACCACAGGTGAGAAAGTAATTGTTCCAAAGCTGTTATAGCAGAGCCACAGTGAGAGGGGGGTGGGATATCCATCCTGTGAAGGTTGGAGCAGCCCCTGGGCCAGGAACACTCACATCTCCATCCTTGGGAGGGATGGTCAGCTCCATGTAGCCATGAGGAATGTACTCGTGGCTGTAGTTAAAGCGTGTTTGCCTCAGGAACTGTTTCCTGACTGTTGAGAAGGCTCCATCACAGCCCACGATGAGATCGTAGGTCGCCTCCAAGGTCTGCTGGTCAGAACTGAAAGCAAGGCACTACCTTGGATCAATCTGATCTTTAAGGTCCCTTCCCACCCTAACCATTCCATGATTATGTGATTAACCCTCCTGTAACTCCAGGCCAGCTCAGCACCACTGTGCCCAGAGGATCTGCCTTTTGCAAAATGTGTTGATAATCTTCTAGGGTGAGGGAAGATCGGCTCTCAGTCTATGGGAAGCACAGCATTCAGATAAATAATTATCCTGTTGGTTACCAAAAGCATAACTCTGCCAGGTCCACTCAGCAATGCAGTAGGCACCTTTGGGATAACGCTGCTGCTTTGCAGAGCCTGCAGCACCTGCCAGGAGGATTTGGGGTAACCAGAACTCCTGTGAAAGACTCTGAAACAAGGTCATGGCACCACAGAATGGTTTGGGTTTGAAGGGACCTTAAAGCTCAGCCTGTCCCACCCCCTGCCATGGGCAGAGACACAACACCGGGGTGCTCAGAGCTCCATCCAGACTGGCCTGGAACACTTCCAGGGATTGGGCATCACCAGTTACCCACCCTCCCTGGTGAGCAATCTGTCCCTGAACCCAGTGCTATGGATACTGGCACATTTATCCCCTGCACAGGTCAGGAAGTGTGTGCCTGCTGCCAGGCTGGGGGGTTAGTGAGTTGCTTAAACCTTTCTCAGTCTCCCCATGAATGCTGCCGTGATGTTTCTCCTTTCCAAAGCTGGCACGAGGTTTTGTCTGCACAGTAGTTTCAAAACTGAGATTGCTCAATTGTTTGATGTTTTATGAATGATTAAGCAGAAACTAGCTGACCACGGTGCTTGATCCCACACTTGTCCAGTTATTACCTTCTTATGGATAATGTCCCCAACTCTGCATTGCACCCGAGGAGTTTGTGTCCAAAGAACAGTTTAGTGTTGGAGTACTTCTCAGCAGCTGTGAAAAGAAAAGACAACTAAATCTAGAGGGGTTTACTGTGACCACAGAAAATATTTCCAAGAGGTCCCTAAATTATAGGGATTTTTGCCATTACAGCGAATGATTTCATGTGTTCTGTGAGGCAGGGCACACTGGGACTGGTCAACTATGGTATGAACTATTTGAAAAACACAAGGAATCCTAAAAGGATTTTTTTTTTCTTCCCCACAATAACATGAGTCATTGACTGCTTTTCACCACCACTCCACTGAAATTCAGGATGGGATGAGGTGCCTGCAGACATTGGGGAATTTGCATAAATTTGGTCTAGTCTGATTACATACTTGGCCATAGAGCTCCAATTACTATTCACCTCTGTACAATGAGGGGTTATGGAAAATGCCACAAACCATGACAAGGCTGAGGAGCTGTCTCCTGCTTTAGCTGGGAAACAGCACAGGTTTTCCTCTGCTAGTTCAGGTTTGCACTTTCTGAGATCTGGGTAAGGGACCTTGGGGCTCAAAGTCTTCTAGTCATAGGGCAAACCCTAAATCTCCAGCAAAACACTTGTTAGAAGAATTTGCAAACGGAAGTGACAACCTACCTGTCAGCAGCTCTTTGTTTAAGTTTGCTCTGTCCACAGAGAGAATGTACTGCAAGGCAAGCAAACAGGGGGTTCAAAAAGCTTTGCTGAAGGACACTCTGCATGGCCAGACAGGACACCTTCCCTTCCAAGTAATCCCCTTCCCTCATTCTCTTCAGCCTCTCCCACATCCACGGGCCCCATACTGTCTATGACATAGAGATACCAATGCTAACAAGTCCTTTCGTGCTCTGCAAAGCAACTCCAGTACCTGGTCCTTCTTCCCATAAGGGATGGAGTACTTTTTCCCTGAAGGTGTGTGTATCCTCCTTGCCCGCATGGGAATGCCCTTGGCCACAATCTGAAACAGAAGGGAGCACAACCCACACTTCTGGCCAAAACTGTGGATTTTTAGTACAAGCTACATCATCTCCTCACCCAAGCACTGCACTCGAGGAAGAATGCAGTGCTTTCCTCCCACATTCCCAAATCACATGGGAAAACTTCAACAGGGCTGTCATGTCAATGTACTTCAGTTTACTGGGATTACTTACAAGCTCGTTCTCATAAAAATCAGGGAAATTGTTTTTTGGATAGAAGGGACATGTAAAATCCCAGAGTGCTGGACAGGGCAGGGTATGAAAGCCAAATTACATCCTGGGACTGGGATGCATGTTGTCAAAACCTGGGCTCCTCTGCAGGGATCCTGGGGCCGGGAGATCCCATCAGTACCCTGCAGAAGAATGCTGGGCTCTCAGCCAAGCGTGCTGGGCAGAAAGCAGTGTGGATAGATTTCAGGGGTCAGCCCAAAGATCAAGGTTTCCTGGTAAAATACAAATCTGGACATGTCAGTGGGGAAAACAGCTGCCTTTATTGCATCCTGCTTTATTGCATCAGCTCCCTGGGGAGTCCATCTACTCCTGCCCTGTGTGCCCTCTTCTCCAGGAGGGAGGGGAGCACAGCAGGGAGGTAAACCCTGGAAGGTGCTTGGCGTCCCAGGGAAGGACCTGCTGCCAGGAGCAGAGCCCAGCTGCCAGGGAGGGGAGGATCCTGCTGGCAGGTGTGCCGTGAAGCAGGGGAGAGCCAGACTGCAGGCATGCAGTGGGAGAGGTCTGGCTGGGACAGGGCAAGAAAGGACAGGGACAGAGACACACACACACACACACACACACACACACACACACACACACACACACACACACACACCCCCACCAGAATGTGCCAGAGTACCTGCTGCTCCATGCCCACGCTCGCAGGGCTTGGCGTCCCCTGTGAGACAGGGCCAAGTTAATGCTCCTGCCACGGGCAAAGCTGGCCACTCGGATATCTGCATGGGAACAGCAGCTGGTTATGGAGGCAGGGAGAGCACAGCCTGCTGGGGGGAACAGCTCCCAGGCCCCACTCCTAGGGGGAGTGTAGCCTGGATCCTCCGTGCCACCTCCAGCCTGGAAGGAGCAGCTACAGCCAAGTGCTGCAAAGGGAATGCTGGACAGCACCCCATGTTCCAGAGGGTCCATTAGCATTAAGAGCCATTTCCCCTCTAAATGGAGAAGGCTGAGCTATGAATGCCTGCCAGGCTCTGCTGAGGCTCACAGACTGATGCTTTCTGGGGACACTGGCAGGTCACCTTCTTCATGGCTGATCAGATGGAAATGTCTTGTTCCAGCATTGGCTTGTTCCAGCTCTGAGCTGCTCATTTAGGCTTCCTGGGCTGTCTGGCCAGGGCATGAAGCAGAGCCTTCTCATCCCAACATGTATATCAGTGCAAGTAGTGGGCCAAAAACTGCAGTACTGCAGTAGGATCTATCCAGCTCAGAAAGCAGGTAAGAGCAATCAGAGGCTTTTTGAAGCTGTAGAGCTTCCGGCAGCTATAAGCAACGTGGCAGAACTGACTGTTCTGATGTCTATCAGTGCAGGAAGGGTTATCCCAGAGCGTCAGGCAAGGCTCCTCCTCCCTTCACTGCACACTTGAGTCATTTCACTTTCCACAGTATCATTCCCACCTGCCACTTGGCTTGCCACCTCTGCCCAGGCTTTTTTTGTCTGCCAGCTGACAGATACTGAAGATGAACAATTTCTCTGCCTTTGAGCCAGTGGCTTGGCTCTAAATCCTAATTTCTCTTTTGTGGTGCCTTGTGGACCTGGAGGGTCCATCTCTCCTGACTCAGCACTGTACTACAATGCTTCCTGCAGAGACCAAGCTTCAAAGATGAGGATTTGTATCAGTGTTTAAGCCGAGAATACAAAAAGGGAAAAATTTAGTAGCTAAAGAGTGGGTTCCCTCCACACAAGATGAACTTCAAATAACTGTTCCTCCCCACCACAGGATCTAAAGGGGAGAGAGAAAAGAATACCCCCAAACTGCCACTCTCAGATTTCATTATTTTCTTACAGTTTCAGTGAGCTCACAGAGTAATGATCAGGCTGACCTTACCTTCTCTGGCTTCATAAACGTCCACATGGAAACCTCGTCTAGCGAAGAAACAGGCATTTAATGCACCCACCTACAAAACAAGGATCAGGAATGGTGGACGAAGTATTTCAGAGGTCACTGCTGAGATGCATCAAAGGAAAGAAGTGAGCAGGGGATGCAGCTCAGACAAAACAGGGAGGTCCTTTGACCAAAAACCTTAGAAGTTTTTTTACTGAAGCACAGTCCTCTGGCAGCCCTGTGTGTTTGCAGAGTCTCCAAGACAAAAGCCATCCATCAAAACTCTATTTATAAAGGCATACCAAGCTCAGGCTTGTTTACACACAGCAATCGAGTGCAGCAGGGCTCACCTCTTCAGCCAGAGGCAGCAGGAGCTGGTGTAGGCAAGCTCCCAGCTCCTCTCTGGACTCTTTTTACCTTCCTCACTAGAATTCGGGGTGTAGCAGCATTCCCTCGGGAATACAGTGAGGGAGAACAGTACAAATATGTCCTGTTGGTAATTCAAATATTTCTTAAAATTTAATTTCCATTATGAATTGCTGTCAGAACTACAGCCTCTTCTGTCATCACTCTTTTCCAAGAAGCTAATGTCCAAAAAGTCAAGAGAGAGATGTAGGTGCTGCAATGCACCAAGCTGCCATAGAATCACAGACTCCTAGAATGGTTTGGGATGGAAAGGATGCTAAAGACCATCTTGTTACAACCCCCTGCCATGGGCAGGGACACCTTCCACTAGACCAGGTTACTCAGAGCCCCATCCAGCCTGGCCTTTACTGTCACAGCTCTCTGCCAGTAGCAGTGGATGAAAACCATTCCCGAACAAAAGTGGGCAGAGGAAGGCACTTCCTCTCAGCCTGGCATTTACTGGTATCAGTTCTTGCAAAGCATTTCACACTAGAGATTTGGTTACAGCCAAAATCAGCCAAGGGGCAGAGGAACATGGCAGCTCAAAAGAGGACTGTTATTTAATGTACCTGGGCACCACTGCTCCACCCACCACCCAAACCCCCTGCAAGGAAAGGACAGGAGCCTCCCACAGCAGGACCTCAATCAACCCCTTCGCAGCACCCCATCATCTGAGAGAGGAATGATTTTAAGAAAAACGTTCATCCCCACATTCAGGCAGTGTTTTTACAGCCCCAGCTCCCCAGCAAACACACTCACACAACCCCTAAATGGCATTTCCTACCAGACCACCACCGACAACAGCAACTCTTTTCCCTCGTGGGTCACAGGGCTCCATGCTAGGTCAGCCCCTGGGTCTCAGATCCCTGCTCTGTCTCTGATCCCTCTGTTTCTCCCCAGTCCCACTGCCCTTGCCAGTGGGGAGGGGAAGGGAAGCAACGTGGGTGGCTGAGTCATGCCTGCATTCTTCTCCCCCGATTCATATTAAAGTTTAACTCCCAGGCCAGAGACTGTCAGGGAATCAGCCTGGCTGAGCCTGAGGTGTTGAGATGGCAACGTGGTGTTATTCAGTCAGGCTCTATCCAAAGGCCTCTTTTGGAAATTGTGGAGCAATCCTGCAGTCTCCAAGGAATACACACAGAGCAGGAGAAGAATTTGCACAGGCTGGCTTTTGCCAGTGCTTCACTGGGATGCAACTGCAGAGGCATTGGTGGGACAATGTGGAGTGACCTCTGGAGCCTCACAGACTCTCTCCTGAGGTGGGATGTGAGCCACACTACTTGCCCAGGAGCCTCATCCCATCTTTGAGGACATCTTTCACCCAAGGAAGCTGTGTGTGGCTCAGGCATTTCAGCGTGGGATGCTTAGGAGAAGATCCATGCAGAAGCTTTCCAGGACTTAGACAAGGCTGTGAGGAGACATCTCTGCAGGCACTATTTCACATGCCCACCCTGGGGAGGAAATACTCTGCAGAGCCAAGGCTGCCCACAGCAAGCATTGAAAAGGGAAAAGCCAGTTAGAGCTAGCATACAAGAATTAAACAGCAGACAGTGAAACTGCAGACATATCACTGAGTACAATTTAAATTTATTGCTAAAATTGCCAGGCACCAGCAGATTTGGCTGATAGAATCATTAAGGTAGAAAAAGCCCTCTAAGAACACAGCACTGCCAAGCACACCACTAAGCTGTGACCCTAAATGCCACATCTACATGGCTATCAAACACCTACAGGGATGGGGCAGGACTCAAATGCTTCCCTGGGAAGCCTCTTCCAATGTCTGACAATGTTTTTAGTTAAGAATTTCTTCCTAATATTCAATCTAAACTCCTGTTGTACACCTTGAGGCCATTTCCTCTTTCAGATAGTTGTAGAAAGTAAGAAGTTGCAGAGAGCAATAAGAATCTCAGAGATGACAGAACAGAGAGGGCAAAAAGCAAGGTAGGTTTTACATAGTAAATAAATCATTCATTAATTGTTTTTTGGAGCACAGACAGCACATGATTAGCAGTGACAGTTACTATCTTTCCTTCATTCCAAATAAAATTTAAGTCCCTGGGTTTTCTTAATCAGACTCACTCACAAACTGACTCAGGCAAATCCAGTGCACAGATGTTCTCCACTTTAAAAACAGAGAGTGGGAAGATACTGGGAAAGTGCAAGAAAATAATTGTTCATCTTTCTATATTAAGTAAAAACAGGCTACTGAGAGCATGAAAAAGTGTTGCCTGATAAAAACTCTGAGTGAGCCTTTTAAGAAGTTGTAAATACAACTAAAAAAACTGGAATAACACGACCATGGATTAAAGCCTGCCCTCCAAAAACTAGTGGGAAAAATAGAGGGAAAAGTGCTCAATTTATGTCTCTGAAGAAAAAGACATGCCAATGGTTGAGGAAGAACATCAGGATTTTATTTTTTTTAGAAAGGCTATGGTCCACTTGCAGAAGATCCTGTACTGTCAGTATGTGGGCCACCTGCAACAAGAAAAATGGGTTATCGTGTTTAGTAACAGCCAGTAGTGCTGCAGCTGCAAAAAGATGTGTTTGGTGTCATACCTTGTGGTGGAAGGCAGCTGAAGAAGAGGAAGAACAGAGTTTAAAGGCCATGACAAGACATAATGATTGCTGCAAACAGTGAATTGCACTGATCCTGACAGGAGCCAGGAGTTCTTTACTGGTTCAGATTACAAACCCGTGTCAAGTGGAAATACGTAGAAATGTTCATCCCTTATAATCCCATTAGGCAAATAATCTGTTCAGGAATTCAAATCCTCTGCTAAAGAGGGCTGTACAGATACCCCTGCCAAAAGGCCACCCATGCCCAAGGCTGCAGCTGCCTCCATCCAGTTCTCCTGTTCACTAAGGCTCTGAAAGGGCCATGGCACAGAAATAAAAGTTGAGTTCTCCCAGTGTGTCCCCATGTCACCCCCTCTTCCATGCTCTGGCAAGGTGCATTTCTTTAGCAGCCTTGGCATGTAATAATTCCCTAGCACCTAGGAAGCCAAAGGGGGAAAAGCTCAGAGAAAGGCACAAAGCAAGTGAGCCCCTGGAGGAGCTGGCTGTGACCTCTGCCCAGGGCTCAAGGGCTCTATGGATCTGGAGCATCCTGGGGAGAAGTTCACCCACTTCTGCACTCGAAACCCACCCCCTCCAACTGCAAGCACAAGCTTATGGCAAAGGCTCAGCATTATTTCCAATACTCCCCTCCCTTTGTACCATTTTTCTTAGCTGGTGGTTTGGGGTTTTATTTCCCCAGGAATTTCTGAGTAGCAAATGTCCCAGCAGTGCCTTAAGAACATAAATCCTGCTGGGAACCTTAGCCTGAATGTATAACACCTCTCCCCCTGCCTGATTTAGCAGGTGACTGCTGGGTTCACAGAGAGACCAGACAGCGGGGTGAGAGCCCCTGCAGAGCACAGCAACACAGCAGGGCAGGCTGGGGGATCTGTGTGATCCTTCTCCTCACCAGACCCCCATGTTCATTCCACAATCTGCCTTGCCACCCCACCTGGGCAGGGAGGGAGGGCTCCAGTGCACACCACAGCCCCCTGCTTACTTACATAGGCTGGGCAGAGCTGCCAGTCCAGTCCTGTGCTGTGGGTGTGGACAGGAAGCTCTTGGGGGGCACTGGGAACACCCCCGTGGGAGGGTAATGGTGGTGGTGGTGCACCACAGGTGGCTTAGACCTGTCTGCTTTCACGGCCAGGGGAGCAGAGAGCTGCAGGTCCTGGGTGGGGAGAGACAAAGGGTGACTGCAGAAACCTGTGCCCCCCACCTTGGGGGGTCCCTAGCTGAGGGGCCAGGGTTCCACTCAGCCATCCCTTGGGAAAGGAAGACTTTGGGATGTGTCTGGAGAAGAGTCTGTAGGTTCCAGTACACTTCAGATTTTACCTGATACTCAGACCCCACTCCCTCCAATTTATTCCATTAGTCAATGTCAGGGAAATGCAGAATGCCAGGGTGGCCTGGGGAGGAAGGTGGGCATCAGGGCATGCTCTTCTTCTGTCATCTTTCCTAAGGTGCAGTGTTCTCCACGGTCCTCTGGCTCTCCCAGCTCTTTGTGTGTCTTGTCCAGGCCTTGTGCCCTCCCAGGGAGAGGAGCTACTACCTGGTGTGGGCAAGGATGCCCCTCAGGCCAGGCTGCTGTTACCTGCTGCGTGTGCTGGGGCAGGGCAGAGCCGGCTCCCCCGAGCTGTGCGAGTGCCATCGGTGGCAGAGCCTTCAGCATCATGTTCTGCATCATGATCTGGTGCATCTGAGCATTCTGCATCAGCATCATCTCCACCATATCTGGGAAGAGAAGAAAAGAATGAGAGCTTTGTCTGCAACTGACAAGCAGCAGAGCCATCACGGTAAGGAGTGCCCTCCAGCACCCAGACTGGTCACTGCAGCAGAGGCGGAGCAGCTGAAAGGGGGCACAGGAAGAATATTGGCATTATCTCCCCAGACAGTGCAAAGTTAGTGTCCGTGAATGGCGTTGTTCAGACCACCTTTCCTGTTTCTCCTCCCTCCTACAAGAAAGCTGCTGCTGAGTATCTTGTCTGTTACTTGCCCTGCAAGCCCACTCCCCTTTCTATGCTGAATGGCAGGAGGGAGAAGAGCTGAGCTGCAGCTTTCCCTTACCCCAGCATGCACAGGCTCCTGGCTGTGCTCTCCATTGCTTCAGCCCCAGATCATTGCTCTCCATGTGAGAGGTTTCCTCAAATTTATGTGATATTGCAGTGCCACCTTGAGAGTCCACTGACTCATGGGATTGTAAAGGTTGGAATTTAGGTTTAACGTCATCAAGTCCAACCCGCAATCTGTCATTTCATGCACATTAAATCTCCTCACATGATCTCTGGGATCCAAAGGGCTTGTGCAGTGTAACTAATTCGCTTGGGGAGAAGTGAAGAGGGAGAGGTGAGAAAAAAAAAAAGAAGGGAAAAATAATAAAAATAAAATAAATAATAAGGCAACTCTCATTTTCCTTTTTACTGATCATGTAAAAAGTAGTTTACACGTAGCAGCTTCAGAGAAGTCATGAGTGGATTTAGATTATTTTGGTTATGGAAATAAACTCTTGATTCAAAAATCCAGACACTTAGATGTAGTATGAGCTGAGAAATACTGCAGTTTCATGACTGAGGATTCCTGTGTGGGATGAAACTTTGGCTGAAGGCTGAGCCAGGAAAATTGTCCCAAGTTTTAGTTCATGTATTACTTCACAGTAGCATCCACCTATGTTTAGAAACAAACTCTTTCATTGGCATTGCACTATATTTAGGACAACACTTTCAGATGTTGTCTCGTTTCCAAACACAGGGTACACATAAAAGCCTGAGGAGATTGAACAGCAGGTTAGGAAGGAACAGAAAAATAAAACCCGATTTTAGAAGCCTGTTTGCTAATTCTGGAATCATCCATGTGCGTGAGTTTGACTTTGTTAATATTACTCAGTGCCATGAGTCGAGCTGTTTTGCTTTCCCAATCTTCCCTTGAGTTTGTAGTTCCTTTTTCTTTAGTTTAAGTGGTAAGAGTTTGCCTGAACGCCTTTCACCACTGGTACCCCTCCCACTAATGAAGCGCAGCTCCCGAAGCTCCACAGCACCTCACTAACCAGCCTGGACCCCATCCCAAGTCCCCTCCACTTGCCATGGCACCTGCCCTGCCCTCTCCAGGCCTGCTGACAGGAGCTGGCTGCTGCATGGAGAGTTTGTTACCTTCTTTAATGCTCCCAGAGCGGGGGGCTGCAAAGGGCTGGGCTGGAGGAATCTGCGTGATCAGAGGGGATGGCTGAGGCAACTGCTGGATGATGGTGGCAGGCTGAGGTGGCATCTGGGACAGGAAGGAAAATGGAGAAGTCAGGGGTGGATTTGGTCAGATCCCCTATCTGTGGGAACAGCTGACATCTGCCTAGGCTTCAGGAAAACTCTGGGATTCTCATGGAGAAGCTGTTGAGGTTGTGGGCTGCATGAGCAGACACCGATGTGCATTAGAAAGTGGCTGAATGGCCAGGCTGGAGTGTGGGCAGCCCTGCCACTCCTTTTGCCATCTTGTTCCAAGGGTAAACCATTGCCATTGTTAATTTTGGGCCTTATTTGCAAGATGAGATTTCCCCTTAGGTTTTTCTGCAGGCAGCACGGGTCCCATAAAAGAGCAAGAGACATATCTTCCCTTTTTGTGGGATGAGCAATTCCATACAGCTCCCAAATAACTGTCAGCTCAGTCTGGCACAGTACTAGTGGTGCTTTCTAGGAGACAATCCTTACAGTCTGCTGGATAATCCTTGGTGGCTCCACCTGGGAAGCTGGAAAAGGGATCTGGTAAACTTGTGGGAGGGCAGCTTTGTGGTCATGGCAGTGTCCCCCTGCTGGTGCAGGTGGCTGTGAAAGCTCTTCCAGAAGGCACTGCTCCTGCAAAGTCAAGTATTTTCTTAAAGAAAATCAGGTCACAGCAAGGCAGAGAGTTTGATTATGCTCTCTGGACTAAATGGGATTAGCCCCTGGGAACCTAAAGCAAAGGCACTACCAGTGCCTGAATAAGTATAAAAAAAGTTTTCCTTCCCACAGGTCTTGAAGCATAAGCAAAAAGGATTGGAAAAAAAAACCCATGCAGAACAAGATGCCAAAAGTCTGGGAAAATATTTCAATAACAGTTGGGATCCTCCACAAACTAGGAATAAATAACAATTAATATTGTCTCCACTTTGGCATCACTAAAAATCCTTTCTTTGCATTTTGGCACAGGAAGTTTATGATACAGCAGTTCAGGACAAACAGAATCATCCCACTTTAGTACCTGAAGTACAGTTCCTCAGCTGTAGTGGGGGAAACTAAGCTGTTCCTCAGACCCACTCCCTGATTAGCTAGCCCAGCCTTTACATTCCAAAGCAGCAGAGCACTAAATCCTGCCCAGCCCCAGAACTAAAGGACAGGAACACCCTGAATCCACATCAGCAGTGGATATGCAGGTAACTGAGCCCTGCCTGTCACTTCTGGCTAGAGAGGCTCTTACCCTAAGCTCCTGCAGCAGATCTTTCCTTTGCCTCAGGGCACTTTGGAGCATGTCCTGAGGTCTGCTCCCTGCAAGAGGAAAAGTCCATTATCTTCCCAAAGGATCTCAAAGACAGAGCTATTACAGCACCTGTGTTATGATATTAATGTGGAAAATGTGTTATTGGATAGCTTGATGTTGCACATAGATAAAACCTTATAAAATAAGGGCTTTGTGACCCTTGTAAAATCATGATTCAGGCCTGCTACTTCAACTAAGCATAAAAAGACTGTGGGAAAGTGACTCAGCTGAATTAACGGTAGAAAACCAAGTTTTATAACCACTGTGTGTTCACATCGTGGTGTATGGTGGTTGGTGGAATTACGTTTGTTATGGTTTAAAACTGTGTAACTGGTAGAGGTCTGACTGCTTAAAAAGGCCTGGTTTTTGCAATAAAGGGACTTTCCTTTGCCTGGGGGCCCTGCTTTAACAGTTGGTGTTCTTCCATGAAATGCTCGGGCTACTTTTCTTGTCAAATATTTGTATGGATAATGACTTTATGCCATGTGCAGTCACAGCTGTTTGGCACTTTTACAAAGCAAAACACCTCTGAAAATAAAGTCTTTAGATTGCTCTCTAAAGCCACCTTATAACCTCCTGGTTTAGGAATCCATTTCAGCCTGAAAGTTTCTAGATGAGCCCTGTGCATATCTGCAGTAACAGCTCAAACTCCAGTTTGAATGTCAACTTTTCAGTTTCTCTTTTGTTCTGAATCAGCTTCCTTTTCAGTTCATCCCACAAACGGTTGATTTTAAACTCACTTGAAATGAACATAAGTAAGAATATTTTCATATACTTTGGAGCCATGCCTGGTATCTGCTCTGGAAAGCACCATTTCACATTTTGAACTCTAAGTTGTTATAGGGGACTTATAAAAAATTTTTGGCCACGACATTAGAGGATTCCAACTATTTGTGCATCAGATCAATGGATGGGAGCCCACAGTACAAGCTAGAAATATCACTGAGCTTCTACTGGTAGCCTTGAATCTGTAGATAATATAAACAGTGCACATGCCATGCAAAGAAATGAAGTGTTCCTCCTGCCTTCTCAGAATGCCCAAAGCCAAGCAAACAGCTGGACTACAACAGGGGCTCACTCCCAGGTGTAAGAGCTAGGACAAACTGGATCACCATCAGTTTGCTCCAGCTGAGCCAGCTGAGGATACCTGGGCAGGAAGTCATCTCATGTTAGTGCTCAGCTGGCTGTTCACCTCCCTTGGTCTGGAAAAAATAGCTGAAGAAATTCAAAAGATAAAAAAGCAGTTAGCTCACAGCTGTTAGGGAGGAGAGGGGATCATCTCCTGAGGAACTCATGCCTGAGAACATAAGCAAGCCCTTTCCAAAATATGCCTGAAAAAATGCTCCTCTTACTTGCAGCTGGGAGAGATGACTCCATCTTCTCTAGGTTCTCCTGTTCATTTTCGAGTCTCTGTTGGCAGAACCATAACCAGAATTGGTTATAAGTCAGGCAGAAAAGCTCCCAAGGATTTGCAAGCCTATGGTACAAGTTTGGGATGGAGGAAACAGAGCAGAAGTGGAGGTAAATGGTGGTTCTTCAAGAAGTATGAAATGTCTCATTACAAATCAAGTTACAGTAAAGAATAGTCATGCTTCCAACTGTCCAGGCTATTTCAGACCTTAATATTGATAGCATGGTGAATCAGGAGACATACACATAATTTATTTTGTAGGGCAGAGAGCTGCATTATATGAAAAACTTGATAATGTTCAGTTTGGGCTTGCCTGATAGTCCAGGATCTGGGCTCTTGATTCAGCAAAGGTCTGCCCAGGCAACACATATTACGTGAAAGCAGACATGAAATTGCCTTGAAACAATCTCTTTACCCAAGATTTACTCCCAAACTTTGCCTGTCCCAGCTCAAACTGGCTCTGAGCTAACTGATGACATCTCCCATAAAATCAAAGTCAATTTAATTTACTGTAGGCCCATGTAAACTTGTACAATGTCATTTAAGAAAGTGACAGTAAGTAGTACCACTCCTCAGTGTATGTCAGTGGAGTTATACTATTTTAAAATACAGTGTTAATGCTTAAACTTGCAAGAGCAAAAAGCAGAGCAAAGGTCACCACTGCAGAATTATTCCCTTACCTCTTCTAGGAGTTTGAGTTTTAGTCGTGTCAGGTGATCCACCACTGAAGGATCTGCCATTATCTCCTGGAAGAGCACGCAGGCAAAAACAGGTTAAAAAGCTAAAGAGAGGGAGACAGATTTCCAGTGCTCATTTTTTCCCCCCTCCACAATCTTCACAGAATAATTCCATTACTAAAAAACAATAATACAAGATGAGTAGAAGTTGAGAGAAGCAGATAAAAGCTTCAGTTTCACTCTCAGGTAAAAATAAGTACAGGCATTCACAAACACAGCTTTTACTGCCATTTCTCTCAACATACTTTTGTGCTGCAGGTTGTGATGCTCACAGGAAGGCAACTGGGACCGAATATTTATTTGTCTGTTCCTAATGGTTGCTATCCTTCCCCTGGCAGCATCACTAAGCCTGGCCTCTATGTTGTTAGAGCCTTCTAATTAGCTCAGAGGTTTGTGCCTGTAACCTGGTTGCTAAGTTTATAGTGTAAGTATGTAACATAAACAATTTAATCTCCAGGCACAGAAGCTTGTGTACCTTTGGTAGAGCAAATGCTTGGCACATTAGTGGACAAGAAAAAAAGAAATGAACGTCAATGGTTCTATAAAACAAGCCCAGTCCCAGTGGTCAGATTATGATCTTGCTGACTGGTACCTCTTTATTCCACTACAAGGGGTCTGCACACTTTTTTTTTTTTTTTTTTTTTTTTTTTATATAGCCCTTTACATGTGTTGTTATTACCACACAGTAATTAAAAAAATGAAGGAGCATAGCTGGAATTCACCCCTGGGTAAGTTCAAGAGTCAAGAGGCTATGGTGTAACTTTATGGTGTCATTTTGGCTACCATTCTCCTGTAGAATGTCTCCCTCTCCCAGCAAAGCCCTACCAGCATAAAAACAGGGGTAACATCTATCAGTGACATCCATAAAATGAACAACAAGGCAAGAGAAAAAAACCAAGTAACAGACACTCCTTCTCAGCATCATATTTCAAGCCCAATTCTGCTCCCAGGAGAGAGAAGTTACAACCCCTTCCTCACTTGAAGGCCACAGCAAAACTGCAGCAGGGCCACTGCTGGCAGCTGGAGCAGCTCAGAGAGGCTCCTAAGCTGAGCGAGACAGGACACATCACCTCCCCCAGCTGTGACCCACACAGTCCATCCCTAAAAACACACAAGCTGGGGATCACTGGGGTTACTAAGGTGCAGGGATCCCTAAAACAGCTGTGCTGTGTCAGAGGTGGGCTCCAGCTTCCTCTGGCCATGGCAGGAGTGACAAGCCAGAACAGAAAATCCTCTCACCTGCCAGCAGTTCTCCTGGGAAACAACTCCAAGTCCATTCCTGCGCTTTGAAACCCCAACAAGATTTTTCTCTAACTCTAAGGGGTCTTTGACCCCTTCACCTGAGCAGCTGCAGCAGCCTTTATCTTAACCTATAGTATAACCCTAGTTATGCCTGTAAACTGCATAAATATAGTTTGCCTCTGTGCTGGGACAGAAATCTACCCCTTTTTGATTGCTGGTGAATACTGAGCTGATTATTTTACCATCAACTTTTAGGGGGTCAGTGCAGCACCCCTAAAAGTTAAATTTCTAGAGCTTTCATTGCAGTGTGAATAGGGGGTTGCAAGAAGGTTTGAGAAAAAGAACCAGGTATAAGTTTTCCATTGAAAGTACAGCACCAGTGTTAAGCAACTGAATTTACTTAAGAGGAAATGAAGAGAAATTTTTGCTTGATGTGACAGGTATCCCAGAGGAAACCAAACACTAGGAAAAAACTAATGAACCAAACAAACAAAAAAGAGCTTTCCAGCAAACCTGCTAAAGGATCTTTGTTTTCCCACACTTAGGGATGCCTTGGTCACAGTGTGCTCCTTACCCTTGGGTCATTTTACAACCTTTTAATCAATGGGATGCCAGGAATGTGTCAGCCACACACAAGACCTGGCTGATAGGGATCCATCTGTACCTACAGAGAATCCCAAGCACGGGATCAACTTGAGACTGGGGATTCAAAAGAGCAAAAGTAGACAAATGTAGTCCTACAAAGGAGTAACAGGTGTGTTGCATGCACCTCACAGGACATAATTATTCTGCTCTATTTAGCAGTGCTGAAGTCAGAGTTTGGACACTGTGCCTATTTTTAGACATGGTGGTTTAAGAGGGAAAGAAAGTCCAGGAAAAAAAATAAAAAGGGTGCATTTACAAAACGTAGATTCTAAGGAAGACTTTAAACAACTGACTTTGTTTAATTAGTAAGTAGATGGTGAAAAGAGGACAGGCCAGCAATTTTTAAATAAATGAGAGGATACAATCAAAGAACGGGGTGGAGTCGGGGGGTTCTGTCTGGAAAAACACGGGCATTTGGCTTAATGAGGGAGGGAAAACCTGACAGCAACAGGGAAAGAAATCTTCATTACCCACTAAGGGAGATGATGGAGCAGCTACCAAACCAAAGAACTTTCACAGAAGTTGTTTAATAACAATTAAAACCCCAAATGTGTTGAGGTTTGTAGGACTATTGTGGGACTCCTCAGACACAAGAATGGATTAGATAACCTGGTGAAGTCCAGTATTGCATACCAGTATTGCATTTCTTTGATTTTTTTTTATTGATTTTGATATTTTAAACCCTAAATTTAAATTTCTATGTGTCCTAAAAGACGATTTTAAAAGACGATGATAACCAAGATGATTAGAGGGGTGGAGCAACTCTGCTGTGAGGAAAGGCTGAGAGACTTGGGATTGATCAGAATAAATATAGGCGCTATAAAGAAATAATGGGGAGAAATTATAAATTTTATAAGAATTAAAAATTAAAAGGGAGGGTTATATATTAGAGAGAAATCTTAGGTATGAGGTGTTTGGGGAAGTTTCTACTTTTTAAGTACTTCAGCTAATGGGGAAAGAGAGAGGAAATGCAGCTGGGAAATTGGGATAAAGAGGAGGCTGCATCCTCCAAGGATTTGAGACCCCAGGGGAATGCCCCATGGCCTCTCCCTTTATTCGAATAAAGTAAACCGGCTCCTCTGTCTCCTTTTTTGAACACAAACCTCTGGTGTTTGTGGACTGATTTTCCTGACACTCCTTTTTTCCTAAATTGCTGGCAGCACTGAGGTACTAGGAAGGTACAGCCTTCCACATATCCCCCTTTGAACGCGGCATTTTCCCCCAAACCTCAGCAGTTCAGGTTTGTGCAGACCCGTGTCTGTTTCAAGAGTGGAACTGTCTGGGCTCTGCCGCCAAGCTGCTGCTTGGACCCGGTGGAGACATTAAGACCCGTTTCAAAGACATTGATGGAATTGTTTGTAAAGATATTAGCACCCAACTTCTGAGCATGGTTTGCTCACTGAAACTTCCACTCTTCCTTAGAAGAGTAAAATCGTTCGTGAAGAGCAAAGCCAACAACGCCCTGCCTCAGCAACCTCTGGAGTGGTTAAAGCTCAACTTAACTCAGCCCTCGTGCAGGGGGGCTCTTTAATGTTTGCCAGTCCAGCACAGAGGTTGGACTGCAGCCTGCGGCTCTGTTAATTTAATGATTTTGAAACACAAGGAAGCCACCAGTTTGGTAGCTTCAATGAGCAGAGCCAAAGTGAGATGAAGATTGGGCAGCTGGGATCTTAAATTTATGGCGTTTCAAGGACGTCGGAGTAACCAGAAGACTCCAGAGGAGATTAAGGCCTGGAAAATTGGAGACTCCGCAGAAACAGATCACAGAGGGATTAAATGATGTGGACAGCATTAGCGTGAAGAGCGAAAAATCAATACGCAATAGAGGACAGCACGCTGATTACTGAAGAGAACCATGCAACCTAAAACCAATGAACACTAATTTATCCCTTCGCTAAAAATTTACAAATAAGCGAAAAGGCACGAAAGGAGCCCCGCGCCCTATTGGCAGCCTCTGGCCCCGCCCCCCGCGGCCGCCGCCAGGACCCCGCTCCCCATTGGCTGTCTCCCGCGCTGGGCGGGGACGACGGACCTTTCGAAACGGCGCGGGACGCTCCCATTGGTGGTTGCCGCGGAGGAGGCGGGGCCGAAGGCTCGCGCCGGCTGGCCCGGGGTTTCCCAGCAGCCATTTAGCGGGAGTGGGCGGAGCCCGGCTGAGGAGAGCTGTCGCTATTGGCCGGAGGCCGCTGTGCGTCAGGAGCGCTGGCCAATGGGCGCGGGGCTCCGCCCCCGCGGCGCGGCTGGAGCGGCGGCGGGCGGGGATCGGTGCGGGGCGGCCATGACCGAAGTTCTGTTGCTGCTGTGAGGGTGCGGGTGGTGCGAACCGCCCCGGCCGCCGCATGGACGCGGAGGAGGAGGCGCGGAGGCGCACGCTGGAGGCCGGCAGGGCTAAGGTGAATGGAAAGGGGCCCGGCTAGACGGAGGCTGCGCCCGCCCCGCTCCCGGTGCGCTGAGAGGGCTGGCAGGCCCGGGGGGCGTCTTCGCCTCAGCCCACCCCGCCTGTCTCCGCTCCGCGGCGGGGTCCGGGGCGCTGCCGGCCCGGGGCTGTCCCTGGAGCCCGGTGGGGCTCTCCTTGCGCCGTGGTTCCGTAGGAAAAACCGTGCCCGCGAGGGCCCATCCCGCTTCACCAGCACAGAAACATCACCTCGGGCGAGCACAGAGCAGCTGACAGCAGTGCACATACCGTCCCTCAGGCTCTGTGTCGTTTGGATTTTTTTTTTTTTTTTTCTTCCCGGTTCTCCCATTTTCGCCTGGGATTCAGTGTTTGTGGGAATACTGCATTTCCAGCTGAGGGTCCCAGAGAACAAGTGGTGTTTTGTGGCTCATTCGCTTGCCTGTATGTCCGCAGCTGGGTTGGCAGGGAGCTGGGTTCGGTTCGTTGGTTTCCAGTCCCGCCAGTAGCAAACACTTCATAAGCTTCGAACATTCAGGTGTCTTCACGTGTGTGTAGTTTAGGGACCTGTGTAGAGCTCACAGGATGAGACTGGTATATAAAGATAACATTCTCCGGGTAATTGTTACCTGCAGCCATGTGTTTAACGCTGGTTGTGTGCTAACCCCGTTAGACAAAAACTTCTGCTTTGTTTTGGTAATGATGTTCAAGGAGCTGGTTGGAAACGCCTGGTTAATTTCCTTTTCATTCAGCATTTCTGCTGGGTTTGGAGCTGGTTTTGTCATATTGGTTGTCCCTGCTAAATAAGGCTTTCTAGTTCTCACCATGCCAATAGGGCTAGAAAGGGGGCTAGGCAGGGATAGCTGAGGCTGCACAGGGTCCTAGGAAGTTTGGACCATCAGACCTTTCCAGATCCTGCCTGTTCTGCAAGGGCCCTGACTAGATATGTGGCTAGTGGGGTCAGAGGTGGCTTGGAGCTGTCCTGTCTGCCTGCTGTGTTTCTGTTTCAGCTGCTCCCTGCCAGTGCTGTGCTCAAGAAAATCAGAGTTTTTCTGGAAGGGAGCATGGTTGGAGCTGGAGCTGTGCTGAAGCTGCAGCCTGGTGATGGGCAGTACAGCTCCTCCATCCCTGGCCTGGCCCTCCCTGATGCTGCCAAGGATTCTACACTGCCTGCCTTAGCAGCTTTGTATCATTAGCTCAAGACAGAGAGAACTCTGAGAGCAGGATATCTTAAGGTTGAAAGGTTACCTTAGTTCTGTTAACATAGATTAACTCCAGGTGCTGGACCTGTTTATGATTAGAAATATGTGACAGACTTAGCTTGAGCAAGTTATTATTTCCCACCTGTTGGAAAACTGTTGTTTGCCATTTAAAAAAAAAAAAAAAAAAAGCAGGAACTTGCCTTGTTTCAAGTTATACCTGCAGAGCAAGTGTTTCATTTATTGTTTTTTATTCTGTGTGCTAAATCTCTCCCCATTTAAAAGAAACCACTAAACATTCCTAGCAGCCCCATCGGTGTTGCTGCTACGTGGTGTCATGGAATGCTGAGAGGAGGGGAAAGGTTTAAAGAGGCAGAGATAGATGTAGTGCTTCCTCTGCTGATTCAAATGTCACAGAGATCTATTCCTTGGCTGGCAGACTGTGAGCACCAGACAGCTTCCAAAAAGCACCCAGGTGACATTTCCCCTTTTTTATTCTTCTGCTTTTCTTTTTTCCTAGTTTCCTTTGGGCTCCCCTCCTCATGAATACAGCACAGTTTTGAAAGGGAGAAAGAACCATGAGCAAATAAAGGTTCTCCTTCTTGTGGTGCAGCCTAGAGCAGCTTTAGGTGATCCCACCTCTGGTCTGACACAGAAGTGTTCAGTGTCCATCAGATCAGCTTTCTGAACCATCTCTACACAGGAGTGAGGCAGGTTTGTATGTGAAAGGCCTCTGTTGTAGCAACCTGTGCAGTGATGTAGCTGCCATTTGATTCTGCTTCAGTCTGGAGGTGTGAACTCTTGAGGGTTTTTTGCCTCACCCCCCACCTCCAGAAAATGAATTATTTTATTTTTAGCATCCTTAGATTTTAGTCTGCAAAGCAATGATTTGGCAAAGAAATACGATCTAAGTGTTTCCCTTTCCAAACCAGCACTTCCATTGTTCTTTTATATATAGGAATAAAAATTCCATTATTGAGATGCATTTAAGTTATCACCTAATAATAATAATGATACTGCCAACTGTTGGATTCGTTGGAGATTGTAGTTGGCAGCTAAGTACTGGCTGTATCAGGTACCTCAGATTCCTGTTTCTAACAATTGCAATACTGATAGCCAGGGTAGTAATTGGGAAACAGAACAAACCTAACTATTCAGTGCTGCTTTTTTCTACCTCACATTAATTAGTCTGCATGTTGAACACCTGTGGCTCTAGTTACAGAGCTCTCTGTGGCAAACTTCAGGTGTGGGAAGTTTTGCTCCACTCCCATTTTACAGTTGGCACCTGAAAAATGAGTTCAGGTTTTCCAGGAAGTCTTCCCACCTCACCATTTTGAGGAAGGTCGAGAAAGTATTTCTTGTTTTTGCCTAAGAGCACTTGTTGCTTATGTTTGCTGTATCCAAGAGCTGGCCTAATGTTTATATGAATAATGTGTTTCTGTTTGGTGCTGTTGTGATTTTCTGCTCTGTCCTGTTTTCTCTGGGTGTTGGTTTTGGTACTAATTTCTGAAGCACATAATGTAATACATCAGCTTTTAACTGACTGGTCCTGGTGAAATGAAGTTGCAGTGCACTGGTACCTCCAGAAAGGTGTTCTTGTGTTACAGCAGCTGCTTAGGATGCTGTGGAGGACAGTGCTCCCAGGGTTTCTGTGGCAGTGCTACATCTTGGTTAGAAGTGGAGCTTTCACCTTTGCTGTGATTCTAGAAAGCAAAAGGAGGGTTAAGTCATTCAAAACGGGCATGATGGGATCTGACTGTGATGAGGCAGAGGCAGTTGTGTCCTTCTTTCTTCACATGCACACTCACTACTTCATGTTGGATGGCTGGCTGTGAATTTGAGGTTCTTTTACAATGGCACTTAACTTTATGTAGCTGAGCAAAGGCTTTGGAAACCAGATATTGCTCTAAATAGAGCTTTTCCCATAAATCTGAAGCGTGTTTGAATCCAGACAATCCACCAAATCCAGTAGTTGCACAAAATTCCAGCGTAGGTAAATGTTTTTGCATGGTATGTATTATGATTTTCTGTGTTTAGTGTTTATGTGAATGGGACAAAATAAGTTCTGTTTTCCCTGTGCATTAAAAAATTTATGCTGTTAAGGTGTTCAGTCATTCCATAATGTGAGATATTTGGTCTCCTTTCGTGAGTCAGTAACTGCTCTCTGGAATGCCCACTCTCTCTGCCTTTCATGTTTTCTGCTTGTTTTACTCCGATTTTCCCTTTTTCCCTGCTTCAGCAATTTCCTCTACTCCCCATTTTCCTGCAGGCTCCTCCTGCCCCGTTTCCCCATGTTATCAGGTTAATTAGTGCTGTGGCTATTTTTGACATACATTGCCATCAGTAAGTGCTGGAGTTGACACCTGGTTTCAGAGGATTGTATTTGTGTCTCACTGCAGCTTTATGGTCTGTTCATTCTGCTTATTATGAAAGGCACAAGTCTGGCAATTTTCATTTAACCTGCATTTCAGTATTACTAACTGTAGGAATTACAGAAGGTAATCTTAAAAGTACGTTTTTTGTACGTAAGAATTTTATCAGCTGGTAAGAAATGAATGTTTTTCTGCCAGTATACCTTTGAAAGAGGCTGCTGGGTGTAGCAGATGTGTAACTGTGCACCTGTTGAGCAGCTAAGCTGTCAGGTAGATGTTCCTGTAAGGAGAGGGGACTGAACTAGATCCTTTTCACAAACTGAATGAGAAAGAAGAATGGGACAAGATTTTTCTGCAAGGTGGCTGTTTGACAGGAAAACCAAGCTGTCAAGCGGTGGATTTTCATGTGTTTTGCAGGTAGAACTTGGCAGTGATGTTTACATCCAGTCATCAGTTAACTGTCTCTTTTTCCTCCTCACAAGGATGTAACACTGCACTTGATAACCTGTGGGTTTAACCTTAAAGGAGTCTTTTTCCTTATGAGAAGGATGTCTGGATTTCTGCTGTGGGGGAGATGTGACTTGGAAATGATGCCACAACACAATACTAGAGTTGAAAATAACAATAATCCTTTTTAAGCTGTTTAGGGTGAGTTGGGTAATAAATTGTCAGTGACATTCTTTACAAGTCCCTGGGGCTTTGTAGAGCTGCGATAGCCTGATAAAGTAGAGCATCTGATTCTTCAACAGAAGAAATTAAAATGACCTGGCTTAATTGATTTTCTATTTATGTACTGGAGGCTGCTTTCTGGCGAAGAAGTTTTGCTGTGTTCTCTTAAGGGGGTGGCAGGGAAGGAGCATTAAAATTAGCGGAAGTGAATCCTCATCTCAAAGCTTACGCTGGCTAAGACCTGTTTAGATGTATTTGTAGGGGTGTGCTAGTCCTGGCACCATGACCAGGGGGTTCTTGATTTTGCTGGTCTTCCAGAGAGACTGCTCAATTATTATTATTTTTTCCTAATGCTTCTAGTATATTGACAACTCGTTCCTTTATTGATTTGTCTTGCTGTAATTCTGGCTTATCATTGACACACAAAGTTTCACTGAGTAAAACTTTGATTCTTGTGTGGAAATGAGCCTTTAGTGCTGGTGTGAGATTTGATGCTTAATGGCACAATTATCCAGTATGTTGTGAATGTGTGGAAAGTAGGCAGAAAAAGCTGTTTTTTCTGCAGATGTATATATTTTATCAAGACAGGAGCTCTGTCACCCATGACTGTGTTAATCTTGTGGTCCTGCTACTTTTTCCTTGCTTACCTCTCCCTGTACCTCTTGCAATCTTTCCTGAACAGTTTGCTTACTTCAGACAGCGAAAAGCAAAGGGCGACGTCGCGCAGTCGCAGAAAAAGGCGGCGAAGAGGAAGGGCTCGGCTGTCCACACGCGTGACCTTCCGAAGGAAGAGCACCCAGTAGCAGCCAGAGATGCTGGGAAGGGCCTAGAGGGTCAGGCTGAAGACACCAACCTGCCAGAGGCACCAACAGAGGCACAGGTAAATTTTAGTATTCCTTGCCTTTGCTCTGCTCTGTCTGCAGGTAACAAGTGTTCCACGTGGTTTTACTCAGCTGAGTGTTAGCACACTGGCCACTAGCTGACCTTGACAGGTAAGTGAACTGATGTTATTTGCACTTTAACAGTTCACTCTCTAGCAGAGTGATCTCGTTTACTGAGTAAGACATCTCCATGGTGTGGCCTAGGCAGCTGTTACTGTCTCCTAAATTAAAGTCTTTCACCTTTCACTGCCATGGACTTCTCTTTGGGCAGACTTAGGGGTTATGTGGCTGTGAATTCATGAAATGGCAAATCTGGATTGGGAGATCAACAGATGAAGAACTGCCAGGACCTTGCTGTGCATTAATTTGGTTTTGTATCACTTGGCTGGCTCAAATATGCTTAATGTTTTCTGGAAAACTGTAACTTGTTCTAGCAAGCTCTTAGTAGCCATTGTAAAGCGAACATAAATGTTATTTCTACAGGTTCCACATTTAAAGTGTGATTCTGCTTGTGTCTGATGTATTTTGATATGTATGTACTGATAACTCTCTAAAGGAAGTCATGTTCTCTGTGGAAAGAATTCTGAGGAGCTGCTGTCTTCTGCACCAAAAGTACCTCTCCAGATGTTGGCATGTTTTCACAGCTTGCCACAATAGCATCAAACTGGTGTGTTTGCCAACCTGCAGTGATGGGGGGTAAATTTGTGTGTTATCCTGCTTTCTGTTGTGAGGGTGTCCTGATGATTTCAGGACATCTTCAACATGATAGCATTGCCAAGGCTTTTGTGGAGCTACACACGAGTGTCTGCACTGGGAAAAGCAGTGTTCTGTCAGTCAGCCATAGCAGTGTCCTTGCTACATTCATGTGTGCTTAAACTGAAAAACAAACAAAAAGCTGCTAAGCAGCTTTTTTCAAAATAGCTGGTTTGTAAAGCAGCTGGAATTCTAGGTTAACTGAAGAGGGCACCTCCAGGGAGACAGTAATCATTGGGAGCTACTTCAAACAAACTCAGAATGCAGGGAGAGCTGTGGACTGCTTTTTCCAAATAATGCAATAGTCATCTTGGTCTTGTTGTGAATTTAGTGAAAGGGAAACTTCTTTCAAGGTATTGAGTTATGTAAAATCTGTGTGCCACAAAAAGGTGTTGATTTTGTGATTACCTGATTGGTTTTAGTATGTTGGCTAAATCATTTCCTATCAGTTTATCAGTCTTTTAGTTGTAGATTAAAGATTGCTCAAATATTTGCCAGTTACCACAGCAGAGGATCAAGCATTGAATCAGTGTTGAGGATTAAGCCCTAAATTTAAGTAGGCATTACAATATTTTTGTTTGGTTGTTTTTTTGCAGTTTATTTCATTTCGGTGTGAAAGACCAGCTGGATTTAGCATAAAGTCTGTCTGTCACAACACAGACCTTTCTGGCTCATGCTTCAGGTGTTTCCCAAATAATTCTGGTTTTCCTTATTTTTATTTAAAATAGCTGTGATTTAGTGTTTGTTTTATTTTTTTACCAGGGCAGCACTGATTTGTCTAGCTGGGAGCCACTGGATGATCATGCAACTGAAGTAAGTGTGAAAGGGTGTAGCTTTAGTAAAATCTGCTGGATAGAGCTGGAAGAAGACTGTGATAATTGGTTGCTAAAATGATTAATTGAACATTGTTATCAAATATGGTAAAACTGATGTGATTTCACTCTTTTATTGTATAAACCAGGCATTTCTCTCTATGTATGTGTACTGGCTGTGAAAATTGGTTGCCAAGAAAATTGGGTTTTGTAAAATCATAAACTTTGCCCAGAGAAATGTGAGCGTTTTTAATGTTTGCAACTGATATATGGGTTCATTTTTCATTGTTTCATACAATACAACCAAAAAGTATTCACAATAAAATACAAGATACTGTCTCTTCTATGATTGTAACAATGTTGCTCCTAAGAAACCACAGAAATTTAATTTTAATTGAAGAGCTTTACACTGTTGTTTCTCATTTGGGTGGACTGTTCTCCAGGCAGATGGCTGTAAAAGCTTTGTTGAAATTGGTGGTGTTCTGCTTCCTTCCTCACAACTGGAGGTATTTAAATCCCAATACATGCCAGAATGGCATGTTGCCACCATTTGGTGCTGTAGAATCACAACACTCTTACTTTACTTTTGTACCTGAAGCTATCATGAAAATGCATTATCCATAATCATTCTTAATTTGACATTTTTAAGCATTAAGGACTTCATGTGTGTAGTGTTTCTGTTACAAAGATACAAAGTCCCAGTGTTGAGTTGCTTTTGAAGTAGATTTTGCCCAGGACTTAACCTTGTAGCTGAATTTGCCTTCAGATTGATCACAAACCAGAAATGGTACCTTTAGTGAATAAATGCCTTTCTGTTTCTTTTATGAAGAAAGATAGGATAAATTCTGCCACAGAATACAGCGAGGCTGATGCTCAGATGTGTCAGGCGAGGATAGCGAAGCTGGAGGGCAGACTGCTGAAGAAACAGGAAGCAGTGGAAAGGCTCACTGTACAGATGGATGAGCTGCAGGACCAACTGACCCAGCACAACGACTCTATGCAGCTTCAGGTATGCTTCACAGCACTTGGCAGTGGGATAAAGCTACTTTATTTTAATCCTAAAAATATTTAGGCCACAAGACTCAAAATCCTATTGTTTTTTAGTGAGAAGTACTTCACCTTGATGACATGTAGTGCAAAAAGCAGCATCCTCTTCCAGAATATTAGAAAGATATTTTGCATTCCCTTTCTCTAGCAGTTCTTTGTAAAGGTAAATTACTACCAGGTGCTTTCTAAGACTAGTTACTTTCTCCTTTATATGTTCTTTTTCTTATTCTAGGATTGGGGAAACAAAGACGTTCCTGTTGGTGAGAAATAAATTGAAAAGATAAATGTGATTAAAGTAATTAAAGTGAGGATAAAATAGGATTAAGGTATCCCAGCTCATTAGCTTCTTCTCATATGATTGAAGGGTACTGCTGGCAGAAAGGAAACAATTTCGGGGGTACTAAATATTCATTATATCCTTTTTGAAAACTTGATGGCTTTTTACATCAATAAGAGCTACACATTTTGAAGTAAAAATACCAGTTTCATTGCTGGTATTCCATAATGTGTTTTTAAAAATCACTTTTGATTGGGTTTGTCATCTCTGAGATCAATTTAAGGCTCCTCTTCCTTCATGGCAGGAATCTGATGCCTTCGTGGCTTCTTTGGACACAAAGGCTTCTTTGGTGCAAGATGGTTAAAACTGAAATGTAACTACAGTCTCTCTAATGGCTTTGCTTCAAGAAAACCTACTTGGTTCCAAATGTGTTAAGAATGTTTTACAGTTAAAAGTGCTCTTCTGACCCCTGTAGGAGGCAACAGTTCAGGAGCAGGATGAAATCATCAGGAAGCTAACAGCCTGCCTTCAACAGGCCAAGAGGGACCGGGAGGAGCTCCAGGAAGAGGCTTCCCATGTGGCTGCTGAGATCCATGCTCTGAAGTTCCAGTTACATCAGGTGTGCCTCTCCTCTCACTCCCATGTCCTTGCAGAGGCCACAAGAAAAGCTTTAGACTATGAGTGTAAAAACATTGAGCTGATGATGTAGCTCTTCATAGTTCAGCTTGTAGCACAGTAGTGGAAATTATTTCAGGGTGAGGGTTTTTTTCCTGGAAATAGCCTCATATTTTTCCATGTGCTTGCATAATGTTTTGAAGGTCATTGCACTTCTTTGTTCCTCACATAAGCCCTTGTTAGGGAATTTCACACAATGTTGTTAGTGGTGTTATGGATCAAGTGAAAGCGTTAGACAAGCCCTGCCTTAGGTTGAGATTTTTGGCAGCAGCTTGAATTCAGGTGAGGCACACCTGAACTGCTCTGGCTCACAAGTTCTTAAGAATTGCATTTCAGCTCTGTCATAAAATGAGTTATTTACTCAACAGGCAGAAGATTAACAAATGACCTTAAGCAGAGTTCTGTACTACACAGGTTAAAACAAAGGACTACAAGTAGATTACATAAAACAGTGCACCACATAAAGGTACCTGTATTACAGCTAGCAAAGAAATGGTATAGATTAGGAATCAATGTAACTTACCACCAAACTGATGGTGAGGTACACAGATTCCTTTCACTCAACCCCCTGAAGGAGTAACCACAAAATGGCATCCCAACTTTGGGGAAGAGCCCCACACATTTCCATGGAATGTACAGAAGATTTATGCCTTGTGAAAATTAGGCATAGCTTTTATAGTTTGTCAAGTTAAGTGTCTGTTAAGAAATCAAAGTTTATCTTCCTTCAATCTCTCTCCCTAGGCAAGATGTTTGTTGTCAGCTGGGAATGCCACCTCTGTGGCACCAGAAATATCTCACTACCAGACAGATGTCCAGCCTGAGGTATTTCACCAGTTAGCAAATTCTTGTGAGGGGGTAGATGCCCTGAGCTACTGCACCAGCTGATAGGCAGAACAGATAAGTCCTTCTGTGGAAGGGGAATGTCCTGCCACAAGTGGTTTGTGGCCTGTACACAACTGTTGCTATAATTTGGGTTTGCATGTGATCGTCTGTCCTTTGCCAGAGAAATCTTTGAGTTTCTGCTTGGGCAACTGGAACATCTCAGCTGTTAGACAGAAACTTGCTGTGCTGAGGTAATGGGACTTGCCTCAAAGAAAGAAATTGAAAATAACATGATTCAAGCAGCCTCTATGACACATAGGAGCCTGCTTCAGTGCAATCATGCATCTAATCCCTGGATAATGAGATGTACTGCAGCCTTTCTCTGCTTTAAAATGTATTTTTGAAAGTGCTTTATTCTTTCTTGGTGATGCTCAGTGTTCTAGTGGATATTCTTTCTGAACCTATGTACTTGTCATCCTTGGAGCCTTGTAGTAGACCCCAAAGAGAAATGTTTCTGTATCGTAGCTGTTTCAGGTTTGCAGGACAAGAACTGCCCTACATGGGATTACATATTTTGGAAGTCTGCATAGGAAGGGAAAGAGGGTTACAAATTTTTAAAATAAAAAATGAGACTTTTTAATCTAGGAATTATCGTAAAGGAGTTGCAGTTGTCCTAAAAAAATAAACTGTCTGCTAAATGAAGTTTTTTAAAATAACAGAACATACAGCTTTCTGTCTACAATTCTGGTTGCAACAGCAAAATGTGGTAAAAGTGAAGGTTACTCCACAGGTGTTTGGGATTTGCATCATAAACCATTGAAAGACAGGGTCAAGAATCTAAATAGCATTGCAGGCATATTCTAAATAAGTCTGGTGAGACAATGCACATTGTGGAAGGATGTCAACTCTGACAACAAATGAAAGCACTGATACTATCTTACATATTCTTCCTTGAGAAAAATATGTTAAATAAAACATATTTTATGTTACCCCAATGGGGAAAATGTTTTCCTTTCATTTGAAGGGATGCGGAGAGGAAAAAAACAACCTTTAGTAATGAGCTATAAATCTTTTACAGAGAAGACTGGTTTTGTTTATTGTCCTCTTAATGACATGTCCAGTGTATCGGAGGAATTCAGTATGATTTATTGTAGATTTATAGGTTCATAATGTCAGAAAATTCACCATAGGGATGAATTATCTAACATTTACATCTTTTCAGTAACATGACAAATGTTCTCTGCCTTTTTAGGATGATTTTTCTTCCTTGAGAATGAAAGATTCAGGGTAAATCTGCAAAAACACTTGCTTACAGTGAGTCTGTGTATGAGTTGTTTGGATATAAACTTTCTTCTGACTGTGAATGCCTTTTATGTGTTCAGATACTGAGGAGTAGAAGTCTCAGGAAGAACGAAGGATTCGAAGCCCAGCAGCAAATGTCCTTGTTTCAGGATTGTCTCAGAGAGCAAAATGCACACTTGGAGAAACTGCATGAGAAAGCACATGATCTGGAAGTACAGCTGGAGTCTTCTCAAAAGGTAAAAACATACTTTTAAAAATATTTATTTCAAATTCGGTGATAACTTGAATTTGCTGTAGTGACATATTCTTAAAAACGTCTTTTTATATAGAAATGAATTTATAGGGATTGTGATGACTAGCATACATCAATGAAACAGCTTAATGTCTGGTTTCCTTTAAGAATGTAACTAGTAGTGCCATAAATAGAAACCTTAAGCTTAAACATTGTTATTTCTGAATGCAAATTAAAAACATGAGGCTTAAGGAAATGAAATCATGGCATATTTTAAATGTAATTTTTTTTTTTAAGAATACCAAAGATAAAGAAAATCTGCTTGCCCGAATGGAAGAGGATATGAAAGATACAATGCAAGAGCTACACAACAACATAGATGAAAAAGAACAATTTATTAAAAGTCTTCAAGATCTACTGACATCAGAAAGATCTGGCTTGTCTGTCCTACAGCACACACTTTCTCTCCGGGACTCAGAAATAACAGAATTAAAAAAAGGAATTGCTTTAGCCAAAGTGAAAGAACAGCAACATATTGAAGAACTGAAAATCAGTCATGAGAAGGATATTTGCAGACAGTTGGATAACTTGAGGAATGAGCTGCAGAAGTGCCACAGAAGAGAGATTGCAGAAGCCAAGCAGGTCTATGAAGAAGAAATTATTTTAAAATATAAAAATGAATTTGAACAGTTAAAGAAAGAGCTCTTTGCTTTGAATTCTGAAGAACACATTCAGAATTTGAATGGCATAATAGTTGACTTAAATATAAGGCTTCAAGAATCTGAAAATAGTAAAGAAAACTTGAGGATGAAACTTGAAAACCAACGGGAAGACTTTCAGAGGGAAAAATCTGAAATAGAAACTATGTACAAGGATTTAATTGATGACCTCAAGAATCAACTTTCTTATGCAGAAGAGCAAGTGAAGGAAGCCCAGCGATATAAAAAAGAAAAGCAGGCCTTGAATGAAGAGATTCAGAAACTGAATTCCTACATCCAGGAATTAAATGACAAACGTCTTTATGAGACTGAAAGATGTATAGATATCAGGCAAAAGCATGATGGAGAGATTGTCTCCAATAAAAAGTTAATGGAATTGAGGGAAAAGGAGATTTTACCAGGGATGCCTCAGTTGCAGGGAGTGGATCTTGAGGAGATGTGGGCCAGAGCACACCAGTTGGAAGGTAGAGATGAGCCAGTGCATGGAGAACTGGAGTTCCAGCATGACTCCTCAAGGGATCAATTAGAAGAAACAAAGAATTCAGAGATGATGAAGGATAATGGAAGCAGTAAAGGCGAGGACCTGTCTGAAGAGCCCTTGTCAGTACTAGGGCTTTTCAGTGGTGATGAGGGTATATTGGGTAAATACCTCGTTTCCACGGACACTCCAGAAGGTTCCTATGTGTCCAGCTCTTCGGAGGGCCATGCCATTGAGGAGGGCAGATGCAGTATGTATGGGTTAGACAACAGTGTGCTCCTAGATCCCAGCAGAGATTTTATATCTTCTCCATTGAACCCTAGCCTTGATGAGGGGATGTGTCATAGTGGCTTGGCTCAGGACATTTTTGAAGAGGCAGAGGTGAGAGCAGAGGCCTTTGTTCCATGTGGGTCACATGTCTCCCTGCAGCAAAACAAGATTGGAGACCATGGTGACATAGAGGATGATGAGATGATGTGTCTAGCAGAGAGATACCTGGAGCCAGCTGAACAGCTCCATCAGGAGTCAGCCTTGGAAATGCCTTATCAGGACTCCCAGGAAGCTGTTCAGAATTGGGAAGAAGCCATGTCTGAGCTCTCTCATATGCATGCAAAACTGGAGGAAGAACGTGAAGCACAGATCTGTTGTGAAAGAGAACTTCAGAAAATGGACAGGAAGAAAGAACTTGAAAATAAACTCATGCTTCTAGTAAAGCAGCAGGGTGAGGATGGAGGCCAGCCATCTCTGACACAAGTGTCAAACCCTTCTGCCTGGCTGGAAATGGTGAAGGACCTCCAGGAGCAAAGAGACATGTTGGTGATGCAGCTGCGAACTCAGGAGCAGTTAGTGAGAGAGGCTCAGGAACAGTTAGTGAGAGAGGTTCAGGAGCAGAAAACAGCTTCTGAGTCCGTGACAAGCAGAGTGCAGGCTCTTCTTGGCCTTCAGTTGGCAGCTTTGCAAAATCAAAGCGAGGGGATGCAAAGCCAGCTTAATGCTCAGAAGGCTGAAAACCAGAGAGCAGCAGAGCTGTTCAGTCAGAAAACCGTATCTGAAGAGACATTGCTGAAAGAACAGGAGTTGCTCAAAGCTGAAGTCAATAATAAAAAACAAAATTTAGCACTTTTGTTGAAGGAAAACACAGCCTTAAGGGAGAGACTATCCAATGTGGAGGAGGATCTGGTGAAAGCGGAAAAAGCACTAGTAGAGAATGCTAGCATCATTGAGGACCTTGAGAGAAACATCCATGAGCTTAATGCTATAATCCAAAACATCAAAAAAACACAGGAGTGTGAAAGACTGAGCTATGAGGACAGGTTAAACCTCAGCAACCAAGAAATTAGTAAACTTACTGCTGAAATAAAGGAAAAGATTGCTGAATACAGTGAGGAAAAAAGCCAGTTGACTGAAGAAATTGCCCAATTGCAAAAGGCTCTTCTGGAGCTTGAGGCTCGCTTGCAGGAGTCCTGCCAGACTGCCCAGGAGGCTCAGTCCAAGATGGAGAAGCATTACAAAGAGGAAATGGATAAGATGGAGAGTCGGCACCTTGCTGAATTAACTGAAGTGAGTTTGGCACATGAGAGAGAGGTAGGATTCCCTGATAACTGCAGGAGTCGTGGGATTTCAGAATGCTTAAGGTAGCCATTGCAAATGTTTGTATGCCTGTTTTCAGATAAAAGACTTAAATGCTGAAATAAAAGACAGAGTGGAAGAACAACAGAAGTTGGAAGAAAAAAGAAAGGAAGAGATTGCTGTGATAAAAAAGGTACATGCTGTAATTTGGTTTATTTTGGAAGAATTTGCGTTGTTGTGTAAGCAATGTAAGCATTTTAGAGACAACAAAATTCTGTTTACTGTTTTTTTTCCCATGGTGATTTTCATTTGGGGTCAGGAGAAGGGGAGAATTCTTGTTCCATAATTAGGGCTAAACATATTTTGAAGCAAGCTTTTCATCTGAGTGTTCTCTGCAGGTTCATGAACGAGAGCACGATCGGGAAATCTCTGAGCTGGCTGTTAAACACGCAGAGGAAATGGAGAAGCTCCGTGCTGAGCTGAAGGAGGAACAGAGGCACCTGTTGGATGAACTCCGTCAGCAAATGGCAGCTTCACACAGAGCAGAGCATGAGGAAGCTCAGCTCCAATCCCAGGTAAAAACAGTAATTAATATAGTTCTTGGCTGACTGTTGATGATGCATGCACAGAAATCAAGGAGCCTTCTTAATTTTTGTGGCTATTATGCGTGCTCTTTTCACATGGTGCTGCCACCAAAGGAAAAGGAGTGTTCTTTTGGTGGGTGGTAGTAGATGTTTTTTTAGAGGAGTTCTCCAGAATCCTCACTGCAGTTATATTTTAACATGCATTCTGAAGAAAACTGGATGTTTAAATTGATGATTTTAAGAGAGAAGAAACAGCTTTGTAATTTTTTGTCTTGGCAAGTTTAACAAGTAAATTTTATGAAGGATATAAACCCCTCCCACTTTTTAATTACCCCACTATTAATAATTAGGAATACTTTCTTGCTAAGCTGAAGTGTGAAAACCTGACCTTTACTTCTATATATTTCTTGGGTTTTTGAACATTTCCACTAAATGCAAAGTGGAAATGGAAAGAATTGGTGTAGTGTTATCAATTATAACCCATTGATACACTGGTTAATTTACTTAAGAATTTAGAAGTGGTGAATTTTATTTATATTTCTCCAATATCACTTAGAACTTTACTTTGTTAACAAATTATAAACAACAGCAAACATAAGAAATTCTTGCAATAGACAGTGAAGGACTGGGGTGAGCTTGTGTTCTGTTTTGCTCTTGGAAGTGGACAGATAAAGGATATTGTGTAGGAAATTAGGAGGCAGGTAAGGAAAGCCTTTTACATTGCACTGAAAACATTCAAATTTCACTACAGCAGCTTATTTTAAGGGTTCCTTTAAGGGTCCTTGCCTCAAAGAAACACTCTCCAAGTACAGAAAGGCAAAAGTTAGATGTGTTTAACAGTCAAAACTGAAACTGGTCATGAAAAAGCAAGCACATTTCATTAGAGGGGAGGGAGAAACCCTTTTTTACTCCACTGCAGACACTGCACAGCCTTGAACTGGAAGCTTTACGCCTGACCTTAAACAATATGCACACCTCTCAGCTGGAGCTTACACAGTCCAACTTGAGGAAGGAGAAGGAGACTGCCCTCATGGAGCTGCGGGAGATGCTCAATGACAAACGTGCTCAGGAGGTAGCGATTCTGCAAAGCCGCCACCAGCTGGAGTGGGAGAAGATCAAAGAACAGTGTCAGAAGGAAAAAGAAGACCTTAAGTCCCAGTATCAGCAAGAACTAGGTACTAAAACTGGGGAATAAGTATTTTCTTCCTGCACAGGTTGCTGTCTTGGTGGAGAGCTGGCCTGTGAATGACAGATGGTGTTACCTCTAATATGGGCAGGACTGCCATGTGTAAGAGTGCGTGTTTTATATATGAAAATGAAGTTGTGCAGACTTAAGTTTCATTGCTCTTCATCTGTAAATTAGTGCTAAACTGAACCACTTTCTTTCAGATTTTAGACCAAGTTCTCATAAAGAACTTTATCAGTGCAAAGAGCAGAACTCCTATCCCTTATGTTTTGTCAGGGCTTTTCTTGCCCTAAGTCAGCACTGCTGTTGTCTTTCTTGGAAGATATGTGACTGCCTCCTGGCTTACCCTCTCAGTGTTAGGAAGGAGCTGGGAATGAACTGAAAGGCTCAGTGAGAACCTGTAGCTGGGTGACCTTTGAGCTGCACTTCGTTATCAGATTGTATTGTGGCATAAGCAAGAAGGCAAGTTGCACCTCATAGTACTGAAGGCCTGATGATGATGCTCTTGGCATTGTTTGGGAAATTTCCCTCTTTGCAGGTCAGACTATTTTTGTCCTGTAAGGCAGAGCTTGAGGAATTTCTGGAGGTAGGTGTATCTTGCAGCCCTTCACTGAAGAAGTTTACAGAATCACAGGCTGGTTGGGGTGGAAGGGCTCTCTGGAGATCACCAAACACCTGCTAGAGCAGCTTCACTCAGAGCAATTTACACAGGATTGTGTCCAGGCATTGTTTTGAATATCTGCAGAGAAAAAGGCTCCACAGCCTCTCTGGGCAGCCTGTTGTAGGGCTCTGCCACCCTCACAGTAAAGAAGTTTTTCCTTGTATTCAGATGGATCCATGGAGAACACTGCTAGTTGCAGGCCTCCAGCTAGACTCTGCACTGCTCATCACACCCCTCTGAGCTCTGAAGTTTTTTTCTTTTTGACCTAAAAGTAGGAAACCACTTGTTGCCACCAGTAGTGCAGTGAACTGATAGCACAGTGGGGTTTGGGAGCAGGAGAGAGGTCAAGATTCAGTTCTTAATATCAATGATGTTAGGGTGTGTTTTGCCAGTGTAACATATAATACCAGTTTAATCTTTAAGTCTTCTTTTCTCATGGAAAGACTTGAAATAACGGTTGCCTATTATAAACTATTAAATACTAAAAATAGCCCTAGGCAACAGTTTTCTGATTCTGTGGGAAGGCGGCTGGTAGGCCTTTACAGGGTTCAGCAAATCAAAAAAGGGGCTGAACAAGAACTGGAATTAATTGAGGGAGGAGCTGGAAAGGAAGAATATTTTGGTGTCAGTAATAACAGAGCAGATAGTGGCATCTGTCTTGCATCTAGTCTTTTTTCCTAGAGATTTGTAGAAGCAATTTGACATTTCTTACCTGCATGCTACTCCTTCTGTCTTTGTGGAGATTATTCTGTGCTCATAGTGGTATGCAGTGAAATGTCAAAATTACATCAATAGCCATTTGAATTTGTATCTTTAGGGTTATTTTTCTTGTTAGTATCATGTTCTCTGTAGACTTAAGCAGGCTTTACTAATTAAATTGAACTTTACTTTCTGAGTTGTCTTTGCTGCTGTAAGTTCTAGAATGCTTGTTTTCTAAAATGAAAGTGAGCTAGTGGGATGTCACATAACAGCAAGTGTGGTTAGAACCCAGCATCTTACCCTGCTCTATTCCTGCCTGTTTAAGTCCTGAGTTTGATGCTGAAGATTCTAATCCCATCCATGTTTCTACTTATAATTTAATAATATTTTTTGTAAATTTATTAATAAGTATTTTATTTCACAGTTGACCAGAGAAAGAAAATAGAATTGGAAATGGAAGAGACACATGTCCAGGCATTAGAGGTACAAATTCTGTTCTTTATACAAGAAAAAATAAAGCTCCTTTCAGAAAACAAGAGCTGGTACAAGTCCCAGATGTGCTACACGTTTATTGTAAAGGACAAATAAATGAAGAAAAAAGATTATTCATTTACTAAACGTGTTTGCTTTAATACAATTCATGTCTTACTCTCTTAGACCCTCAAAAGAGACTGGCAGTTAGAGTATGATAGACGTTTAAAAAGCATATGTGAGGAGCTGTCTGAAAAACACCAGAGTGAGATGATTGCACTGCAGAAATCTCTGGAAATGGACTTGGAAAAAGTCAGAGCAGAGCTGGGGCTTCTTTCTGTTGAGAATGTACAATCTAAAAGTAAGTATCATGGTCTGGGAGGCAGCTGTTTTATTGACCAGTAACATAACTATGTGATTTTACAACAAGTATAAAAGCAAATACAAAATGCATTTATATAGTCTTATTTAAGAACTGGGCACGAGACTGTCTAGACAAGGGGTTGTAAATGAAAAATTGTTTAAAACCTGGATAGCATTGTTGCATTTTGACTTCCACAGAGTGTGAGATGCTAGGTGAATGTTCAAGGGAGGTGCTGTTTTGCTTCCATCTGAAAACCTGTTTTGACAGTTGCTGAGTTAGTCAAAACTGATTAAATTTAATAGAAGCTTTTTCTAACAAAAAATTGCATTCGGACTGTGAATAGTTAAAGCTTGATGGAACAAATGGTTGTCTCTTGGCTAACTAACAGTGTGGGATGCAGAGGATTATGAAGCAGTGCATGGAAATGTTTGACTTTCAAATACTTTACTGTTCAAGCATTTCTATGATTCCCTGGAAGCTAGTGCTTAAGCTAGAGGACATGCATTTCTATTTCTGTTGCACAGAAATTGTACAGGTTATTCATTAACTGGGATGAGGGAATCACAACTGATTTTTCATTTTAGTGAAATGTATAGAATTGGAGAGGCAACACCAGCTAGCCATCACAAAATTACAAGAAGAGCTGCAGGCTGAACATAACCAACTCCTAGAAGACATAAAGATGAAAAGCCAAGAAAAAGAACAGGATCTTCAGAAGGAGGTAAATTACATTTCTTTAGTTGTTTAGAGTAGTTGATTACTCTTTATGTAACAAAAAGTAGACCACATACATAACATTTTTGGGTGACCTGTTTGTATTTAGGGATGTTATTGGAAAAGGAAAATGTGTGATGAAGCAGGTCAATACTGTGAGTTTCCATAGGAGTTCAAAACCTTTGGAAGGCACTTGCCTTTGTGCTATTTGGTGCCATCTCTTCCTACGTATTTATATTCCTAATTTTCTGGTTCTCACATTTTGGTTTTATCTGGCTAATGTCTTTTTTTTTTTTTTTGCCAGTGAAGATAATTATGGCATCAGGAACGAATTCTTCCCTCTTGGAGGAGTGGGTGTAATAGTTAAGAGATTCTGCTGCTCAGTATCTCTGATACTGTCAGAGTGGTGTTGTCACTGTTTCCACCTATTTCTGACAGAAGTGTCTCTTGCATGTAAAATAAGCCCTGAGAACAAAATTGTTTAACAAGTTGTGGTGGTTTTAACACTTTTTTTTTGTAGCTGGACCAGCTTCAGGTCAAGCATGAGCAACTCAAGGTTCAGTCACAAGAAGAGATCAGGCAGCTGTGGTCTCAGCTTGACAGCACGCGAGCAAATCGACAAGAGCTCAGTGGTATGTTCATAACAGACATTTTATTTTTTGCCTCTTCTTGCTACAGAAGTCCACATTATTGACACAAAATGCTTCTAACTGTGTACCAGAAACACACAGGAAGTCCACAGTGTCAGTGGATTGTAGCCCAGTGATCTGTCTCTAGATTGAGGTCAGTCAGTGTCAGATGACCGGTTCTGCAGTGTCAAAAAGCATGGAATGACTGGGGGGAAAAGCTTATTCCTGTGCTTTTCCTTTCCTTTCTCACTCCCTTCCTGCACACTATAAAAATCTTTAGTGAAAACAAAAGGTTTTTCATTGAAATGTCAAATGAAGTATCATGTAATTCATACTGGAGAAAATGCTGGTCAGTGCAATAACATGCTCCTATTTCTGTTTCAAGACCCAGGTATATAAAGTAACAGCCAGTTTTGCAGTGTAGTGGTTGGAGATGACCTGCATTTTGGAAATAAAATATAACATGTCTTAGATGGGGGTGCACAGACATGTAAAACACAGTAAAGAGCTTCTGGAGAAAAAAAAAACAGAGACCATGACTGTGCCAGTGTTCTCCTTGTGTTGAGACTAACATGAGGTTCTTGAGTTCTGCTGGGGTTGTTAAAACAGAAGACACATGTAATATACTTGAAATACTGTTTCAGATTTTCTAAATAATATGACTGTAATTAGCTTTTGAAGTGTATTGGAGTTTTGTTTGGTCGTACACTAAATAAGTAATTTTTTTTGTTAGGCAGACTCTCTCATGACTAATTCATCTTTTTATTTTGGTATTACAGAATTATAGTACATAGCACTTTTAGAGTATTCTGGAATTTTTCTCTGTAGCCCTAATCTTTAATGTTTCACATGTTTTTCCATGTTTCTAATCACTCACAATCCCATTCTTTGGACCCTTTCTGTTTCTTCATCTTTCTTGAAGGTGGTGAGACCAGAATGCAGGCCCATGGTCCAGGTGAGGATCTCTTTTGGTGTGTGACATCTTAAAGGTGTTTTGGTTTACTCTGCTGCTCTTCATTTGAGTGGTGGTTTGACCCTGCATTTGGGTCGATGGTAGCATTCCAATCATAACATCTGCATGATGGGATTGCTGCTCTGGTGTAGGAAAGTCATGCCAGTTCAAAACAACAGTTTGCTGGTTAGGCAGAACCTACCTGTGTCAGATTGGACTTCCCTTGGCTATTGCATTGATGGTGTTACTTCTCCCTTCTTGTCACTTGATTCTTCTGGTCCCTGTACTGGCAGTTTATCCCTTTGGAAGCAGGCTTGAACCATGGGGCTTACTTCACAGAATCATGGAATCATGGAGGGGTTTGGGTTGGAAGGGACCTTAAAGATCATCTCATTCCAACTCCTGCCGTGGACAGGGACACCTTCCACTATCCAAGTCCCATCCAGCCTAGCCTTGAGCACTTATTTCTTCTGTTACTTTTTCTGTTTGCATGCTAATTGTGAGAGTTTTTTCATGCCATGGGTGTATTTTCTGGTTTGTTGCACAAAACCACATTGTGACAATCAGTTATGTTGCTCCTGGATGGCATCCTCTGTTTCCATCAACATTTCTTAAGTTCCTCTTGTGTAATATAAGCAACTGCTTTTCTCCAAGCAAGTTGCTTCTTTTCAAGGAATTTCTCCAAGTGCCTTCTTCTTGAAATGTATTTCCCTCTTGAGTTAATTCTTTGGGGATTTAACTAACTTGAATTATTATGGAAAGATGAGCTATTGGGAAAGCTTCTCTCTCTTGAGATTTTATTCGAACCTTTTAACTACCCAAGATGTTACTGCTGCTTTAATGCAGAAGGTGGGGAGGAAAGCTTTCAGAGGGCTAATGAAAAGGCTGCAATGCTGGCCATTGTTCTCACTCTCTGGAAGGAGGGCAGCTTGCTGAACTAGACTTGGTAGCTGCTTTGTACTGCATTCCTGTTTTATTGGTTGATTCTTTTAATCCAGTCAGTTCAGCCTCTGAGCACGCAATGGGTAGCAAACCATTGTTAAAGTAACCCAGAACTGATTTTATTTTCCTTCCTGTGATGTTTGGTGTTCTGCACAATGCTCAATTTGGTTTTGTTTGGCTAGTTTTACCAGGAGCAGGTTAAATGTTCTTGAATAATTTATTTCTTGGGGGTGCTCCAACAGCAAGCAGGTGTGAAGATGAAACAATAATGCAGGGTTCTGCTTGTTACCAGCCTAGTACTGCACTGCAAGAAAATGGGGAGAGCTAACAGTGTGCTGGTGATTTTTATTCTTAGCATGAGGATGGTTTCTCTGAATGCAGTGTAACTGAGAATGTCTTCAGAGGAAGGAATTTTTGTCTTTCAGAAATTAATTTTTCTCATCTCATTACTATTTCCAGTAAATGGTTCTTACCTCAACCTGTGATCTCTGCCTTTTGTGACTCTCATTGAGAAGGGAGTGGCTCGTGGTGTTTTTAGTGGAAATATTAATGGGGCAATGCCATTCCTAAACCACTGACACTCCTAACTAAATCTAATCTTCACAGAATGACTTAGCCTAAAGATATATGTTCTTAGTGCTTGTGTTGGTTTTGCCTCCATTCCAGAGCTAAAAGAGCAGCTCCTGGCTCGAGCATCACAGGTTAAAGAAATAGAGTGTTTAAAACAGGAGTTTGACAGCAGCGTCAGCAGAGAAATAGGGAGCATGAAGCTGAATTGGAAGACCTGAGACTTTATTTTGAAAACAAGTTAATTGTTGCTGAAGAAAACTACAAAAAAGAATTGACTTTATTGCATCAGAAACGACAGGAGCTGAAGGACTGTTCATTGTCAGAGTTGGAAAGGAGTCAAGATCAAGCAGGGGACATCAGGTGATCTGTTCTTCCTTTCATTTTATGACAGCATGCTTCCATTTTATTTTTCTTTAACATAAAAGATGATGTTAGCATCTAAACCTATTGGGACTGAGCATTAGGTGATGGCCCAGTGCTGAGCAGTTGTTATATTTCCTCTTTGCCTGCTTTCAGTACTACACCATAAGTCCTCAAGTAAATTTAACTTGATTTGTGACATATCACAGTCTTAAACTTTAAAACCTTTTTCACAGTTCTTCTGTCACGCTTTTTGAAGAGACTGCTGAGAAAGAGAAAAGCATTGCACTTGGTCAACTCAACCAACAGGTAGGATTTTTGATATATTGAAAGTTCTACTGTTCTTTACCTGACCTGTATGAAAGCTGTTGTCAGTTTCCTAGCTCTTATGAAGAGTAAATTAATTTCAGATGTATAGTAAGGCTTAATTATTTTTGACAAGAGTGTTATAAATTACCAACTTTAAATAGTTCTCAGCCTCAGAGAGGCTGTAGAGTAGAACAGCTGAAACAGTTCTCTGTAATTTTATGTGCGGTTTGGGTTATCCTGTGCTGAGTAAGGAGCTTATCAGTTCTACACAAGTGCAGAATTCCTGGTGTTTCTCTTTTCTGTAGTTCTGGTAGTAATTGTAACTTGTTCTCTTCAAGCCAAGATGCTAATTTAGCCCCTCTTACATTTATGCCCCTATTTTCATGCACCTTGTTGTAACTGAAGATCTCAACTTTTTTGCTCAACTTGTTCCAAGTTAACTAAGAGTTTGGAAAATGAATTTTCCTTTCTCTCATTGAAGGATTCTCATTGTGGTTTCTTAGAAGCTAAAGACCTCTTCCTAACCCTTTTTTTCCTGTAGGAAGAACTTGCCTGTTTGCAGCTACAACTTACAAAACAACACAGGCATGAGTTGGATTCCTTAAGATCCTCCCTTGCACTTCAGTATAAAGAGGACCTGATGAAAATGAAGATGGATCTGTCAGACAAATATGTAACAGAAATTGAGGCCATGAAAAGAAAGCATTGTTTAGAGCTTGAGCAGCTCCGTGCCCAACTTTCAGAAGAACATTCTAAAGGTAGGATGGTCTGACAGACTGGGAAGGGAAATAGTAAGCTGCTTGTGTGGTCTGTATTTTTCTTTCACCAGGCTTATCTGAAGAAGTTTTCAACTCATTAGTTTACCCTAAACTATGGGGAACATTTAACAGATGGTAATCCCTTTCATCGAGCACTTACGGGCATGTAGAGTTGCACTTCCAAAAATGTGGTGACCTGAAGTTGTTTATTCTGTAGTAAAAACTACTAGTATGTTGGAGCAGTTGCTAAAAGGAGTTGACCAGGTTTCCATTTTTGATGCCTAGAAGGTCACTGTCACACAAACATTTGGAGTAACAATACATAACTTAGCAAATTTAACATATGTGATTATAATTGTATTCCACTGTATGTTGGTGAAAAGGATTAGTAGAGCTTTTCTAATTTGCAGTTATATTTCTTATCTTCAGTTATTTATTTTTAATACTAGAGAGGCTATCAGAACTGCTTAAATTAGAATGTTTTGAGATTTGTCTCATCTGACTTTAGGGGAAATGCCTCCTGTAAATATGATGTGCAAAAGAGGAGATAAGCCTTCCATAAATCTGCCATTATGTTGCCCAGAAAGCAAGTCTGCTCCTCTGGCTGTTGCAGATAAGGAAGGAGGTCCTGCCACAGGTTTTATGATTTTCTGTGTGTGTTAATACTGATAAATTCCCAAGGTGGTGATAAAATGGAACAGAGTATAAAATCATCCACCTAAGGAGTTCTCCTTGTCCTGTAGTTAGCAAGGCTACTGATAAATTGCACTGCTGACAACATTCACCTTTATTTCTGTGCATTAATAGGAGCTGTTAAAGTAAATTCCAGAATATCATTTTATTGTCTGGCTTGGATTTTTCTCTCAGTTGTTTTTTTTTTTTTCCCTTCCAGAAATGACCAAACTTTGTCTCCAGAGTGCTCAAGATGTGGCACATCAGGTTGAGTTGGAGGTGGCTGAGCAAGTGGCTATGTTGGAGGAAGCCAAGCTCACTGCCTCCAACTCTGAGAAACAGCATATTGCACAGCTCTCAGAGGAAATAAGGCATCTAAAGGAAGAGATTATAAAACAACAACATTTTTCTGAGCAAAATGAAAAGCACCTGAAAGAAGAAATGGAAAAGGTAATTTGCACTACAGAACTGTTTTGTGTAGAGTTGGGCAAGCTCCAGCCTGGTGGGAAGGCCAAGGAGGGGAGAGGCAGCACTTGAATTTAGAATTGAAAGTCCCTGGTTTGGGGATAGTAGCTAAAACATTAAATGGACTTGCCTGGACAGACACAAATATTGGACTACACTTCTGTTTTGGTGTAACTCTTGTACCTCAAAATCTTAGAGTGGGGACACTCATACTGTCACTCTTACATGTTAAATCAGCTGTTCCATATGAGGATAAGCTTAGATTGGATGTTAATTCATTGCTTAAATTGTTGCATATTTGAATGCCTATGAGAATTAGATGGGTGAAGCTCTTATTTATCAAGTCCTCCTTTCCACCTTTTTTAAAGAGCCATGGATATGTGTATGCTTTTCCAGAGACAGTACTTTTTTTACCTTTTGTCACTGAGCAATCAGTTGTTGCTTTGGCTTCTGTTTTTGTGCAACATGCTTTTGATGTGGTTTTCCAAAGGAGAAGTTTAAAAGGGATTTTTATTCCAGTCTAATATAAACACCTAAGATGCCCATAGCTGTATAAGTTGAACTCCTAAAAAGAAGGAAAGTGACCTCAAGGGAAATGAACATAGAGTACCATATTAATTCTAGAATTCTGCCTTAATTTTTTCTTCATAACCAAATTAATTCTTAATATTGAATTGTTTTTAATGCATGTCATTTTTTAAGTTGTCATTTCAGCCTTACTTTCATTAGGAAGGGTTACTTTGCTTCAAGAATTTAATCTTTCCAAGACCTTAAATGCCTGAGAGTGTTGACTTCATGCACTTCAGTTTGGTTTTGGTGATTTGTTATTTTTTCTTCTAAATATTTATCTTCACAGGTAAAATATAAAATTGCTGAGGATCACAAAAATAAATTAAGAGAAGAAGTCCAGAAGATAGAGAACATGTACAAAGAAAAAGAGAAGAAATGGCAATGTGAAAGTGAGGCCCAGAGAATCCTAGCAGAAGAGAAGTTAACACTATTGCACATAGAACTGCAAACCAGAGCAGAATCTGAGAAGCAGAACTTACAAAAACAGTTTGGACTCCGTGAAGCTGAAATGATCCAACTTCAAGAACACCAAGCTGCCAAAATCCTAGAGCTGGAGAAGCTGGTGAAGGAGCAGCAAAACAACTTGCAGCAGCTGGAGGACAGCCTTGCAGGTGCTCAGGCTGTGCAGAAAGCTCAGCAGCAGTATGAAGCTGACCTGGAGGCAGCTAAAGCCCTCATGGCAAAAGAAATGGAAAAGGCCACACTCTGCCTGCAGGAAGAATGTGCACTGAAACTCCTGGAAGCACAAAACAAGTAAGTTTCCCTTAGAAGTTCACTCGTTGTTAGAGTTGCTTTGTCTCATTTTCAACGTAATGAGCGATAGTGCAAGGTAGTCACTTGATGGCACTATCTGACCTACATATGGGAAACTTGCTGTCCCAGGGGACAGCAGTGTTGTCTGTTGTGATCTGCTGTAGATTTTGCTTGGAAGGTAAAGGCATTTCATTTAGTCTAGCAAATAAAATGCAGTTTAGTCAAGTTTGGCCTGCAAAGAGTACCACACAGCTGGCAATTGTATACCAGCCTTCAAAGAGAAGTGTGATAGGATTTGCAAGTGGAAAAATTCTCTAAATGTTTATAAACAATTTGAATTTGAAGATTTTCCTGATGAATGAAGCTTGTGCTAACCATTGAATGCTGAGGTCGTTGGGGCCCCCTTTGGTCTTCTTTAGTTCTGGCTAGATGCCTGGAGCTACTGTTTTTCTTCCCCTTCCTACATGTGTTGTTTCAAGTGAATTAAGGGGAGTAAACAACCACATGTTGGTATTTGCATGCATTGCTTCAAATTTATCCCTTCTTCCCTCCCCAAAAATATGTTCACAGAACAAGACTGGGGAAATGTGACTGTAAGAAAACACTGAAAGCAGCAACTTTTAGATAATTGGTTTTTTACGTTATTGGGGGTCTTCATGTAAAAATACTGTAGTTTCTGATGGCAGTCAATGGCAGTACATCAGGTACTGAATCTTCTTCATCAGGCTTAAAGCAGAACTCAGCTGGGTTTGGGGGAGCCCCCAGGTATCCCACATACACTTCCACAGTGGTTTTTGTCTGTCTTGAACAGATGTTTATGACAGTTCATTTATTTGTAGACAACACCTTTGAGATGCAGCAATGTATGCACCATGAGATACTGTCATGGCAGTATTTCTCAAACATGTTGCTCTGTATTTGTAAGTTAATAGGGGTGCCAGTTTCTCTGGTAATAACCAGATACTCCCAAATGTCATCATAGAAACCTTTAATTATGTGGCTATGAAATAATAGTTGTGGCTTGCTTCAAATTTAGTTCTTTATTTGAAGCATCAAGTAAAACTTGAGGAGGCTGAGTGAGGTCTGTTTATTTTCCTTGGATTATTATTTATTAGCTCAGTTATTCAAAATAGACAGTGACTTTTTTGACAACAGTCTGTTAATTTTCATGGAAATAATACAGGTTTATGGAGGAGCACAAAGAAATGACTCAGAATTTCACAACTGAGCAAGAGATTCTTCTCCAGAAGCTGAAAACGAAGCATGTGGATGAGCTGGAACTCCAAAGTCAGCAGTTACAGGAGAAACATAAGCAGCAGATTTTGTCTCTGACAGCTGATTTTCAGGCAAAACACCAAGCTGAAATTGAGACCCTTAAAGCTACACTGGAGAGTAAACAGCAGATTCAGCTTGAATTTTGTGTTGCTGAACTGCAGACAAAGCACCAGGCCCAAATTGATGAGCTGGAGATTAAGCACTTATCAAATCTGGATTCCTTGGAGTCTTCCTACCTATCTGAAATTCAGACTTTAAGAGATGAACACTGTCAGGCTCTGGAGAATCTACAGCTGCAGCACAGGGAGCAGCTCCAAGAGCAGGAAAAAATGCATCAGGCACAACTGCTACAGGAGATTGAGATGCTGAAATTAAAGCATGCTGAAGAACTTCAGCTTTCCCAAAAAAATTTGAAAATTGAGCTAGCTACTGTAAATATGGAAAAGCTTAAAGCCATGGCTCTTGAAGCAGAAGAAGCTCATAAGGTAAGTCAGAAAGAAAACCTGGCATAGGAGTTGAAATTTCATGACACATTGTGTGGGATCACCTTTTCCTTTGTTCTTGGGAGATATTTTCACCTCTTTGTGCCAGCACTGACACATTGTGAGTGGCCATATTATGAGCTGAAATGGGAAACTCCAGCTGAAAACTAAATCTATCTGTTGCTTCCTTACCCAAATGCTCAGTGAGTACAAATGAGTTGTATCTTTTAAAGTATTTTAGATTGGAGGGTCTTCATTTTGTCTCATATCTTTTCTCCCCGGTAAAACTATTGTGTAATTCTTCAAAAAATTATTAGATCAAAGGAAATGCCATTTTGGCATTTAAACCACATCTCTAGGAATCTAAAGATCCTTCTGAATAAGTAAGGATTTACAAAATTTATACTAGATGAGAAAAATAAACCCATTTAAATGTTTTAGAGGTTATATATGTGTGTGTATGCTCATCCTTAATGAAACTATATTGCTCCTGTTTACATTAAAAGCTTTGATGCAACAAGACATTTGCTTGACAAATGGGTTGCAAAGATATTTGTACTTACTTTTTTTCCCCTCTACTTTTTTTTGATTGATGCTTACACAGGATGATCTGAACACAGCTCTTCGAAATCAAAGGCAGTTGCTGGAAGAAGAAAAACGTCTGGCTCTGGATCTGTTACGTGAGGAAGTGCTGCAGATGGAGGAGAAGCACAGGAAAGCACTCCAAGAACTTCAGGAACTTCATGAGGCAGATATTAGGAAACATAAGGAAGAGTACTCCAGGGAGTTGGAGGAAGAACTGGAAAAACTAAAAGCCCAGCATGAACGTGAGCAAGAGGTCAGAATGCTGCTGATACCTATACTCAAAACAATCCATGTTCTATCATAAAGTAAATTCAGTTTTATTAAGCTGAGAAAAAAGGCTGAATTTCTTTTAATAGTGCCAATAATAAGAGGATACAATCTGAGTTGTGTGGATGCAAGCAGCCACTAGTGTTTTATATTACACTCCTATAATAGGATAAGTCACAAACAAAATGAGCTTTATCCAGCTATAACCACAGGACACATTAAGTTAAAGTATTACTAACTTTTGCTTTTTCACTTACTAAATTGAAAATGTGATAAAGTTCCAAATAACTCTTAAACCACTTGTAGAATAGATTTCCTGGGGAAGAAGTTTCATTAGTTTCCTGGGAGGTTCTAATGATGATTCAGTCTTTAAGCACATCATCCTAGAAAGAGGATTTGTCTATTCTGATGACTACAGTGACTCTTCTTAAAAAGAATAGTAGGAAAAAAAAAACCTAAATGAACAAAAATCTCTCAAACCTTTCACTGTTGTATCCCAGGATAATTGCATTAAATTGAGATATGTGGTGTTTGCTCCCTTGCTCCCATTTGAACAAGGAAAATCACATCTTAACAAAATATTCTCTCCCTGTGTTTCTCTCCCCCTTTTTCCTTTTTTTCTTTGTTTTGTTTTGTTTTGTTTTTTTGGTTTTTTTTTTGTTTGTTTGTTTGTTTTTGATTTCTTTTAGGGAAGTGTCTGTTGAAGAGAGTAAGTCAGGAATACTTTGTTAGTCTGACCTGATGGTCTCATGAATACAGAAGATACTTGATACCTGATGCCTGGTTGCTTCTTATCTATTTTTATCAACCTGATTTTTTTTCTATGCTCAGCGTGATGATAGACAGCAGCCCTGTGTGACCTTGAGGATTGTGAATATACTCCTCAGAATTTGCTTTAGCTTGATGGTTTGGTTTAGTTTCATTTTTTCCTTAATTCTAACACTGTGGCTAAAATATTTTATATTCCTTCCCTGTCTGCAGCTGTATGCTTCTGCATCAGCTTCTGAAGTAGAATCTGTGAGAACAACTCTTCTGGCTCAATTTGAGGAGGTAAAATTGAAGCAGCAGCTTCAGTTCCAGGAGGAGATTGAGTTGTTGAAGTGTCAGTCAGAGGTGCTGCTGGAACAGCAGATTGCACAGCTGAAGGTAGGCTCTGGTGAAAATGCACTTCTGAGTATGCACTGGGAGTGTTGCACTGAAAAAGAGCAATTAGTGTAAGATTTTTGTTCTTCAGCCTCTAAAATGGCATCTGAGTGAGACCTCTCCCATGCTTCACAATGTTTAGAACTAGAAAAACAACATTCGAAATAAAGCAGTGTTCTGTGAGCAGTTGTCTTTACCACAGGGTTGTCTTAATGTCCTCAACTGGTTATGAAGTATTCGTCAGCCAAACCCAAAAAAACCCACAGTGGAACATGCTCTAAGCAACATTCCTTGTGTACATGTTCAGTTTGTCATTTGAGACTTTTTCTTCTTAGTGTCTGCAGAGACTGTGCCCTTGGCCTACCATCCCACATCTACTGCACATACTGTGTATGTGCAAAATATTCACTATTATCCAAGCTTCTACCAAGATGGCAGTGAACTCTTTCTCTGTGAAATACTTTGTTGTTAGTCCTGTTGTTCATCTCTGCTTTCATTGATTCACCATGATAAACATCATGATAAGCAGTTTCAAGATGTTGCCTGCCTCTGGCCCTCTGAGTAGTCCTGATCACTGTTTCACCTCTGTCTGGCTGCTGGAGCTGTCTTTTGAAGCAGAGGGCACAAGTATATCCTGAAAAGCTGCTGCAGGTATATTTGGCACTGCTGTCCTCAGCTGAACCCCAGCCTACAGCCCACAGAAGCTGGGACTGGACTTTGTTCTGCAGAAACTCCAGAAATGATTCCCTGCTTTTTTCACTTATACTGCCTTAATTACCATTTGCGACACCAGAAAATTTGCCAGGGGTAATTCTCCTGCTGGTACAGCTGTCTGTGGATTCAATTGGGGTTTTTGCCTGATGTGCTTGAGGACCAGTGTTTTGTCCCAGAAGAGACTGGCTGAATACTTTTCAGTGTCAGACTGAGCTGTAGTGTGGGCTGATACAGGTTTTTACAACAAGCCTTTCCTTTCCCACTCCCCTTTGCTTATGATTATGCACTTGTCTTCATGCCAGCCTGTTCCCTTGGTTTCTTCCCTCTGCCTCCCCTAGCAGATTTGAAGTATTCAGAAGTGCTGTCTGTGCTCTGACGTACTCTGAGTGCTTCTGGGAAGAACAAGCAGGCTGCTTCAGATTTTGTCCACAAATGCCATTTCCTAGGTCAAAGAAAGTTGTCCTACCCCTTTGTGTCAGCTCTTTTTTACCTTCCTAACTGCTAGAGCATGGGACAAAGACTGGCTCAGTCTTCTGCAAAGGATCAATGTCAGCTCAGGTGGCTGCAGGTCTTCTGCTCCGAAATCTTATTTCCTGCCATAGGGAAAAAACTGTTTTCTTGGCTTGCCAATGTAAAAAATATGTGGCCATCACATTGGAGTTGTATTGGTGTTCATAGGTAAAATTGTGCCTCATCAGTGCTGAGTACAAAGGGAGAGCCACTGCCCTGGTTCTGCTGGCCACACTCTTTGATGTTGATCACAGTTTCAGCATAATTTTTTTCTTTGGAGGTATTGATGTGTAAGTTACTGCTTATTATTCTAAAAGGCAAATTGTGTACTTCTAAAGAATACAGAAAAAATACAGGAGATGTTTGAGGGGTTTTGGGAGGATGGTGGTGGTGTTTGGGCTTTTTTTTTTTCTTCTCAGTAAATCCAAGTATGTGATTTATGCAGGATGAATTTGAAGCTGAAAAAAAGGCATCACTACATGACAAGGAGCAGATGTTGATTCGGGAGAGGGAGAAGGCACAAGCTGCTCACCAAAGGGAACAAGAAATATTATCAGCCCAGCTGCAGGAGAAGGCAGCAGTAATTATCCAGGTGTGGAGAAAATACTTTAAATCTAGATTTTGAATGTGCTTTTGGGGTTGTATTTTAGCACAGGGCTCTGTGTCTAGATGTGTGTGTAGAGGGACTGCAGGGATAATTCTTGTGGTATATTAGACATGGGGGAAACAGTAACAGTGAGAATTTTCTGACTTGGACTGCATTACTCTTTCCAGCTCTTTTTGTAGGACTTGGTGAGGGTTGAGAATGTTGGCATGGCAGCAGAGTGCTTTTCTGTCTTTGCAGTTTTCTCCCAGATAGATATTTTGACTTATTTGCTAGTTTATATATAAGACAGATTCTGACAAAATGGCAGTAATGTGTTTGGCAGCAAAATCTGCACGTGGGGGTTGGTGTATACATACCAATATGTATTTTTATTTATATGTAATCATATGTTTTAATCTGGTATAGCTATTATCTGAACAAATAAATATAAGGAGATAAATAATTTTTCTAGAAACTTCTTTTCAGGCAGAGTTTAGGCAAAATTGTGGACTTGGTTGTGCTGTCACTTTATTTCCACAGCTGGAAAAGAAAGTGGTGTCTTTAAAGCATGAAATAGGGGAGACCAACTCTGAGCTGGAGACCCTCCTTCAGCGGCGGGGCAGGGAAAACCAGGAAGAGGGGAATTTGGTAGCCTTGCTGAGGTCTGATATTGAGCAGTCCAAGGAGGAGAGGTTTGTTCATCTTTGGTTACATAATGCTTAGTGCTTGGGATTTTTTTTTGTTTGCTTGTTTTCTCACTTCTCATCAAGAAATCAATAACTAGGCAAAACTAAGCCATCTCAAAATACTAGTGTCAGAGGATGATATATTGCTTTTATTTGTAAATTTTTTTTTAATTATCAACCTATTCTGACATTCAGAGCAAGTTAGGGTTTTTTTCTTGCTCTTTTCCTTTTATTGTTTTGGGGTTTCCACCGTCTCTAATCTTGGAAAAATATGAAAAAATGGAGAGAGGTTCTGTGACCAAGAGGCTTTCAGATGGAGTGGATTGGTTTGATGTGTCACAGGGATGTGTGAACAGAGAAGCTGTCATGCTGAATAAGCTTCTAGAATTTTCTCTCTCACCTTTCAGAAACTGGCTTAATGTTAAATAATTAATGTTAATCTTAAAACTAAAATGTTTTCACAAGTAGAAATAGAGCTTTTGTTGTCAGGTCTGCCGGAACACCTTCTAGTTATTCCGATGTCACTGATACTGTAGTATCACAGGTATCAAAGACTGAGGTGCTTGTGACAGCAGTGTGATCTACCTGTGGAGATGCCAAAGGTGTTTTGCTGTACCAGCTCTTTAAAAATGACCTGAGTTTTGAGAGTCATATGAATGATCTTCACTGGTAACTGCCCAGCCTTGGCAGATACCCATTTTGGACTGTCAGATTTACAGCAGGTTCAAAGTGTCTTTCAAATCAAGTGTGTGCAATCTTTAAAATGTTCAATATGCTTTTGTTCTAGGGAGAAACTGCGTGAATCTTATCAGCACGTTTTGAAACTGCTTATGGAAGTGGTGAAGGCCACAATAGTAATTGAGGACATTATCTGTAGCAAGATTGGTCTTTGCCTTGATGACAGTCTGGCTTCTGGAGATTCTAAAGAAACTCTGAGTATTACAGAAGCAATGGGATTCATGGAGTATTTTAAAGCCAAAGTAAACCACCACCTAGAAAACGGTGCGTACCAATCAGCAAACCTGGATATAGTCAATTCATATTCTTGAAAATTGCCTTTTCATAGCCTTTTGTGGGGATGAAGGTCAGAAAATATCTCTTTTGGCAATGTTTGTGTCTTTCAAAGTTGGTCCACATTTAATATAGTGTCTACCAGTGTTCTCTCAGTATAATTTTTTAATAGTGCAACTACTAAAATGTTTTTAGGAAAGCTTGGCTAGATTATAGGGTAGGAAAGATGGACTTGGTAAATGCAGAGTTCCAGGTCCTGATGTTTAGCACAAGATTCACAAACCTTGGGAAAAACCCTCATGATTTTTCAGCATTGAGTTGTTGTGTCCAAGTTTTCATCTTGTTGTGCATGTCCTGGACCATGTCACTGCCTGATGTCAGTTATCTGGGTGGTCAGTTTTGTAGCTAACTGTCACTTCTCAATGCTTTGCAATGGCTTCCTTGTTTTCTGTAGAGGAGCTGCTCGATGAAACCCTCACAGAACACAACCAGCTGTCTCTGGGGACTGAAGTGGTGTCTGAGTTGAGTCAGCACTTATGTGAAAGTGTTTTTGCGAAGCCAGAATTGGCATGTGAAAGTGAAGAAGTGATACTGAAAATTTGTCATCGTTTGCGCACTGCAGTGGAGAGGCTTCTGGAACTGGTTACAGAGTCAACTAAACAGGTAAAGCTTTTTCATCTGTACAGAGTCAACCTGCTCTAGTGGAAGATGTCCCTGCTCATGGCTAGGGTTTGGAACTAGTTTGTCTTTAAAGGTCCCTTTCAACCCAAACCACTCCATGATTTTGTATATAACACTGAAAATGTGCAATCAGTTTTAAGTCGGTGTATTTAACCTTTTAACAGATCCTGTGGGAAGGCAATGAATTGGTTACCTTGAGTAGATTTAAACTAGGATTTTCAATTCATTTGGTAACTTCAGGAGACCTGGAGGTTTTTATTGAGGGGATTTTATCGCACTTCACATTGATGCTTTTTCAACACTGATAAGCGGGTTAAGGAAAATTCAGTCCAATGTCAAAATGCTTGCAGAGTATGTAGATAGCAGCAAACATCCTTGTAATTATATGCTGCTTCAATTGTGACAAAAGATGCACTTAATATCATAGGAGAACCTGGAGTATTTCCATACTGAGTTTTGCAGTGTATATAGACTGCATATCTGGGGTAGATGCACAAGCACATTTGAGGATTTAATTTAGTGTGACAATAATTAGTTTGTTGAGTAAGGAAGTCCCTAACTGAAGAGAAGATGTGAAGGGGAAGAACACGTCTGAAATTAGTCTACTCATTGAATATTTTGTGAAACCCAGCAATATGTGTCTGTGTGAAATGTACATTCACCATCTCCAAAAATCCCTCCTAGAATGAGGTGCATAAATTTAGTTTTAGGTACTGATGATGGTTCCACTGGCACATTGCTAACTTGTGGTTAAAGCACTTGCCCAAGCCATGGCAGATCTGGGTTCTAGGTGACCCTTATCAGCTGTGATCCAGCATACTTGCTTACTGCTGATGTACCTTGGAAACCTGATGATATATGGACTTCACTGTCTATTAGAGGTGACTGAATCTCTTAAAGAATTGAAGTATAAGGATACTTGGAATTTCAAGTGGCTCAGGACGTGTCAAGCTAAGCAGTTCAGCCTGTAGGGAGGGATTTCTTTTTATGCACAGTGAAGAAACTTACCTTCCTAAGCAAGACTTGTGACAAAAATACTGGTATGCAAGTACAGGGACTCACCAAAGTGTCTGGAGGTTTTGGGCAAAGTCAGCTTAGTACTAAAATGAAACTTCGAAACATGGAGCTTAATGCATAAATGTTATTAAAACTCTGAGAAGGCTTTAGTTGAAATGTCTGTGATACTATTCCCTTGGCTGTGCATCCGAGGTCTGATGCTGGGGAAATGATTGCCTTGCAGCTGGAGAAGATGCATGAAAACCATGCTCAGTTTGAGGCAGAATTCAGCCGTCGCAATCGGGAGACTGCGCAGGTGGTGAGCCAGCACCAGGAGCTGATGGAGTGCCTCAGTGAGGAGAGTGAGGCCAAGAACCAACTGGCACTGGAGCTTCATAAGGCAGAGGGTAAGAAAAGGGAGCTGAGGGAGGCTGCAGTGTCATTTACTCCGAGCTTGTTCCTCCCAATTTCTATGGCGTGCTTTCTGTTTCCTGGATTTCTTGGGCTCTAAATCTAATATTTGATCATAATTTCTGAAGGTTCTGCTTCTTCAGACCTCAGCCCCCAGCAGAGGATGTGTTGTAAGCTCGTCCCAGGCCATCAAAGCTTAATGATCCCCATTTGAATTGTACAGATTTGGAGACACTTTGTGATGTGTCAGCCTCATAAAATATTGATCGTCTTAGAATACATTAACTAGTACATTTCATTCCTTAAGATACTTCAAAAGCCTAGCTACAGTATAAACATAAATCATCTTTTACTTCTTCCTTTTTGTTGTTTGGCAAAGATGGTTTACTCATGTTTTCAAGCTGCTTTTTCCCAATAGATGAGTTTGTCTGTGGCTTTATTTGCATTCTGGCTTGGCTTCCAGGCATTATTGAAGGCTACGTTGCAGAAAAAGCTGCGTTGGAAGAGGCTCTAAACCTGAAGGAGGAATCTGAGCGTCGTCTTGTTGTGGAGCTGGAGAACATGAGGGAACGCTTCCAGGAGCTGACCCAGGAGCAAGCAATTCTCGGTGAGGAGGAGGGTGTAGCATTCTTAGCACAGAACCGAGTTGTCTCCAGTAACAGCACCTTGCAATGTCCTTCTGTCACAGTCAGAGTTTGCCTTGGTGACCTAAGGAGCAGCTCAGACCTGTACACAGGTGAGGGGGTCTTCCTGTAAAGGCAGAAAACTCTGCAGACATGGATCAAGGTCATCAGGAGCCGTGTGGCACACTAAAGATGAAATGCCTGAAAGTCAGCACTGCCTGTGTTCCATACACATTTTTGGTGGTTTAGAAGATGAAATGGATCACAATGCCCTTCTTGTCTTGTACATATGTCTGTGTTTTGATTTCTAGGAACACCTGTTGCTAATGTAGCACAGAAAGAAGGTTCAGGTTTGTAATGACAAGTGTGGGGTTTTTTTCTTGCCGTGTTGCTGTAACACTGAGTGAATGAATTGATAACTTCTATTTTATTTTAACAATGAGGAATAGTACTTAATTATTAGGCCCAAAAGGCTACTGGGTTTATAAATATCTTGGCCAAAAAAAATCTGTGACTTCTGATGCAAAATTAGGAATATTCAGTTCAATAATGAATGTTTGAAGTGAAAAAGATGTTTTGCTGCCATCAGGCTTAAAGTACATTGTGCCATTGTCTTGGTATTTGCCAGCTTCATTTTTTTTGAGGGGATGGAGTGGGTTGCAAGCTGGCTGTGAGCTTCTAGTGATACAATGGGCTGTTAAAATGAGTAAATTAAGTTAAAGAAGGGCGGGAAAAAGAAAAATATTTAAGTGGACCTAAAACTGAGCTAAATGTACAGCAAGAACTGAAGGATGTCTAAAGGAGAGAAACCTAACTGAATGGATTGGTAGGTCAGAAAAAAGGCAAGCAGAATGGTAGGGAAGGCTAGTCAAGAAATGAAAGAGGAAACCAGAAATAAGCAGGAAGGATCCAAAGTGTTATACACTAATTTTGGAAGTCAAGTGCTGTAGTCAAATTTGCATATGCCAAATTTTTTTTTCCTCCTGAGCTAAAGTTTGCATACTTAACTCACGAGTGGCCAACATTTAGATCTGATAAATTCATAGTTGCCATGATTGTTTTGAGGTCTAGTAAAATATAATTCTCCTGTTGTTTTTTAGATTAATTTATATTTATACGCACACATATATATTCATAGATTGTTGCATATTCACTGTCTCTTGTTTCTGGACTTTTTCTTTTCCCTAGAGAATGTGAGCTGAGTAAACCAAATCACTCAGGTGAATAAAAAGTTATGTAGGTAAATTCCTGTTAGAGTCAAAAAACTGCACTGAGCTTTCTACTGTATCTTTATTCCTTCTGTCCACTCAGATCTCCCTCAAACGCTATTTTTAATTTAACCTATTTTTGGTGTCCACCTCACTGTCCTGAAATTTGCTGCTGCCCTCTGAATGAGAGGGAATGTAGAACCGAGTTGGCTATGATGTATTTTGGGATTGACATTCTCCCAGGAGCTGCAGCCCAGCTCGTGCCAGCAGCTCCTTAGAAGTTGAACAGTTACTTTTGCTGCAAGGGCCAAGTCCTGAAATCCATCCCCTTTTCCCTCTCCCCAGCCATCTGTAGTACTCTTCCTCAGGTTTGAAATTGTTTGTAGTGTGTGGAAAAAAGGATAAATATAAATCGTATTGTTTGGAGTTGATTGACACAGGCTTATTCCTTGCAAAGCTGACGTCTCCTCCTGTTTTTATGTGAAGTACTAATGTGAGTAGAATGGCCTTGATAATTAAAACTCTTTTGGAATGGAGCTTGGCATTTGCTAATGATCTTGGGAGTGGGAAGGAGTGTGCCAATGCCTTTCCGAAGGGGAATTGCATGTGAAGAAGCATTAATAAAATAGGTTTGTCTCTGCAAAGAAACAAATCTGTGGGCTGATGATCTTTTGGTGTGTTGCTTGAAATTCTATTTATATGCTTGGGGATCATGTGCTTAAAAAAGAAAAAAAACTAAAATTTGTCAGAAAGATTGCATCTAGAGGTTGCCAAAATTTGATACTTGCTTTCAATGAAATGCTGCTGATTCCAGGTAAAATCTGTTTGCCTAATTATTTTTTCAATTAATTTGCATTTCTGTCTCAGAAGGTGACTTTGACTGTGTAGCTCAGCATTACCTAATCAGTATTTAGATCCTCATAAAGCACTAGTGTTCCTCTGGATGCTAAAAAAGAAGCTATCAACCATGTTTCTTAGGATATAGGAGGCAACATCCTAGTGCTTGTTTTCCCAAATTCCAGTTCTTTTCTCTCAGGAGCAGTCTAAATTAATCCATGACCTTCCTCTGGGTGCCCAAATAAATCTAGCACCTGACCCTGCCTTCTCTCTGCCCCATGTATTAGTAAATACCCTAGAGTGTTATTGTATTCACATTATTCCCTTCTCCTGCTTGGCAAAAGATATTCTCTGTCATGCAGCTATGGTGGGGATTGAGTGTCCTAATGGAATTCAGATTATTGTTGGGTTTTGTGGTTTTTTCTGTTGCATCACATGATACATATATATAATACATGATGTGTACAATACAGCTCCAAGGAGATTGGGAGAAAAATTAGGGGAGAGTCTTCACTTTGTGCATTCTGCCAGAGCCTGAGTTACATCTACAACCAAATGAACTTGTGATGATTTCCTGTGATTATTTAAAGATGAAATGAGGAGTGTGGCACAGTTGTTGCACTGTTGTTCTTATATAGGTTATAATTAGTGCTTGGAGTGAAATGCAGTTGGAGTGTAGCTGTGATCCATGACAGGATTGCTATAGAGCTCAAGAACTCGTGTTTCTGTCCCAAACTTGTTTCTCTGTCTGGCTTTTTTTGATTTCCAGAGCCAGAGAATTCAGACTCTTCACATGGTTTTCCATTATCCTTGCTGTGTTGACATTTTCGTCTTGTGTAGTGTCAATGTTGTTGCATTATTCCAAGCCTGTCACACTTATCTTTTATACACAAACATGGAAATTTTCATGATTTTTTGCTTAGTATCAAGGGTCTAAAAATGTCATTAAATATCTATAAATGCTAGAAAAAGCATTCTGATGGCAAAGATTTGTAAGAGCAGCTTATAATGACATAAGGTCAGAAATCACATGCACTGAATTGGTCATCATTCAAAAAGGGAATTGTCCATTCTGGAAATTGGGCTGGGTGATTTTTCAGGGTCCTTGTTGGATTACAGACTTACCTTTAACCTATAACCAAAAACATTTGAGGTGAATAATGGAGCATTTGAAAAGTAAAATCATGAGCTCTTGCAGGACCTTGCTTTGATGCAAAATAGACAGGCTTCTTTTCAGGCTCAGGTTACTAACTAAATTCACATTAAAGTAGCTTTTCTCCAGGAGCGTTCACAGTAGTGTCTTCAGTTTTGGTCTCTTAAACAGTGTATTCAATACATCCAACTGATTGAAAATACAGTTTGTAGCTGTAAATTAACTCTTGATAACTTAAATAATTTCAGCTATATACACTTCCCTTTGTGCAATTTCTTTTGCAGTCTGCATGGGGAGAATATGTGCCATCTTTTTTCCCAGGGGTTTTCTTCCTTTTCTAACCTCAGAACTGGACTGACTTTCTGTAAGCATTATTTTTCTCTGGGTTTTAATCCCCACTCAGGTTCAGAGAAATACAGTCACTTTGTTTTTTCATAGCAGCTGGCTTCAGGGTCAGGCTGGGTTCCAGTGGCCACTAGAAGGATGGGACTGGGAGCTGACTCACCGGTATAGATGGCAGCAGCAGTATCCAGCATGGCATCAGGCAGGAGTAATGGAGAAACTAGCCCAAGACTGGTATTGGATGGCTGAGGAGGATCTTGGCATGAGAGTTCAGAGGAACTGAGAATTCTCTATTGGATGGCTTGATTAAGGAGAGGTTTGGGAGAGAAGGGTGGCAAGGATTTAGGGTAGAGCAGCCCACCTCAGGAATAAATATTTTCCTTTCTTTTGATGTCCAAAATACCCACATTTAATCCCATCTGAAATATTTGACTTTTGTACCCTTCACTGACAACTTTTAATATTTTTGTGTCCTTACTCAGGTCTACTCAAGGAAGTAGAATTTTTGTCAAAGGAGAAACTTGAGCTTCAGTGTCAGGCAGAAAAGGACCATTCCAACTTACGCTCACAGATGAAGGTTTTGGAGGTGGAACTGGAAGAGCAGCTGCGCAGTAACCAGGACCTGGCTACAAAGTTACTGGAGGTTGCTGAATTAAAACAGCAAATTGAAGTTCTTGAAAAACAGCTTAAAAACCAACGGCAGTTCATGGATGTAAGTAAGAGACCACATTTCCATGGTTTTGGAGGTGATAAATTCTCATCCTGGTTTGAGACGTGGAAAGCGGTACCCAAAATGGGATGTTTTCAGTTTTGGTTGAAATGAAGACCTTGGTGTTCTAGTCTCATGAAAGAAACAAAAAACACTTCAGTTTTTGTAGTACTGCAGGGCAATTTTTCCTTTTTATTAAATCATAATTGTAATTTTGATGTATGTTGCAATCAAAAAGGTGCTTTCTCTTTTTTTATTTCCCTGTAACTTTAGATACGCTTTCAGGACTACTAGAAGGCAGTCCTGATTAATTATTAATAAGTAGCTAATTATTTTTTTAAAATTAACAGTTTCTTCACCACAAAAACAAACCCCAATTGTTCTTATACTCAAGATTATAATGAAATCTTCAAAAATCTTTTGATTCTCTCTGGCTGGGTTTACAGGAACAAGCCATAGAAAGGGAACATGAACGTGATGATTTTCAGCAGGAAATTGAGAAATTGGAAGAACAGTTGAAACTGTCAGCAAAATCACAGACTTCAAGACAGTCCAGAGAGCATAGGGTGAGTAAAATCAGACCTGGTGGGCAAAGGAGTTTGTTTTATACAAATAAATACCAAAGCTGTGTATTCTGGGAGGTCCAGCTCTCGGGAGACTTGTTTTCCTCTGTTACCCAGAGAGCTGATTTTTCCCCAGCTGATAGAAATAGATTTAGGCAATGAGGGTGCACTTATATTATTTGTTATGGAGATGGAAAGAACTGTTGCATGTGCTTTACAGTAAAGTTTCTGTGTCTGGTTTAAAGGAACCTCTGAGTCTGATTTAAATGAACCAGGGAGGGCAACACTGCAGACACTCTGCTCTAAAAGGTGCCTCTGAGAAATGACTTCTGGGTTCTAAATGTGTTTATTTTTTCCACCTAAACAATTGTAATAGAGATGTCCTTTGTCTGCATGCCTCATCCTATTTAAGTTTATGAATGAATCCTTGTTTACACATTTTTGTTTGTTTGATGCTTGGCTTCAAAGATTAACTTTTGCTTTTTTTTTTTTCCTTTTGACTGGTTGTTTTTTTTTCTCCCATAAATGAACATTATACAGAACTATGAATTGATTCTACAGGTATGGAAAACAGCATGAATGTCTCTTAACTTTTCTTTCCTTTTCTTTTCAATCCCTTCTAGATATGCTTTAGCTTTTTTCCTCTTCTTGATATGTCAGGGCATGACTCAGCATGACTTGGAGCTAAGGGTACAGGTTTTAGGGTGGCAGAATTCTTGCAGGGGATGAAGAACTGCTTTCAGTTTGATTTCCTGTACATAAGTTCTTAGCTCTCCTAGCTTATTCTCAGTTTTACAGGCAATTAATCATTGAAACAGCCTTTTGGTCTAAAAGGAGAAGTTGGGGTTTAGAGCATGAAAGAAAGATACTGGAATGATAAATGGTGATAATAAAACTGTGCCTTAGCCTTCAGCTTTTGTTTGTGGCCTGACTCTTACAAAAACTTGTAGTTGATTTAATTTCTATCTCTCTAATTATGTATAGTTATGGAATTGTGTACCTCAGAGTTGGAGGTGCACATCCGTATCATTGACATGAATGAGTTTTCCATTATGGAAGGCATTAGCCAAAAAAATTAGGTTGCAAAACTACAGCATTATCTCAGAAAGGATGAAAACTTACTTGGAGAAAAACACACAAGCATGGTAACTAAGCAAGTGACATTTGTGGGTACGGTGAGGTATGCAGGCATTCTGTGCCAGGAAATGTCATTGTTAGTTCAGTTGTTCAATGCAGCTGTAACATCAGTAAGTGCTTAACGCACTGCAAATCAGCTCAAGTGAGCTCCTGATTTCTGCATGCAGCAGTTATAACAAATTTCCCCCTCTGGTGTTTACTAGGTGCAAGGTATGTGTAAGTGGAATTATTTTGTGCAAAGAGTGTTGACTGCTTCTTGGGAGCTGCAGTGGGCACTGTGAGAATGAAGGTTATGTGGAAGTATTTTTTAGCTACAGGATTGCAGCACCAGCTTGCTAGCAATGTGGTGTTAAAACATGCTTTTTATGTCTAAAGTGTCATAGTTTGGGAATTCTGATGCCAAAATTTTGGAGCATGAGAAAGATTAGACTTCTAGAAGATTTTTCTATACCCGAGAGCTTTACCATAAGACCTGTGTTATGGTTAGCAGTGGTTATTTGCTGATGAGATGAGAAGGGAGTAGGATACATGCACAGTCAAGGAACTGTTGGTGCCTGTAAGAAGTTTGAAAATGTAATGTTTGTAACTTCTGGTTTTCTTAACCACTCTCCTACACTCTCCCTCTTGGTTAATTTGACGTCTCTGTTTGCTCAAGTGTGTTTTCCTGCTTTAGTAATAGATGCACAATACTTTGAAGATGCAAAGATCTATGTTAATGCAGAGAATTTTTATTTCATAACGTTGAAGTGAGATTTATATCAATTCAGACACTTTTTGATGAACAAAATATTTATTTTGTTAAATCCCATCTTCTTTGCACATGGGTATTGACCATATTACTTCTCTGTTCCCACTGCTTCCTGCCTGAGCTTTCTTTCACTATGCCAAGTGACTTTATCACACCCTGAGATAGCTCCTAGCCTTGCCTTCACCTTGATTACTGGGATGAATGAATGACTGTTTTCCTGCAGCTAAAATTCAAAATTTGTATCCTCTTGGTGTTTTAAATGATTTTTGGAAAGCCAAGTACCTGTCCTAGGTTGACTCCTGGGAATGTCTCTGGCTGCATATTTACCCTTCAGTTCTTGGTATCTTCCTTTAAACTGGAATTCCTTGGAATATTGGAAGAGAGTTCTGAGGTTACAGAAATAAAGCCAATGCTATTATTAATAGCTCATGTGGTCTTGGTGGGTTTTTAATCTCATAACCAACAACCCATCACCAAAAGACTCCTTTGAGAGTATACCTTCACATAGTACTTTGAGAGTACTGCAGATGTTGAGAGCATAATCAAACTTGTACCTAAGAGCTGCTGCATTTGGAAAACAAGATTTCAGAAAGCTAACTTTTTCATACTTTCTATGCATATTTAATTTTATTTTCACCTGGGATTTTAGCACTGCTTTAATCCATAGTAGAACCTGCTTTAGTATGAAACGACTCTTGCTTTCAACTGGCAGCAAATTTGTTTATATTGCCTGAATGTCTCTATCCTGTGATTTCTGTGTAGGTAGAATCTTTGCAAGCAGAAATAAAAGAGAAGATGGATGATTACAATAAACTGTTACTAGAAAAGGAGCAAAAACACCAAGAAATTGCAGCTCGAGATAAAGAGATAGAAACACTGGTAGCACAGATCCAAGAGCTGAAGCTCAGTGGTGCTGAGGTCTCAAAGACTGTACACAGCTTGGAACAACAGCTGCAGAAAATGAAGAAAGTGGAAACTGAACTGAAACAGGTAATTTTAAAGATTTAGGTATTACTTCTAAGTAGTATGTACTTGTAAGACTTACTCAAAGCTCTACTATGGAGGCTGCTTTTGCCAGTTGTCATGTTTACTGCTTCAGAGCTGCTCTTAATGCTTGTCTGGAAGTTTCTGAGAAGGTAGTGTTCCTGAATATCAAACACTGAGGGTCTTCAATAAGTACCTGTGTTTAAAATCAAAATATCTTAATCTGTAGCCCTGCTTGCTCTGTGTCTGAAGCCAGGTCTGTTTGCCATAGCTTAGAACTTCTGCTTTGTTACTACTACAGAGTTACTCGCAGCCTAGAGTTAATAATTACAATTCATTTAGCAAAAGTTACCAAACATCTGAGTAACTTTTTCTGCCACCTGAAACTAAATGTTCAGTGTCCTCCCAATAATTTTCTTGGTTGAGTATTGTTGAAAGCTTTGTGGAGATCTTGCCTACAGTCACGTAAAGAGGTTATAGGAAGGTGCAAATGAAAGGATGAGAAGATATGCATATAAACAAGGGAAATTCCAATTAAATGGAAGGGGGAAGTGGTCACCCTGGAGGCAGCCACTCCCTAAAGGAAGCTCAGAGTGGCAGTGGTGTCTCTGACTGGGAGATACGAGAATTGCCTGAGCAGAGCCAGCTTGGTTGTGCTTCAAGTCAGAGAACTCTAAAGGCCTCTCCAAGCTTAATTTTTCCTGTGGTTTTATCCAAACATATACAAGCCATGCCTGTTTACTTTCTGTCTGCCTGGGAGTAGATGGAGACAGTGGTGGTGCTGCTTGCTGTTGGCAAGGTGCTCTTGTCTCTGAATCTTGGCTTGCTGTTCAACAAGCTTTCTTTATCCATGTGAATTCAGAATAGTCTGTTGGTTGTGTTCATGTCCCCATCAATTGGTATTCTGAAAATATCATGAATAACCAAACTCAGACACTCTTGAGTTTGGTTTTGCTTTTTTTTTCCCCCAGAAAGTAATTCATTTGATCTAAACAAGGTTGTACCATTCAGTTTGCCACTGAAAGCATTGTATTAACTTGTCTTGAAGTAATTTTGTGCAGTAAATAAGTTCCAATGGAGCTCTAAGAACAATTACATGCCATGGCATTTTTCTGTAAAAGTACACTTGATATGAATGGTAATGGCAGAGTTTTATTGTGCCTCAAATTCCAACATGAAAAACGCATGTATCGCAGGTGATGGAGAAAGAAGAAACAGGTCTGGAAATAGAATGTCTTGAATATAGAACAGTTTGTGAGGAGTGCCGAGTTAAGTCACAGCTAACAGATTCATTTGTGCATGGAGCAGGTCTTTATTCTGTCCTGCTTCAATTCCTGTCAGTGGTTCAGGTTGCTGATAAGTAACACTGCAGCTCCTGGGTAGGGTTGTGTTGGGAAGATTGCTCCTCCTTTTGCTTGAGATCAAAAAAGTGGGGATAATTTAGGGAGTCTGCTCTCCTGTGGATTTTGGGATTCATGGAAGAGGACACCACATTAGACTACATATGTGTGACCACCCAGAAAGTTTTACACTGAAGGTGCATTATATAAAGCCGTGATTTTTGTCTAGTTTCTCACCTGAGTTTGCTGGGTCACTGTAGCAACCTCAGGACATGGCCACTGGAGAATACCAGGAGGAGCTAACTCTTGTGTGCAGAGCTGTACTGACACTTGCACACTTGCAGCTTTGCTGTCCAGGAAAGGCAGAGCTAAGGCAGCCCACTTCTGCAGCAGTCTGTATTGCACATTGTTGCTGAAAGGTTTTGGTCAGTGATCAGTGTGGTTTGGTGATGTTTTTAGTTGATAAAAAACAAAAAGAAAGGCTCTGCTGTTGCTGTTGCTTTTGGTTTTGTGTGCTCTTTTTCTGAGGGGCTGGTTGATATCACAGGTTTCATGCAAGGGCAAGAAAAATTTTCCCTTTTGATACTGTGATGCAGCATTAACTTTGCAATTTATTTTAATTTTTTTAATTGCTTCTTCTTTCAGTTTACAATCAGAAGATGCTAGCCATGTGCTTGGAGTCTTTTTATCTCCTGAACTAGAGAAAAGATGGTTAAATTTATGTATTTTTTACGAATCTACAATGAGTCTAAAATAACCTATTAAAGTGCATTAAACTATGGGCAGAGTAAATGTTGACCAGCAGAGGCAATTATTGCCTTAGGTTTCTTGTCAAGCTTCCCTTTACTGTATTAAGTACAGATATGTATGCTTATTGCTTGGACAATTCCCAAGTGAACCTTTCCTACATGGACTGACCCCGCTCCTGAGAAGGACTGTGAGAGAAGGAGGATCAAAAAATTACTTTTTTAAAAATAAAATAAGCTGTGGTAGCTTAGCAGATCACAAGTTGGACAAACTTATTGCTGCTTTATCACAGTCTGACTGAACTTGATATATTTGTGAGTAGGTTTTGATCTACCCAGAGCTCTTAGTTTCTTAAATTGTGTCCATCTATCAAATTTAGTTTGGCACGTATATGGAATCATAATAAATTTGGAAATGGCTACAAGAACAAGATGTTATGTTCTTAAACATAAAATGCTGTGTAACTGAGAAAGTAAAATTTATCACTGGATGCTATATTTTCAGAAGTTGTTAAACTTGGATTATAAAAATTAAAGGGGTAAAATCTTAAATGAGCTAAGTTGTTTTGAATTCCTGTTTCTTTATAGGCCACTGGGATTATGTCCTTTTCTTCTTGTGCTAGGTGTCTCAGGGTCGATGAAGTGTTTCAGCAGGACCATTCTGGTTAAGTAGGTTTGTATATTGACAGCAATTAATTCTAACATTTAAAAACCAAATCCTTTTTCAGGATAAAGAGGCATTGCAACAGCAGCAGTACAATAGTCTGATCCAGATCTCTGCCCTGCAGTGTAAACTGGATGAAGCAAGGCACCAAGTACCAGTGGATGGCACTTCTGCCCCAGTGCTGAAGGAGCAGCTCCAGGCAGAGCAGGAAGCACTTCAGGCCAGGGAGAGAGAGGTGAGAGCTTTGGGAGGCTTCTACAGACTTGGAGTTGCTTTGGCCTCAACTAACCTTCCTTTCTGGCTTGGTTCTGTGTCCATCTCCACTCCTGCTGGAAACGGTCTTGTGATGATTCACAAGAATCATCAAATAACAGCAGGAATTCACAAGTAACTTTGAGACTGATCAGTATCAGTTGTAGACTGATTTTCCTTTCCTTCCAAAGTTGGAGTAGGTAGATAAGTTTCTGTTTGAGAGTGACAGAGAATTCTTTTAACACCTGAAAGGACAATTACCCATAATGGTGTAATTTAACCTTTTTCAAGATAATATTTGTGGTGAGTTTGTGTTAAGCTAAGAAGAAACACAGAAAAATTGCTCACAATATCTAGAGCTCTTACTGGATTTACATGTATAAGTGCATACAAAACCCCACTTATATATGAGTATGTTTATATTACTATAGTATCTGTGATACAGAAACATAGTCCAGTTAAGGATGTGTAAGAAAGAAAAACGAGTGATCTTTCAGTCAGTTGTACACCATTCTTTAAAGAGCAGTTCAAGATAATAAGACTTAATTTCTTAAAGATGGCATTTTCATTTCTCTTATCAAGTCTGATTTCAGCAATCATAATTCTTAAAGCCACTAAACCTTCAAGGCAAGAAATCATAAAAACAGTGGATGACAATGTCACACTGCAGAGAAAAGCGTGGTTATTGAATCATCTCTGTTGTCTGTGTCATTGGGATTGGCACTGCAAGGCTTATTTCTGCCTCCTGGAAGGACAAGGATGGTGTTTATATTGACTGTTTGTCATTATTGCACATCAAATGCTAATATGTCTCATGTTGTTCCATCAAATTACATCAGTCAAGCCTTGATCACTCACAATACAGATTAATGGATCTTTAGTGAGCAGGTAGATTTTTTTAAAAAAGGAAACAGAAACCCACCTTTGCAGTACTTTGATTTTACAGATGAGGAGCTGGAACACAAGCTTCTCACTCTCTTTTTATGTCTCAGGTGTTTTATTATTGAAGACTGGTTAGAGTTTAAATCATTGAATTTGCTGGGGTTACTCCTTGTCGTTAAATAATACAATAAATGAAGTTTTATTTTAGAGGACTTAATTGAAACAATTAGGGTTTTGGTTTGGTTTTTTTTTTTTTTAGATTGCAAGCTTGCAAGACCAAATAGAACAATATAAAGATACTTTGAGCAAGAAAGATGAGGAGATATTGCAGCTAAACTTGCAATTAGAGATACAAAAAAACTTTAGTACTTCCACCATGATCCAGCTTCAGGCAGAGAATGCACACTTGCAGGTAGGTTCCTCCAGCTTTAGTGCACTACCTAAAACATCAGAGACCTGCTTTCTTGATTGCTGAGGTCTTCATCTCATGGTGTTGTAAACAGATGTTTGGGTTGTTTCTCTTGCCATCAAAATCTCTCATTACCTTTACAAGACTAATGCAGGGTATCATAGAACCAAAGGCTCCCAGTATTCTAGATTGATGCTTGTAGCATTTTCTTCTACAGTGATTTGATTTAAATCAAAAGCTGAGGTTATCTTCTGGGTTGGGGCAATCTAATACAGTGGTGCAAACCTGAAGAAGCTGTAGTTGTGTTCCCAAGCTCTTCACTGTTCTAGTAAAGAGGAGAATGTTTAAATAAAGCCCCTAGTTCTGCTCTGCCATTAGGTTGAGAGAGAAAGTCAGTCCTTTCTAATGATATTTTTGCTTTTTCTGGTCAGGAGGATCTAACAAAACTTCATGTGAAGCAAAGCCAGGACCTGGATATTAGTGATTGCTCAGCTTTATCATTCCCGCAAGCACTGCTTGAAGAAAAGAATCAAGAAATTGATCACTTGAATGAGCAGATGAAGAGACTTCAGCATGAGCTGCAGAATGCTCTGGAGAAGAAAGTAAGAGTGCTTACTATATGTTCATTGCTTGATTTTTGGGGGAAGCAAGGTGTTCTGATTCTTATTGTAAATGAAATCTATTTAATAATTCTCTTAGGAAAGTAGAGATGATTTTGAGAAGTTCCCAGCTGAAATGTGTTGTTCTCCTGGCTGTTAAATGTGTGATTTAAGGCCTGTGTGATTCAGAAGAGAAATATAAACTCTGCACAATAAAATAAAAATTGCCTACATACAGTAATATCCAGTGCTTATCCTTTTGCTTAGGATGGAGAAGACCAAAATCCTGAAATTGAAGAACTCAGATCACTGGTTGAGCACCTTTGCCTTGACCAGGAGAGGCTGCGTAAGGACAAGGATGAGGAGGTGGAGCAACTCCATGGAGTAATTGAGAAGCTTCAGAAAGAGCTGGCACAGTTTGGACCAGTATATCATGAAGACAGTGACAACCAAGTTTATTTCTATGAAGCTGCATTGGAAAAACCAGTGGAAAACCTTCACAATGAGTTGAAGAAGGGACTGGTAGCTTGTGAAGGTGAGGTTGATCCAAACAGAAGAAACGCTTCATTACTCTCCAAAGTGAGAGAACTTCAGGAGGAACTGGAGCTTGTCTCAGCTTCTAAAGGATCTCTGCAGCAGCAACTGGAAGAAAAGGAACTGCAGCTCAAAACAGAAGTGGAAATTTTGGAGAAAAAATGCCAACAGTTGCGAGAGTCATCAGAGCAGTCTGTTGCAGAGCTCACCTCCCTGAAAATCCAGCACCAGGCACTTCAGGAAGAATACAACATTTCCCAAACTCAGAGAGAGGCTGAGACAAAGATGGTTGCATCTCAAGTTCAAGAACTTGAAGATAAGTTGAAAGAAAGGGAAGCAAATATTCTAGAGAAAGAGATGCAAATTAAGACAATGGCAGATCAAAGAGAAGCTGACACAACTGAGCTGCAATACTTGACAGAAAAGGCAGCAGAGCTCCAAACAGAGCTGGAAAAGAGAGGTGCAAGTCAGGCACAAGAAGTTTACAACCTTCAGTTAGAAGTTTCTAGACTTGAAATCCAGGTGCAAGCACTGAAGCAGAAAGAAGTAGCTTATCTGAGAGAAATCAAGGAACTGCAAGGGAGCACTGCAAAACTGAAAGGTGAAATCAAGGCCCACATGAAAGAGCTCGAAGCCTTACGATTGGAAGGAGCTGAAGGTCTCTCACAGCTCAAATCTTGCCAGCTGGCGGAGCAAGTAGGTCATGAAGAGACTAAATTTCTCAAGCCATTCTGCCCGAGTAAAAGAAAAGATGTAGCCCATAAAAATGGAATGCAGGAATTAGAAGCAAGTATTGATCAGTCATTTGGAGTACTGGCTTCCCCTACTGCTAAACTGGTACGTGATTTGTTTTTTAATAGTATTATTTGCTGTGGAGATTTTTTTAGAATAATCTGTTTCTATATTAATAGATTAAATACATTTTCCCCGTTTTACTCTATTTTGCCTTTGAGAGTAGTTAGTAGGTGATATCCTTTCCACCTGTGAGCTCTTCCCAGCTTATTTTTTTCCTCCTGATCTATTGAGGATGGAGAGTGAGAGGGTGGGAATCTGCAAGCCAAGCAATGAGCCCACCATGAGCTGCCAAGACTGTTTGCCATTCTTCATGGCTGTATTGGAGCCATGTACTTGAAAACACTTCACCATGGCTCCTTTTCTTTTCAGAAATTCTTACTTACTGTGACTCTTTCTTGTAATTATTCTGAATCTTTTCTGGAACCATTTGCTCCAAGTAACCTAATCTTCTTAAATTCTTATTAAATCCTTATTAAATCACTCAGTATTAGAAAGCAGTAAGACCTAGGTGACTCTCTTTTCAGAGAGCTGTAGAAATCTGTCATACACCCAAGTACTATCTTTGAAGGCTGGTTTACAAGGTGATAAGTGCTATTTAAGGGGGTTTATAATGAAGAGTTTGACTATACAGGAAAGGAAAAATAGTGTCAGGCTTATGTGGATTTTCTGGGCCCTGATTGGCAGTATGTTATAATAATTATCCCTGATAGATGACTTAAAGAAATGATAGGATAATCACTATGTATAATGACATGTTTATTTTTAAAGCAGAAATTAAGAGTGTAGCTATGCAAAATATGTGATTGTTACTGATGTTTATATTTTTATTTGCCTGGAAGCTGAAGTTTGGAGCAGTGCCATATGTGCCTGGATGGCATTATACGTTCAGGGTCTGCCCCAGAAATCTCTCAGGAAAAGGAAATAGGTGGGAAATGTGTTAAATGACCCCTGCAGATTGATGTACTTCAGACCATGGAACATGTCTGTGCAAGGCAGCAGACTTCCAGTCCGGTGGCTACTGGACCATGTTTATACAGGCAGGGATTGTCAGATCCCTGTTTAAAAAACAGAAGTCATTTAGGATCCAGGGAAGAGAGAATTGGTAACATTCTGAAGGATATCAGGGGATGCTGGCATGCTGGGGGCAATTAAATGTTTTAAAAATTCACACTTCAAGTAGAAACTCAGACTCAGAGGTTTCAATTGATGTTCATGTCAGTATATGTATTTCCATGTTTAAGAGCTAGAAGTTTTTAAGTAGGCTGAAGAGGGATATTATCACAATTGGAGAATATGCTGAATCAAAGTAAATAAACTACCATGTCTTCAAGCATTCATTACAGTAGACTTTTTTTCTATGGATCTAGCTCATCCTAGTAGTAGAAAAAGTATAATACAGCATGCTTAAAGGAGCAAAGGACCCCTCTTACAGTTATGCTTGGGTTCCAAAGCAGAAACACTGTGAAAATTAGGGAATGTATTAAAATGAAAGCTGAGGAGCAGCAAAATGAGCAAAGTCCTGGCAGCTAGCACTAGGCTTAAAACAGATGATTAAGAAGGATGAGTAACACAAAAGGATTAAGGTAATGGTCTGAAATGAGAGGGATAACAACCATTAACTGTATCTGACAAACTAACAGGTATGGAGGATGAAACAAAATTTCCATGTTGACAGGTTTTAAATAAATGAAAATATCTTCTCAAAGAGTACGTTATTTAGATTCAGTCACAGAATCAGAGGTTAAAAGAGTAATTTTATCTTAAAATTACTTAGATAAAGCAATTGAAGGAAAAATCAATCCATTCTAAAAGGTCTTTAAGTGCATGTTTCTGAGTTTGTAACATCATATTCAAATTCCATTAAACAATTAATATGTGTTATTTCATTATAGGAAAAAGATGAAGTTATGTTCGACTTGACAATTCATAACAAAAATCCAAAAGCACAAATTAAGCAATCACAAGAAAATATCTTGTGCCAGGAGTTGCACATGATCCACAGCTCTGAAGGGGATCAAGATTTGAAAAAGCATTGCCAGCAAATGTTGGCAGTTCATCAAACTCCTGATTCACCAAAACACAATTTAAAGACAGACAAAGAGACTCCGAAAGATTACCAGAATTTAATTGCAAGTATGTCTTCATGGGGCTCGCCTGAGATCATGAGAAAGCAGGACATAAGCATGCAACTTCAACCAATGCTTCACCTGACACCCTTCTCAGAAGCTGAAAACACAGATTTTCAAATTGTACACACAAGGTCATCCCTGGAAGGAGATAAATCCCTATCACTGGGATATTCTAACCCGGATGAAAATGGCAGTGGGGATGCAGCGGTGGGAGTAGGTAGAAAATCTCCACCTTTCTCTGAAAGTACCTACTCTGTTGATCATGATGAAGATATGGAGAAGTTGTTTCTGGTAAGTGATATTTCATGTTGATTTAATTCTTATTAAATAAGACTACTTAGCCCTGTCCCCTGGGATCATTGAGGCGCCACGGGCACCAAGCAGTACAAACCTACACACTGCTGGGAGTAGGTTCAGTGAAGTTCTGGACATACAATTATTAGTTCCTCTCTTACTGTGATAATAACTGATAAATTTGTGATAACAATTGATGTGTCAGTAATTGAGCTAAACCTGTAAAACCTTTGCTATCACAGTACTCACTGTACCGTAACATCTCCCACTTCTTCAATGATCTATTGTTGAGTGTTAGAAGAGACTTTCAAAACCGGAGAACAGAGGTTTTTCTTTTTAATGGCAATATTTTATATATTGTATGCATATAGATTGTCTGTATTCTGTAATTTCACAGGAAGATCAATTCTGTACTTAGGAATATTTATATTTGGTTTTATATTTTTGTGCCTTGCTTGGATGGGTAATTCAATATAAATACATGTATCTTAAGACTATTAAAAGAGGAAAAAATGGAGATGGAATGGCTTCCAGAGAGTACCAGTGTTGCATTAATCATGGTATTTCCCATCTCTAACACTTGGATCAAGTAGACGTTTACTAAAATCCGCACTGGTAAGAAAGTTGTCATAAATGCAGAAACCAACAGCTACGTTCAGAAAACCAAAGTAATGTGAAAAATTTCTTCTCAAGCAGATGAGAGAAGCTGATAATCTGACTTTAACCCCTTCTGATTTACAAGATGATGAAAGATCAAGAGCATCTGCGATGAGCGATGGATGTGGCAGCAGTAAGTTGAACTTTGTAGATTCCTTTTACCTTTTATTAACTTAAATATTAAAACATGGTTCTCCTTTCTCCCATTTTCTTTTACTGTGGGTCTTTTATTGGAAAGCTATGCCTTAGGTAGATGATTCTCTGTTTAGAAGCATACATATATATGTAATCTTTTTATGTACCTGCTTTTACCTTTTCATCTATGTACAGGACAGAGGCAGGGGGTTTAAGTGAGTCCTGATTTAACTAGAACACTTTCTCTGGTTCTAAAGGCAACTTACTGATTTTTAACTTGTTTTAGTTAGCTGAGATCTCAACCAACCAACTCAATCTGACCCTGCATTCATAGGAGCAAAAGAAATCGTGGTTATTTTGCAAGTGGTTGTTCTACTTTCAAGTTCTTTCCATATTTATAACACTTTGTGGGGGTGGGGGTTGTCTCTTTCTTCAGATGCCAGCTCAAATTTGGCAGCTAATCTAAGGCAGGAGCTACAAACATCAGATCACGTAGATGCCAACATCATGACTTATCTGCGATACCGGGGAATGATTCCAGATATTATGGAATCAATGAAAGAAAAGGAAATACTTTCACCACAGATGAAGGTAATGTATGATTAATATGAGCATACCAGCAAATAAAAACTGGACAGCAAAAATGAAATGGTAATATAAAATAGCTGCTACGTTTACATTGAAAACTGTTCTGTAATGGTTTAAACTTCAATTTGATTATGGTTTTTGTCCTTGCATCTCTTGTGACAACATTACTGTCATTTGCTTGTACTTGCTAGAGTTGAACTAGTTTTGCTAGGACATCGCTGGTGCTGTTTCAGAATGTGGGGGTACAGGGACTTCTGCTTTATGGGTTTGCCTTGGAGGCTCCACAGAAAGTTGTTTCAGAAGCAGCCACAACATGCTCCTCTGCCTGTTCTTGTCATCCTGATGTGATGTGTGGAAACAGCATTGCAAGGTGCAAAGGGATGGGTCAGAGCCAGGTCAAGCAACATGAGGGAATATACAGAATACTGAGCAGTGAGTGCTCACTCCAGTCAGTAGGGGAAGTCGAAGGAAGTATATGCCTAGAACTCTTTGGTTTGCTGAGCAAGCTGTCAGACATATCAAAAATTCCAGCTACAGAAAGGGAGAAATTCTCATCTATGAAAGAACACAGTAGGTTACAGTGAGTTCTCAAGTAATAAGAAACTAGAAGAAACACCCTTCCTAGGAAGTGAATCCTGCCTCCTAATATGCTTAGGGTTCCTTCAGCTCGCACAGCACAGTGGAGGAAGAGTTGTGCAAGGGGAAGGTAAGCATGAACTCCAGCTTCCTCAAGCTAACTGGCACAGGTAACTCGCAAGATGAAGGAGACTGGGCCTTGATTGCTGCTCAAGTCAGAAGGAAGATCCTTCCCCATCCATCTGCTCTTAATAAGAGAAATGATGCTCTAGGGTAGGAGAAGGAAGAACACATGGAATAACTAAAAGGTTTCATTGATTATTGAAGTAATCACTATTTTGATTCCAGTGAGAGGAAAGCAACTCAAGTTTGTTGAAAAGTTAAGTTTTAAAAAATGCAAGGAAAGAATATCAAGAGTTAAATAAAAGTACTCTGTGTTGTTGTTAAAGTGCATAGCATTGAGGAGCAGCTCCACATGGAGCCTGGGATATTTCTGATGAGATGTGTGTAAGAAAAGGATTTAAATCTCCAGAGATGTTCCTTGAAAAGAGGCCAGGAAACATCTGTGCATGGTGTAATAGTTTGTTGCCACAGTCCATTCCCCTCTAAGGGTCCCAACCAGGCTAGCTCTAGTCCCTCAGAGGGGAAACAATGTGGCGAGGACAAAGATAAAAGATTAAAAGGTGCTCCTCCTCTCCAGGTACAGTCCTGACGCTTAATTTCAGAACCTACTCCATGAAAAGCCTGGTGGGAAAGAGAGCGCTGGCCACGTGGCCAGGTGGTTTTGTGTCCCCTTGGAAAAGGGGAGGGGGAAGGGAGGGGCTGCTGACCAATAGGAGCAGACCCCAGGACAGGTAAAGGGTAAAGGGGCACAGAGGTTCATGGGAAAGTTACATTAACAAAACTACTTAGTGTAATACAACAGTTTGTGAACAGGGAATTTATTTAGAAGACATTATTTGGCCTCATGGTGTCAGAGGAAACAATTTCCACTGTGTATACTATTAAAACTGATTATTTGGGGAGTTGATATTTGTACATAATTTGCTAAATTAAGCCAAGGTTGTCTAAATACACAATTCAGGTTTCTGGCATCACTGAAGTTTAGTAACAAAGCTTCAGAATTGAGATTTCAATTTATTCCCAGGAAAGTTAGCTAAATAGTTCAGAAACAAAGGCCAAGTACAGTCCTTTGGCGTAAATAATAATTTTTGCTTAATTGCATCTTAGTGTGTTGATACAGACACCTTACTTTTGTTGTCTAGTACTATCCCATCCTACTCTTACACTGCCAGAGTGCTGTTCCTTGTTTCCTAATATTATCTTCCTTTTTATTCTTTTTTCCTCAGGCTGTGCTGAAGATGATGTATGAGGAGAGCCAGAAAATATTGGCTTTGTCAGAGCATCCCTTTAGTTTTAGGGAGCTGAGGAACATCCCTCAGAGCCGAGTGGCGATGGAGAGCTGGCAGAAGGAGGGATTATCTCTGCTGGATGCTATCCAGTCACTGAAGGATTACCTCAGCAAGGTGGCAGATAGAGGAGATAAGGTATTGCTATAAAATACCCTTTAAAGCAAGGGGACCAGGTTGTACATATATATGTAAATGTATATTATACATATAATGTTATAAGGCTTGTGTGTGTATATATATGTTTACTGAGTGACCGTACTCTTTAATCACTTCTAAAACTGCTTAAATTAACAGATATTCTCTTATGGTGTGAAGGCTGCTGGGTTAGAGGTTGAGAGAGATTTAAAAAAAATATATTTTAACAGGAAACATCAGGTGTTGCTGCTGACTGGAGAGGAGAACTTCTGCAAGCAGTACAGAGCGTGTTCGAGAAGGAGAGAAACATGTTGCAAATTGACTTAAAGTCTCACTTCTCTAATCCTGCATCTGGTGATGGAAGTTCATTGGGGGAAAAGCTTGAGTATATAATGAAACAGCAAGTATGAAAAGCTCTTAAAGCTTACTGCTCATAAATCACTTCTTTATTCTCTTGTATTTTAATTTTTCTTTTCAGTTTTATTGCTTCTGTTGTTGGATCTTGCGTGTTAGTGCAGATGGTGTGGGATCAGTAGCTTTTAGAGTTTCTGTTGTGGTAGCATTTTTCTGGAACTTTTTACATGGTGTTACAAAGCCTAATTATTATTTCAGCTGGCATCAAGGAAGACTGATAGTGAATAGGAAATACTTGGTTGAATTCTTTCCCTCCTTCCCATTTGTCTAGAACTTCGCAGACCCTTCTTGAAAAGGATATACATTGAACTATCACTGAATCTGGGGGCTTGTTGCCAATAATATTTAGTTTCTAGGTTGTAGTAATTGTTATGTATAAACTCAACAGGGCGAGCAAAATGAGGTTTTTCCTTTTAAAATAATGTTAACGTTTTGCATTAATGTGAAGCATGAGCTTAATAATTTGAATGCTTCTGCACAAAACTTGTACTTCAAGAGTTTCCTTAAGTATTTATCCTTGCAGAAGATATGGAAATAGCCTTGTAGTTTGAATAGGCCTTGGTTTGTTTCAGGAGGAGCAGAGGCAGATGGTTGTGGAGCACCTCTTCTCCTCCGACCGGAATAGCCTGCTCTCAGAAATCCAGGACCTCCGAGCTCAGCTCCGCATTACACATCTCCAGAACCAGGAGAAGCTCCAGCAGCTACAGGAAACCCTTACCAAGGCTGAAGATCATGGAAACAAACAGGAACACCAGCTCCGGAGGAAAGGTAATTCTTATTCTCTTTGTCAGTTCTTTCTGTCTTCTGCATCAGCTCATTTTTGCCTCAAAGGTAAAAGGCAAAAAAAGGTGTCTTGCAAGGAAGCGGATATTGTACAGTTCCTTGGTTTTACTCAGTGCTCTCAGGTTGCCTGTGATGTTAGCAGTTCTTTCTCATATCAGTAATTAAGACAAAGAGAAACTGTAAAGTAACCCAAAGCAATAGAACTGAGATAATGTATTCCTGGAGAAAACCCAGCAAGGACAGTAAAACCCCTGTTCGTTTGCAGAGAATTGTTTATCTGTGTTTGCTACTATAGAATGGCAGAAACATTTAGATTAGCTAAGACCTTTAACACTGTGGAGTCCCACCCTAAACAGTGCCAACCAAACCCACTGCTAAACCATGTTCCTGACTAAATAAGCAAGCCTTGATTTTCACAGCAGGTTCCCTTTATGTAATAAACAATCAAGTGCAAAAGACCTCGATCAAAAATAAGCATCTCTCTTTAAAGCAAAATATTGCTTTTTGCTTTTCCATCAGTATCGTTCAGGATTCAGCCATTTAATAGCACATGCACTAGTCCAATAAAATAAAGTTTTCTGGAAATCCAGAAGTTTATTGTGAACTTGATTTACGTAGACATAGGTATATTAATTGTTTTTAAGTCTTATCTAACAGGAACCTCTAAATTTAGGGCGAGTTGTTTCTCTTAACTCATTGGCCTGAACGAAGCTGGCAAAACAGGTTCTATATAGTGATTCTTGTCATAAAATGTTTATGTAAGTGCATAAGTTTGTTTAATGAGGTTTAAAATCCTTTAGTGATATTACAGAATATCACAATGATAGAATCATAGTGTTTGTGCATCTTTCTGCTGATTCCTCTCATGTTTGAAAAGAGCCAAATTTTCAGACAAGAACACTTCAGTATACCTGATTTTTTTTCCTAATATGGATTAGTGTAAGTGATATCATACCATCAAGGTCTCTGTAACATAAATAACTGTTACAGTGTTTTCTTATCCTAGTTGAATTATTGGAATATAAGCTTCAGCAGGAAAAATTTATTGTAAGTGACTTGCACAGCACCTTGTCTGAGGAGCAGAAAAGATCCTCTGAAACTTGTGATCTCCTGAATCAAGAAAAAGCATCCCTGAAATCAGAGCTTTCCAGAAGTAAGCGAGAGAATGAAAGGTTGCAGAAATCCCTGGAAGAGCTTCAGAGGGAAATAAATCATTTACGGTGAGAAGTAGATTTATTGATTTCCTTAATTTATCAGCAGGTCTCAAAGAGCTTTATACTAATTGAATCCATAAAGGGCTTAGCACTTGGAAACACCGGGAGGAAAACTAGGGTCTCTCACACTTTTAAGGGTTATGTTTTCTTTACTAAATTCTATCATCTTGGGTATGTTCCTTTGCCACTCCCTTCTTAGTGTATTGCCAATATTTTGCTTTTGTCTCGCAGGATGACAGTTTTGCTCTGCCAGGATAAATAAACTATCTCTTAATTGTTACTAAATCGAGCAATTCTAGTTTGGCTTGCAGGGGAGGTAAATGTTTTCAGAGCTAACTAGCTGTGACTTGAAAACCGACCCTCTTTAGAAAGAATAGAGGCCACATTAAAGAAACAAATCAATGAAAAGAACTCGGAGAAAACAGCCCAAAATGTCTTTCTTTTGATGCTGGTGAAGGATGTTCTATTCTGAACATAGAAATGTCGTTTTGAACTTTGCAGTGTTGAATTGAAAAAAAAAGAAAAGGATTTGGCAGCTGCACTTGAAGACTTGCAGGCTGAGCAGCTGAAGGGCTCTGAGCTGAGAGGCTGGTTTGAGGAACAGCAGCGTCAGCAGAGGAAAGCAGAGGATGAAAAGACCAAGGCCATGGAGGTAACGCCCAGCTCCCCTAGGGCTTGACATTTGCTGCAGGTTATTTGTGCAGTCTTCTTCACCTCCACTGTGTTTTGTTTAGGAACTGTTAAAACCCCCAAACCCTTTCTGAATGTGCACAGCGTCTTTTTTCAGAGTTAAAGCTTTCAGTTACTTTCATTAATTGCACGTGAGGGTATAAGGTTTAATGCCACGTTGGGGTTTTTTCCCACATCTTCATAGTGTTTTTTTCTTTCCCGTTTTGCCCTGTGTGCTGCCCCTTGCTGAGTAGGGACAGCCAGAATCTGCAGCTGTGTAACTGCACCCTTAATTCCAGAGCAAACTTACCATGAGGGTGTGAGATGTATGATCTCTGAGATTATAAAGAAAACCACCCAATGATAAATAGGTTTGGCAGAGAGTAAGTGGAGCCTTTTCAATATAATATATATTTTTGGAGGTTAACCAAAGTTTCCTGTTCCCTTCTACATTGAGGAAAACAAGTGATCAGCTTTATCTCCAAGCCTGTAATAGCAATGACTCAGTGCTTGTAAAAAGCCTACAGTAAATGGAAAAGGAGGGAGATTTAGCATAAACCATTTCTTAAATCCCCAAAATAAACTCTCTCAAAGAACTCCAAACAATCCTATTTAAATTCCCTAAATGAGGAAACACGGTTCTGATTATTTATTGCCTTGTAGTCTGGCTTCTCCTGTCATCTTCCTGGTAGGTGTTTAGGTTTGCGAGTGATTTCTGTTGGGATATTTGTAAATGCTGCTGCCATCCTCCACCTTTTCAGAAATCTGCTCGTGCTAGGAGGACAAAGTAGCCAAGGCCAGGAGAAAAGTGCTTTTACCTTTTTATCCCAGGGTAGCTGTTGGACAGATTAGTCTGGCATTCACAAATCTTTATTGAAGCCTCATTATGGAAAGCTTCTGCCTTTTAGCATCTGACCTGGCTTTCTAGGAGATAACAAATGGTGCTGGCTAGGTGGGGGATAGGGTAGACCTCCTTGCTGGGACAGCAGTGCCAGCTCTGACTGTTTGCAGTGCCCTACACTGCCCCTTCAGTCCCTGCCTTTCCTTCTGAAGAAAGGCCAGCTCCCAGAATGAACCTAGGGATGCATTTTAAAGGGAAAGATATAGATTAGATTAGATATAAGGAAGAAATTGTTTCCTGTGAGAGTGGAATATGAGCACTCAGATTACCCAGAGCATCTGTGGCTGCCCCATCCCTGGAAGTGTCCAAGGCCAAGCTGGACAGGGCTTGGAGCAACCTGGGCTATTGGGAAGGTGTCCCTACCCCTGGAAGAAGGTGGGAATGAGATGAGCTTTAACATCCTTTCCAACCCAGACCATTCTGTGATTAATTTTAACAGTGTTTACTCTGTTCTTTGAAGAGATGGGCTGCCAAGTCCTGAAGCTTTACATCTACTCTTACTGCTTAGATTTTTCTTTTTGAAACAGCAGGGTTATTGCTGTTTCAGATGTTACTTATTAATGGGACTGAATGATGTAAAAAGTAGTGATTTCCTAATGAGGCTAACTATATACTGATATAACTAATAACTGAAGAAGAAATAATGTACTGGCAGATACATTAACATGATAATTTTGGGGTTTGTTGCTTGGTGCCATATTGCTAAGTAGCATTTTTCTGCCACTTGTGCTTTTAAGTTAAGCTTTTTAATGCCTGAACTACTCTACTTAAGTTTTGAATATCTTTTTGGATAAAACACTCGGTTGAAAATCACTAAATCCCAGCCAGTGCCACAAACGAGTGTTTGTGCTGGAATATTAATGTGTCGTCCCCCCTTCTGCCCAGGAGCTGCAGGCTGCCCTGGATGTGCAGTCGGTGCAGAACTGCCAGCTGGTCGTGTCCTTGGAGCACGAGAGAACAGTCACGGATAACCTGCGCAAGGAGCTGCAGATCGAGCACTCCCGCTGCGAGGCCTTGCTGGCCCAGGAGCAGAGCAAACTGCGCGAGCTACAGAAAAACTTGGATGCTGAGAAAAGCCGGTCCTTGGAGCTCCTGGATTCCTTGAATCACGAGCGTGTTTTGACAGAGCAGTTGAGCGTGAGGGTGACGGAAGGTGTTTCCTGTCAGCACAGGGAGTCGCTGCTGGAACAAGCCTTTGTCCGAGAGCTCCAAGCCCAGCTGGAGGAGGAGAGGGCCCGAACTATGGAGCTTGCTGCTGTTATTGAGAAAATGCACCAGAAGGCCATCCTGTCCAAAAGGCAGCTGGAGGCTGAGGTACAGATGTGCTGCGAGGAAACCCAGAAGGAGAGGGAGGTCAGTGACAAACTGCGAGCCACCCTGGAGTCTCTGCAGGCACAGAAGCAAGAGGTGATCCGTTCCTTGGAGGCCCAGAGGGAGAGAGAGATCAAGCTGAAAGTTGACTGGGAACAACAGCAGTCACTCTTCAAGCTGCTTCAAGAGCAAGATAAGAACAGGAAAGAGGAGAGGGAGCAAGAGCAGAAAGAACAGCAACAGACAGAGCTACAGAAACAGAAGGACTGGCAGAGAGATCAGGAGAGGCTGGTGAGAATGTCCTGCCTTACCCTCAAATAGCCACATGCTGGGATTTAACTCTCTGAATGGTCTTCTTCGGTTGGAGTGTTTCTTTCTGTTAAAGCATTCTGAAAAACGCATTAAAGGAGCTCTTGTCCTGCTTTTCTGAAATGTAGCTGTTTTCAAGGGGTTGTGTCTGGGTTTATTGTTAACTGAAATTGATCTTCAAATTTTTGCTTCTGCTGGGAATTGCTGGTTGTTCACAGGCGGGGATGTATATGGATTAAATGGAGAATGGAACCAAACTAGCTTTCATATCAGTGCCTTTATTTTGAGCTAGGATCCCAGTCATGGCCTGAGACAGCATTGGCTTCACCCTGGGCTTTTCCTTGGATGGAGACAATGCGTGCTGCAGTGTCATTAAATGGCTTCCTGGTGGCCCTGGAAAGCAGTGCTCTAAGCTTTCCCCAAAAGCAGTCTGGCAGTTAAGGAACACCCAGATGGATATGCTAATTAGGTGTGGTGATACATAAGTGCATATATATACGATGCAATTAACTACTACTTTTCCTGTTCAAACAGAAAAACTTGGAACAGCAACACCAAAGGGATGAACAAAGAATTAAAGAACTGCAGGAAATACTGGCAGTATTGAGAGAAAGAAATCCTCCAGCTCCAAACTGTCAGGAGGAACTCTTGTGTACCTCGAGCAAAGATGGAAGTGCCACACAGCTGGTGACAAAAGAAACTGAAAAACCCCACTTGCAACAGCAGCAACAACAGCTGGAGAAAATAAGGCAGCAGTTGTTCTTTGTGGCTGTGCACCTGAATGAGTTCATATATAAAACTCTAGATAAGTGAGTTCATAAAAGAGTGCTTTGCTTCCCGTCCTGCTTCTTATCTTGTGGGTCATGGCTGAAAGCCCTTAGCTCTTTTAATCCATAAAAATTAACAGAACTTGCCAATTTCTCTGTGTATTTGTAGTAATTTGTTTTGTAAATATTGCATAAGTCAAGCCTCAGAACTTTGAAGACCAATGCGTGTTAACTTTCTTATAACCTGATACTGAAAAGGTATTTCTGTCTAACAGAACGGTTAACGATTGGTCTGCATCAAATGATGAAGCTGTAGCCTTTTTACTGCAGACATTAAGGGAGCTAAAGTCAGATTTGTCTCCTACATCTCAGGTAAGGAAAATATTAACATAATTTCATGTCCAACTCTGTTCTGTTGTATTGCAGAGTGTGCTTCTGAGAGCATTTTTTTCCTAGATATGTAATGTGTCCAAGGATCACAGGCTGTGGGATGTGCTCCTGTAGCTTCTTTATGCATCCAGAGACAGTTGGTTTTCCCCACAATACCAAGTACTTTTCAAAAAGCACCAGAGGGATTTGTAATATTAGGAGGGCTGTTCTGACCCAGGTTTGCAGTATTGTAAATATTTTACACAAGCCCAGGGATTACTAAAGACCAAGCTCAGGTCTATTGATACAAAATACATAAAAGCATAACTTTTAGATTCCATCTGATTCCCCAGATAACTGCAGTTTTATGCCTTTCTCTTGCAGTAGACAGAGATGTATGGCTGGCTGATACATGAAAAGGTTTTCGTATCTTCTGTTCACAAGTCTGATGTGTGACAAACTGTCCTGGCATTTTGCAGCTCTCCCTGTGCTTACCTGCTTCCAAAATCCAGTTAATATTTTCTTTCTGTCACCTGTAGCCACACAGGTGGTTGCCAAATGGATCATCTCCAGCCTTGAGGAGAGGGGGATGCAGCCTCCTCTCCAAGTTCATGGGGTTATTTTGGTTCAGCCCTCCTCTCACAAACCTTTAGAGCTGTCAGCTGTAGACAAAACTCTTGTTGGAGCAAAGTTCCCTCCTTCAGGGACTAACCACACAAAAATTTCCTGACTTGAAAAAAAAAGTGTTCAGTAGAGCACTTTAAAGACACATGCCTTTCTAGAGCTTAGGAGCAAAAGCTGCACCTTGATAGCTTTTATTCTGTGGGCACAAACAGTCCCTCCTCTCTGCCCTCTTTTCAGTCTTTGCTTTTTATTTTTTCCAGAACCACCTTTTCCTTCAATTTCCTCCCTGAATTTCTCCTTCCTTTAAGGTACTGAACCATATGCTCAGGAGACCAAAGGAATTTTCTGCTGTTCCCCCCTTGAGATGCAATTAAATTGGGGAGTATTGGACAGGGAACGTGGCAAAATGTCAGCATGGAAAATCTGTGCCAAACGGAGCTGTCTGGTCAATCAGCTGCCAAATGGTGCAGTAGAAGTCAAGGACATAGATGAGTCATGCAGAACTCCTTCAGATAGTACAGATTGTACTGAAATAAGTTGCTAGGAGAAACTGGAGTCGGTTGTTTGTACTGGCTTCTCTAATATATGGATTTTATTTCAAGGGATAAAACATCAACTATCTTAAAAAAAAAAAAAAAAGTTTCTTTTGTGATCTACTGCATCATGCACTGATGTAACTGATGACCAGTAAATTTGTAGTTGATACAAAGAGGGTTATGAAGGCAGAACTTAAATGAAGAATTGGAGTTGGAGTCCTGGGTCTCATTCCTACAAGAGCTGACTTATCACAAACTCAATTTCCCAGATCACAGCATGGGCTGGAAGGAACCTTAAAGCCCACCTCATTCCACGCCCTGCTATGGGCTGGGACATCTTCCACTAGACAAGGTTGCTCCAAGCCCTGTCCAACCTGACCTTGGATATTTCCAGGGATGGGCCAGCCACAGCTTTTCTGCACAACAAACAGACTCTCAGAATTGAATGTGTGATTTTTCAGAATTTTTTGCAGCTTGTTTTTGTTGTGTGTGCAATTTGGTTTTGCACTTACGCAGATATCTTCACTATTTTTGTGCTGCCTGTGGATGTAGAAGAAAGTCAGATGAAAATCAGAAGGGCTTTACATGCATTTCAGTTTCCCACTGTGCTGTTTTAACACCAGAATACCATTGCTGGGCTCATTGTTATTATGTTCTAATTTGTCATAAAGTTGGGTTATTACTCGGTTTGAGATGTTTGATTGTTGAAGTAATATGCAAAACCCGTTGTGGCTCACTTCCTTTAGGTTTCTGTTTTAGATGAGATCTACAGGTGATGCTGACCCTGTTCAAGAGCTGGAAAGAGAAGCTTGGCAACGAGAGAGGAACATGCTGCAGAACATGCTGAAACAGGCAGAATCCCAGCTGGCTAAAGCCAATGCTGAAATTGAAAACAAACCAGTGGCAGAAACTTCCAGTCCCAAGGTAGAATCATGGGGATAGCCAGCAAAGGGAGGGGGTCTCTGGAGCTTGGAGAGCCAGTAGAGCCACAGCCAGGAGGTGTCATTTCAACCTGATCTGCTGGGGAAAGAAGGGTCTGTCAGATTATGGTGTTTTATCTTTCACTTACTGCTGTAGTCTTCAGCTGCTATTTTAAAAGGATGATTTTCTAAATGAACAGTTTGATATAATATTTTAAATTAGAAACTTTCCCCATATGTACCCCATCAGAGAAGTTCTTTTGGAACTTTCTCAGTATTACACAGGAACTTGCATCAAAAGTAATCTCTATCTTTGGAATTTCTTTCCACTCTTAAATGAGAGGGAGACTTGGACTTCTTGTCTAAACATGAAAATAGAAGACACTCATTATTTTTAATCCCTGCTGACTAATCTTAAATACTTTTTATATTTCTGACACTTTGATTGTAATCAAATCTGATGGGCATCTCTCCCACCATGCTTTCTGGCTAATATTTTTTTTTTTAAGCGGATGTATTTTCATTATTAAAAAGTTAAACTGTTTTAGAGTTTTGAGTGTGACAATTTTGCTTGAAAACATCAGGAGATTTAAAGAGGTCTGACATTCCAAATCTGGATGGGTTTCAATAGTGTGGAGAATTGTTTTGGCTGTCCTTGTGCCCTCAGTCTGGACATTTGACCTGAAGACACCTTGTTTGTGGTTTGGTTTTTGCAACAGTAAATGCGAAAAAAATTTAACTTTTAAATGTTTTTTTTCCTTTCTGCAGTTGCAGAGATTATATCGAAAGTACATTCGAGCAGAGAGCTTTAGGAAGGCTCTAGTTTATCAGAAGAAATACCTCTTGCTGCTGCTTGGTGGGTTTCAGGACTGTGAGCAAGCCACGCTCTCTCTCATCGCCCGCATGGGAATCTATCCTTCTCCTGCAGACCTGCAGCTCTCTGCATCACACTCCCGGCCTTTCACCAAGTTCAGGTGTGCAGTCAGAGCCATCACTGCCATCTCAAGGTAAAGCCAAAACACTCCCTGTCTCTTATGTGTGATGTTTTCTTGGAAACTTAAAAAAAATGATAGTTCCTGTGGCTTATCCTACATTGATAGTAAGCAGAAGCAAGCTTCAGAACTGGTTCAAGCATGACTTGTTAGCGGAGTTTGATCTGTACTAAAGATATGTAAAAAACGTCTTTAAGATGTAAGAGGGTAGATTTAGATGGGATATTGCGAAGAAATTTTTCCCCATGAGGGTGGGGAGGCCTTGGCACAGGATGCCCAAAGAAGCTGTGGCTGCCCCATCCCTGGGAGTGTTCAAGGCCAGGTTGGATGGGGCTTGGAGCAGCCTGGGACAGTGGAAGGTGTCCATGCCCATGGCAGGAGGATGGAACAGGGTGGGCTTCTTTAGGATCCCTTCCAGTCCAAACCATTCCATAATTCTATGGGAAAAGCTACTTCAGTGATACCCAGCTGCAATATATTTGGGAACTAGTGCACAGCATTACAAACTGAAGTCCTTTGGGGCTGACCCTTATCCCCTTGGTCTCACTGGGTAGTCTGTCTTGTATCAGAATGTGATCTGTCAGCAATGGTTCTCCCTGGAATAATCCAGTAGCATGTATTTGATTTGGGTGTGAGTCTATCATGCTCTTTCACTATCAAATGGGCTTTTGCTGGCTGTACGTGGGACAACATGCCATCTCCCAATGGCTTTAAGTCCATTTAATGAAGGAAAAAAAAAAAGGCACTATTAAATGTAATAGATAGTTATTTCTGAGCAATTTTGCAATTTTGTTGTTTAGTTGAAATGATTACTAGCAAATTTCTATCAGGAGATGACACAGTCTTTGACAGGAATACCATAATAACAGCAAAGGCTGCAGGATCTCCAAACTGTGCAGTCACCTCCAAATTCCTCCTCTCAGGTAGGAAGAGCTCTCTGGAGACCAGGAACAGAGCCAAAGCAAGCAAGTCTTTTCAGCAGTTCCAAGATCCTTGCAGGGTAAAATGGGATAAGCCAGCATTCCAAAGACTGAATTTGAAGAATTCTCCTGTCATTCCCACAACAATTATTGCCTATGTTGCTTAATAGGTTCTGCACCAACAAATAATATTAAAATTTAATGAATTTCTTCTTATTTTTAATGCTTGCACAAATTTGTTTTCTTACCAAGGTTAAAGTTTTTGGTGAGGAAGTGGAACAAAGTTGGCAGGAAGAGCACACATGGTGAAAGCATTTCTCACAGTATTGGAGGTAACACAGGTACATGTTTGGACAAGTACATTGTTTTCTTCGTAATTTCTCCTTAGTGTTGTGTTTTGTTTAAAAACAAAACCAAAGTGGGGAAGTGTGTTCATATTGTCACTATCCATCTGTAGAGTAGACGGATAGATGGTCTGATGCAGGTCAGTAAGGACTTGAGGAATACTTGAGTGTTCCTTTGAGTTACTCATGAGTGCCTTTGTAAGAATTCCAACAAACATCTTAACGCAGCACCCAATACTGGGGAACTCTTGCCCTTAATGTAATATTGCATTACTTGTGCCTTTTCAGTGCTGAACAAAATTCAGATTAAATAGTTTTTCTTTCATTACCTGATACTATGTAATTTTCACTGTTTCTAAGTTGCTGGAAATATTTATTTTAACAGAAAGCATCACCTTTGTACAAAAACCTACTGTGGTATGATTCCTAAGCAACTTGAATCCTCAAATGCTAAACTTTCTACCTCAATACAAAATAGTATCACAGTTCTGTTACATGTGGGCCTGTTCTCAGTGGTTCCTAGTGCATATTTTTTAACCCTTCATATTTACCACAGCCTCTGGTGCTAGAACAGAAGTCCTGAAAGAGCAGCAGCCCCTAGCTGTTCCCATCAGCTCTCCCCCTACCCAGGACAGGGATACAGGGCTGTGCCACAGAACCAGCTGTGCTGCAAGATTCAGGAGCCTCTCCCCACGATCCTCCTCCCGCTCACACAACAGGTCAGTCTGCAAAGACATGCTTCAAATTATTGTAGCGGTCTTCTTACCTTTGCTGGGTGGCTTGGGGGGACAGACTGTCACCAACAGCCAGGTAGTCTTCTGATTTGCATGGAATTTAGCAAAATATTTTGTAGAGTTTGAGACCTGCAAGCACTTCCAAAAGATTTAATTCTACCCCATGCTATTCTTCTGTCACAGCATGTGTCTGTTTATGACAGCTCTGCTAAGAAAAGTCACCTGTGTGATACATGTAGTAATAACAGCAGCCCTAAGTTGTGCAGGGTGACTGGGTTAGTGGTGGCTCAGGTCTGATGTAGGTCCAAGGCAGGCTAAATGATGTCTGTTGCTGCTCTTGTTTCCAGAAATAGCTCTACAGATGGAAGGGGTGGTGGAGGTTCCAGTTTCCTTTGCCCAGAATTCCTGACTATATGACTGTAACTTCTGGTGTATTTGAGAGTATAGCATGAGAAGGAGAAAATAATTTGTTTTCTTTTTAAGATTGCATCCGTCCCCAAGTTCAGCTCCAGCAAAGTCCTTTGTGCCACCTCAGGATCCTGAGCAGTCCCTCACAGAATACATCCATCGCTTGGAGATGATCCAGCAAAGGCTGCAAGGGGTGCAGCCAGGTAACAACCACCACTGACCCCTGATAGCTCCTGCAAGTCTGGGCTGCTTTCACAGGGTTCTTTGTATTGCCAATAAAGAGCATCATTTTAAGGAATAATTATCAGAAACCTTTCTGAATCATACCTAAAACTACTCCAAGTGTGGCATTGTCTAAGTTCATAGTGAAAGCACTAAGATTGAATAATTTCACGTAATTTCTGCCCCCCTCCTGTTTCCAAGTCTAAAACAAGCAAGTGTTGCAATTTAAATGAAGCTGTGTATAGAGTTAATTTGCTTTAAAGTGAAACATAGCTGTTGCAATAGCTGAGGAGGGCTTTTTCTGCAGCACAAACTGTAATGCCTCTCTTATTTATCACTTCCTTATGTTCATAACAGATTTTTTTAAAAAGATTTGGAGACTGCCAAATACAGCCATCTAATTCTAAGATTTATCCAAGAGCACACAAAGGATTGTAGTGGCACTTAGCTTTGCTATTTAAAACAGCTCCACCTAATTTCTAGATCAAATTTACTTAGTTTCATTCGTCTAATTACCTGCTGTTGTTGCATGTTGGTTATGGCAGAGAAAAACCTTGTCCTGAGGAGGAACTTGCAAATTGTCATCACATCATCCCAAAATCCTGAGCGATTTGGGAACTTTGATATTGTTCTCAGCAGGACTTTACCTACAAACTTTATTACCATGACTTTGTGGGTTTGTTTGGCTTGGGTTTTTTTTTCCCAAATACTGCAACTGCATGGCTGATACAGATAGGTAAACAGATTTTTAGACTTGAAAATCAGCCTGTCTCCCTTTATAGAAGTAACACATTTTGCTTTATTCCAAGTGTGCAATAAGCACTCCACAGCTGGGACACCATGAACAGCACTTCTGTGAAAAGTACATATAATTTCTCTCATTTCCATGCTACCAGGACAATAATGTCCAGGCATTACAGAGTGAGGCTGCAATCTTTAGAACAGGACTGTCAGCCAAGTGATTTCCCAGTTCCTAAAGAATCACCACAGGAGTGGCAGAATGGAGCTGTCACTGGGGGTAAAGCAAGCCTGTGATGGAACACTGGTCTCAGGGAATGAAGGTTTGCTTTGGAAGATGTTCTAGGCTTTCAAATCCTGTTTGGGATTGCTCCTAGGTGGCTCATGAAAATTGGAATTCCTTTCAGTGTAGTTCAGATGAAGTACTTTGAGGAAATAACATGCTGCTAATTGTACACTGTTGCTTCATAACACAAGCAGTTTTCTAATATCAGTCTGGGTTTTTTTTCCATATAGGGCAAGTGCTAGGTTCATCTCATCAGAAAAACCTGAGAAAGTGATGGGAACACTTACGAAATCTGTCCTGCAAGTTCCTGCTTCTTCTGAGTTGGCCTTCACTCAAGAGAGGCACTTGCAATCCCTCATGTAACTGAGTAAAAGGCAGTGCTTTTACAGCAGATTTTTATATGACACTTTTTATTATATTTTAGTACTTTAAGAGGGACTTACTTTTCACTAAGAACAATGTTTTACATTCTCATGTGAAATTAAGTCAACAGCTGAAGTGTGCCTGCATCGCTGTATTGTAAACTGCAAAAAGTCTGTGGTGTTTATTTTTCTATAGTGTATAGGTGGATTCCTTGTAAAAAAAGTTATTAAAATGGCATTTTATTAGTGAATTCTTACATTGTGTGGTTGTTTATTTCTGCCATACCTATTTATTTCTTCTGCTGTTCCTAAAATTGTTTGAGTTTTAACATTTCTGTAGGATCATTCCAATTAAAGGAATAGCTCAAATACTCCCAAAAATATCAGAGATACTTGTAGCCTTCTGTGAATTTAGGGTTTGCTCTTCTGGTTTCTCAGTACATAAGTCCTCCCCCAGTCTGTCCTATTTATTCTGGACACTTTTAGCTTCATTTTTCTAGTTCAAAAGGCCCATAATTTTGTTTAACTCTATGCATTTCTGGCAAAACATATCAAACAAAACCTGTGACCTCTATCTACGTCTAATGTAAGTGATCCTGCCTCTGTCTGTTATCTTGTGCTGTAGCTGCCTTCAGGGGGAAGTTCTAAATGTCTATGAAGTTGCTGGTTGGAGAAGAGGAAAGAGGTGCTCTGGTGGTACACCCATTTCCAGTCACAATGTCACAGTGCAAAAATGAGAGAGATACAATCATGCTGAATAAGACTTTTCTGTGATATTTCTCTATTTAGAAAAGGCATAGGAAGAATTATAATACCAGAATATTTAAAAAAACCCAAAAGCCTCTGGGTGTGTCAAGTCTCTACCTTCAAAGTAGCTGTCATGTTTAAGAACATGAGAAAAATCTCTTCTGGAAAAAAATTGTTCTGCTGCAGCCTATTAAAAGATTTTTCTCTACTGGGCATTGAGAATTATATATTGGCATTCATCTGAGATTGTTTTATTACTTATTTAACTGCTTTTGTCTTGGTAAACTCTTATTTATGTCGTGTAATTCACCACTTGGTTCTCTTGGAAAAAAATGTAGTAGAGATAGCTCTTAGCACACGTACAGATTTATTACCCCCTGACAGCTATAGGAGAACCCTTGAACTGATTGGGCAGAAGTTTTAAGAGAGCTGTGAACAAACAATACTTGATTTGGTGTAAAAGCTTGGCAGAAGTTACTTAACTTGTCCAGAGTTCCAAAGAAATTGAACTTAGTTTAAGCTGCCTCAGTGACTGTGTCATACTTCTTTTAAAATTTAGATTCTAAGAGTCCTAACACTTGATGCAACATTGTCAGACTGCACAGTGCTGGTGCCCTTTTTGCTTAGCAGAGCACAAGTTGATCCCCTTTTGGGAACAACTTGTAGAGCAGATTCAGAACTGGCACTAAATCCAGTCTATAATAGCACACTCACAGCTGGATGTTCCATGTTGAGTGTAAGCAGGAGGGCTGTGCTCAGGCCAGCCAGTACTGACAGTGCAAATCCCAATTAATGCCTAGTTTTAAAATCTGGCACTTCGAGGTGGACAGTTAAAACTGTTCTTTAGTTTAAAGGACAGTTTAAAATTTACTCTTTGAAGGACAGTTGGCACATCCAAGGGATCAGTTCTGTTTCAAGGGAATTTGGCTTTGCATTTGGCACCTTTTTAAAAATCAAACTGCAGGGGCTTTCTTTATGTCCCAGAAGATGCAGGGCTCTTCCCAAGCCTTGGCAGGGCTTTGCATTCAGAGGAGCTTTTCTGTGGCAGTCAGAGCTTCCCTGCCTCACCTCCTCCCTACAAGCATCTCCTTAGGCAGTCACTGCTGCCAAGAAACACAGGCAGGACATGGGGGTAAGGGGCAGATGCTGCAGCCTCCTATCAGGAAAGAAATCTGCAGAGAAGATGATGCCTTGAGAGGCTACCTAGAACAGAGGCTAGTCAGTGTTACAGGAATAAAATAGGTGTTTATTGAGAAGGCCTTCAAAGGATACACCTTGGGCAGTTACAGGAAGGCTGAGGCTACACCCAAGATGGATGACAGGTCACGAGTTTTCACATTTTATGAATTTTGGTCCATTTCCATATTGGGGTTAATTGTCCAATTACAGCTTCAGGTTATGAAGTCACATCTTCCCAAATTGCTTTCCTCAACCCACTGTTGATTACACATTTTGGGCCTGAAGCTATAGCTGTGTCCTTGGTTCTTGGGCTGGAAAAGGATCATTTTGTCTTAACTAAACTGTGAGCAGAACTTGCTAATGCTTTATATGAAGTTCACTTATATATTAATGCAGTACAAAATCTGGAAAATATTAAAGCTACAACTTAAGGCATCAAAGGAATCCAACCCAGTAGGATCTGAGCTACAGGTAATGTGTTCCTTGTGGCTACATTCCCATCAGCTCCCCCATACCCACAGACAGCTTTCTGAAGAATACTGCAATCAGAAGTGTTTCTGCCCAGCGTAAGGGATTGCATTTTAAGCAGCATGGTTTTCCTAGTGCTGGTGTGGTGTGTCTATGCCCTTGGAAGGGCAGCCACATGGCACACAGTCTCCTGTGATGAGTTGACCTCAGTAATGTGAGTAGAGAAATTGAAAGCCCCAAAATGAACCCAATCATCCCAAACAGGAGCAGTGTTTGGGCAGAAGCAGTTGTCAGCAGCAGACCACTCCCCAGATTTCCCTATTTTCTAGTTCTAGGAAAGTTGTTACCGGCAGAGCAGTTCGGGTGGTTAGGACCACTGGCAAGGTCCTGGATTTGCCTTTGCCGGAGCCTCTGGGAGGCTGCAGGAATGCCAGAACACCAGGCCGTGGTGCCCTGCGGCACACACACTCACCCTGGAACCCATGGTTGAACAAGGAAAAGCTCCTGCCTCAGCACAGCCTCCAGCCCAAACGCTTCCTGCTGCTCTCTGCTGCCCTTTGAGAGGTGGACGGATTTAGAAAAGACACTCCGACTAAATTTTTTTTTTTTTTTCTTTTATGCAGTGCCAGGCACCACTTTCCATCCAGGCTCTCACAGTGGAATTCTGTGCCATGAAATGTCCTGGGATACCCGGTGGGCGAGGTGGGCCCCGTGGGCTCAGGCTCGGTCACAGTTCCTGGGAGTTCCGCTGGGAGGAAGAAGCGAGGAGGCAAAGGGCGGTTTCGGAACTTCAGGAAAGGGGCCTCAGCACGGCAGGTGCCAAGGCAACGAGAAGGGTGTGGAGGGAAGGCAGGCTGGGCAGGGCCGCGCTGAGGCCCCGCCCCAGCGGCGCGGCCCGGGCGGCGGGAGCGGCTGCGCGGGACGGCGGGGCCGGTGCCACCGCCTCCCTCCTTGCCTGCCTCCCGGCCCGGGACCGCCGCTTCCCGCCCCCGGCCCGCCCCCGGCCCCACCTGCGGCGGCGCTGGGCGGTGGCTCCGCCGGGCCCGCTCGCTGCTCGCCCACCCGCGCCATGGCGGCGGAGCGCGGGGGCTACGCGCTGGAGGCCGTGCCGCTGCCGCCCGAGGTGCGCGAGAGCCTGGCCGAGCTGGAGCTGGAGCTGTCGGAGGGTGAGTGGGGCCGGGCACGGGGCGCGGGCGGCCCGCGGGGCCGGGCACGGCCGGGAGGCCGCGGGAGGCCCGGGCGCGGTGCCGCCCAGGGCTCTGGAGGCGGTGGCGTCTTCTCTGTCCGGGGCAGCTCTCGGCGGGCCCGGCTCCGCTCCTGCCGGAGCCCTCGGCCGGGAGCCAGGAGCGGGCGGCGGGCCGGGCTCGGGCGGGCCTGCGCCGGCCCCCGCCGACCCCGCGGCTGCACCGCCCGCCCGCGGCCCCTGCGGAGGCGCCTCAGGAGCTCTTCAGAATGGGCGGGTAGTGTGCAGCTGGATACTTTGGAGAGACAATTTTATTTTAGTTTTAATGTCTGTTCCTAACTGTAGCTAAAGCCTTAAATCTCTCCCTCTGTATCTGTCACTAATTTCCAACTTTTTCGTGCTTCACCCTATATACAGGCAGGAATATGATGATGCACGCTCCATTTTTATAGAACCACAGAATCATAAAATGCTTTGGGTTGGAATCTTAAAGCTCATCCAGTTCCATCCTCCTACCATGGGCAGGGACGCCTTCACTGGACCAGTTGTTCCAAGCCCCATGCATCCTGGCCTTGGGACCCTTCCCAGGGATGGGGCAGCCACAGCTTCTCTGGGCAACCTGTGCCAGGTCCTCACCACCGTCCCAGGGAAGAATTTCTTCCCAATAGCCCATCTAATGCCCTCTTGTCGGTGGGAAGCCATTCCCCCTTATCTTGTCACACCAGGCCCTTGTCCAAAGTCCCTCCAGCTCTCTTGGAGCCCATTCAGGCACTGCAAGGGGCCCTAAGGTCTCCTTAGAGTCTCCTCCAGGCTGGACACCCCCAGCTCTCTTTGCCTGTCTCCAGAGCAGAGGGGCTTCAGCCCTGTGCATTAATGGGCCTAGAGGTGACAATATGCAGTGCCAGGCAGAGGGTCACTATGACCATTTGATGGTTTTCCTCCTGAAAGGAGGCATCCCTTCTACCTCCAGGTCAGTGTTTGTTGCTAACAGCCCTTAACAGGTGATCCCCGAGGGTCTTAGTCATGGTATCTCTGTTAAAGAGCTGGGCAAGGATTTTTTGCGTACTGATTCTTTGGGGTGGGGGCGGGTAGAAGCGCTTGGTACAGGAGGGCACGCTGGGGTGGTGATCGAGGCAGCGTGTTCTGCGAGAAGTTGCTCATTGCCTTTTCCCCAGTTACACTGTCGAGCTGCACCCTTGAATAGAAGAGCTGAAAACCTGCTAATACCATCTGTAGTTTTGGGATTAGGAGCATGCAGTGTGCTCCTCAGATGTTGCAGTTTTCAGATCAGCAGGTTCAGGTGGGCAAAACTGGGGCTGTTTCACCCAAATGTGCTGCCTGATTCGGGTCACACTTTCTGAAGTTATTCACAAGTCTGCTGTCGTCATCTCCAGTGTGGAAGCTTTGGTGCAGAGGCAGGGGAAAAGTGTAGGATGAGTGACTGTTGTCCAAGTGTAACCTGTTGCTGCATGTCTGCTGGCACAGTCAGAAGCAGTGCCTGGCATGCCCTGTTGCATGTGCAAGATGAGTTCCTGCGTGTGAGCTGGGACCGTGTGCTCCGTGGCAGTGCTGGGTACAGTGGTTCTCCCTGTGTGCCTGCTGACACGTGCAGGGATATCCTGGGGCTGGCTCCTCTGCTGTTTAGCTCCTGACTGAATGCTTGTTTAACTGATAAAATGTATTTTTATAGGTGGATCTGCAGTGTGTTAAACCTGTAAGATGCCTGAAGTGACTGCACACTGTCCTAGTGCTGTGGGTCTGGTGTGGAATGTGTATTGCTGGATTAATGGAGTGATTGGGTAAAGTGGCAGTGTCAGCTTGAATTTCTTGGTCGCTCTGAAGACTTCGTTTATGGGCTTAGATGTGGCTCATTTTCTGTCTTTCCTGAACTGGAAAACGTTTGCAAGTAGTTCTTCAACATCTGGTAATAATATTACGTGCTTGTATCCTGCCGTTGCTTGATGTTTGTATGGGCAGCTTTTAATGAAGAACTTGTTTACTTGGAGAGGAAGGAATGGCAATCTAAGATTTTTTATGCTGAATATGCCTCACGTTAAGAGAAGGTCAGTACTTGGGCAGATGTTCCCATCATATGAGAGGAAGTGTGAAGGAAAAGGAGAAATGTGAGAGCAAGTTCCTTTCTACTTTGTGTATTTTGTTAATTGAAATCTTGTGTGTGTTGTGATGAGGCAGGAATAATGTCTGTTTTCTTTGATTACATTTTTTTCACCTGTGAAAAATAAGTCAGGAGGATGATTAATCTCCTCCTTTGGTTTTGCTTCAGATGATCATAGCAAAAGTTGGGAAAAGTGTTTGTGTTGAGCTGTAGAGAAGAAAGGAGACATGAGTACATGGGTACTTAGGACAACTCAAAATCCTAATTAGAGCATTCAGCTGAGAAGAATTTTGGATGGGGTTGGAATGCCAGTTCATGCTACAATTCCAGTCAGGTGCACTGTTAGGAATCCTTCAGCTCTACAAGATTCTAATCTCTTGCTTGACCTTGTTTGTAATCTTCATGTGCTAGAAAAATAATAGTTCAGGATAAAAAGTAACCCTACTGTGGTGCTACTGTGTTGTTTTGTTATATCAGCACTTATTTCTTTCTTGTTGAAAAAAATTTGTGAATCTTGTAAAGAAAACTAAGATCTGCCACAGCCTTTTTGGGAGATAAGGACAGTTTTTGAGACCATGCCTGGCACCTAAGCTGAGTTTCAGCTGATGGATCTGTGGACTAGGCTTGCTTATCTTAAGACTCTTAAGATGCTGCAGCTTTCTGATGTAATGGAAAGATGCAGAGTTCCCTAATCAGACTGGCAGGATCTGTGTCAGAGTATGATGGGGACACTGTGAAGCTCCAGTACTTCAGGTTGTTTATTAGTAACTATAAAACACTGGTGTTTTATGGTTGGTTTGTTTATGTGATTGGTTGATTGTTTTGGAGGTTTTGTGTGGTTTTTTCTTCCCCACTCTGAAAGAGAACTAAAGTTATAAATAGTTCTTAAACAAAATCTTATCTGAAATGGAGTTTCTCTAGGAAAGGCATCAATGGGCATTTTAAAGCCTGTACTTACTCTATGATACTGCATCATATATATGTATGTATTTTTATTTACCTAAATGTGCTTGCACACCACCTTGGAATTGGGTTGTTTTTTGCTTCTTTTGGGTTATCTGTGCAGGAAGATGCTTCACAACCGCTCACTTTAAAATTTCTAAAGGTTTGTTAAACTTTAGTAAATACAGCAAAGGACTGAATAAGGAAAAAGGGACGGTGTTGGGAGTGCATGACTGACTGCCATGTGCTCACCTCCAAAACGGCTGCTCCACCTTTTATACCCTGGTGTTGTACCAGGTAACCCTGGCCCCTCCCAAGGTCTGCCAGTCAGCTCTTCTTTGCTGTCCATTGCTGGAGAGTGCTTTCCTGCCCCTTGACTGGAGGTGAGGTGTTGTCAAGCCTTCCCTGACAAGGCTGTCCAATGACAACAATACAGAGGGGGGAAAAAGGACACTGTGGGGGGGAGTGTCCAAACAACAAGCAGTGACATCAATAAAACTTCCATTAACGTGCACATAATAGTCATCCCTTAATTGCAAGAGCCAACCATCGCATTACCCATCTATAACAAACCCCCCTTTTCCTTCTCAATAAGTCATTTGGCTCAAGCAGTTAATTCTTGTTTTTGATTTCAGTGATCCACTCTTACTTCTCTCGAGTCAAATTTAATTTTTGATAAGTCGTACTGGCATCTGTTGATATGGGTGAGGACAGTGGGAACAGGGCAAATGAAAAAAAACCTCCGGTTTTCCTTAAGTAAAATGGTTGGTGGAGTTTATGACATGAATTGGTTGGAGCAGACAGAAGGGATCACAGAGGTCTGGTGTGGCTTTTTACCCCATCCACCATGCCTATGGGGTCACTACCCATGGCAGGTGTATCTTGGTGGCAAGTACAGAGGACAGCTCGGTCTTGTCCTCTAGTCCCTGTTGTACTCTTCTTGTTAATTGAATCCATATTGGATTTTGGAGGGAAAGGACAATTGAATGATAAAGGTCTGGTATAGCTTCTGCCTTCACCTTATCATGCCTATAGGGTTGCTGCCTGCAGCAGGGCTATATGATCTCTTAGGGGCCAACCTAGTCTTGCTCTCTAGTTTTTGTCTACTTGCTCTGCTTGTCAGTTCCCAAGTGAACCACCCCAGCACCTCTCACTGTTCCCTATGTACTTCCTCTCAACAGACACTTGCAATTTCCATCCATTAAAATAGGGCAATTATAGCAATAAGGAATACGATTCAAATCCTCCACCTAAAGTGTTCCTTAAAACAGTCCTTGAGCTGGCTAGTGGAAGCTTGACTCTAATTTTTGGATGTCTTGGTGCTTCTCTGGTTTTCTCTCAGTCTCTGCTTAAAAATCAGTCTTGTCTCACTCAGTCTCTATGTTAGAGTCCATTTTTGGGTTCTTCTACCAGGCCTTTAATTCAGTTGACGTGAGTCCATTCCCACTCTGCACACAGCTGATTGAGAAGTTAGCAGTACCTGAAAGGGATCTTCCCACTGAGGGGTTAGAATATTTGAAAGTCTCCCTGCCCTGTACCTTCAGGATGATTTTAAGCACTCCATTGCACCACTCAGCTTTCCCAGCAGCTGGGAAAGGGGTGATAAGGAATATGGTACACCCACTCAATGACATGTTCTCTAGCCCAGGTGTTTATAAGGCCATTCTTGTAATTAGTCCTGTTGTTGTACTTAATTCTTGTGGGGTACCATTCTGCCAAAGGAGTTGTTTTTCCAGGCCTAGGATTGTGTTCTGGGCAGTGGCTTGAGGTACAGGGTAGGTCTCCAGCCATCCCATGGTGGTTTTTACCATTATGACCATGTAGCACTCGCCTTGGTGAGTTTGAGGCAGTGTGATGTAGTCAGTTTGCCAGGCCTCCCCATATTTATATTTGGACCACTGCCCCCCATACCAGAGGGGCTTCACCTTCTTGGCATGCTTCATTACAGCACACATCTCACAGTCATGGATAACCTGAGAAATACTATCCATGGTTAGATCTACCCTTGGTCTCGTGCCCACTTACAGGTGGCATCTCTGTCCTGATGACCTGAAGGCATCATGGGCCCATCCAGCTATGAACAACTCTCCCTTGTGTTGCCAGTACACCTCTATCTGTGACACCTCTTGTTTTTGCGTCCTGAGCTACCTGGTCGTTGTTTTGGTGCTCCTCATTAGCCTGACTCTGGGGACACGGGCATCCACATGACAGACTTCCACAGGTAACTTCTGTACCTGAGTGGCAGTGTCTTGCCATTCTTAGGCAGCCCAGATTGGTCTTCCCCTATGCTGCCAGTTGGCCTTTTTCCCCTTTCCTGGAGCCAAAGCCATGTGCCAACCAAACCAGGCTAGGCTAGACCGCATGATGCAGCTTAGGGAGGCTTCTATATTCAGCACACAAAAAACAGGTTACCCAGGAACTGTTATTCCTTTTCCACCCTTTCCTCTCCATGCCCTCAGGCCTCACATTGGCTGCCAAGAGTCCTCTGAACCTTTCTGCATTGGGAGGGTAAAACAGAGTGACCCATTTTCTTGCTATAACTGATATGCTGGATGATCAGAGGAGATTTTTTTATTATCCCCTCTGTTTTGGAAGGTAATAAGCTGATAGAGGCTCTTCTTAGTCGACCTGAAATATTAGCAGCCATGTTAGAAAGCACTGTTGTACCAGTGGAACAAATGATTGACTGTGGTCTTCATCTATGATGTGCCTTCCCTTTTGCTCTCATTCCCACTCCCCCATCATACTCATTTTACGTCATTGTTATTGTGCTGTCCCTCCCATGTCTTTTTTCTTTCCTGCCTTCTGGAACATAGGAGGATAAGCAAGGTATCCAATCTTAGCTCAGAGCATCCTTACACTTCTTACCTTCAGCTGTTTATAATGAAACAATTTTGTGAGCAGTGAGGACATCCAATTTTATTTTGTTGGCTCTGGCTTCCAGCTTAAGAATGATGGTGATGTACTTAAAAGCTTACAGAAAAAAGGACTAAATGTATATTCTGTTAGCTTTATCACTCTGAGGAAACAGAAGATTCTGAACCAGGAAAACTGGGATTGCTAGGTCATCAACTTCCTTCCCCATCAAAGCAGAATTTCGAACTCAGCCAGTTATGTGGTTGGGGCTTTTATTGGTTGTCTTCTGGATTTCTGCTGTAGTTAACCAGTGTTTAAATTAATCTCTTTCTTATGTTTGAGTAGAAGTCTTGTTATTCTTTTATATGTTGCTTTGGCAAGGTAGGTTAAAAGTGGTGAGGAAGAAAAGTATGATGGCAACCTGTACATTAGGGAAATTAACAGAAATACATTTTCTTCCAGGTGTTCTTGTGCAAAAATAAAATTACAAATGCACATTTATTAAGTAAATAGACCTTTATAAAATTAGCATCGAACACTGTCCTATGTTCTCCCTCCCTATCCTTCACCTGAACCTAAATTAAGCTCTGCCAATCTTGAGACCATGAAGTGACTTTTTCTTTTCCGTTTGCTAGTTAAAATGCTGTTGGGGAGATTTTTTTTTCTTTGGGTTAATTTGGGTGTTTGAAAGAATAGACTGTTCTTTTGCAATGTGGTTTCATTGAGGATGGGCTGTGGCATCTCTTGGACTAATGAAAGTTACCTGCTTGATGCCATTTCATACAGCTGAGTTACAGATGTATCACCTAGTTCTGTTACTGAGAGGCTGACTAATATGTATGCAAATGGCAGGGAAAACATATCAGTCTGTCTGGATTACATGACAGTCATTTGGCTATTAAGAACCCTCGTATTTACCTTGGAATAAGTATCAAAGTTTTTGACAGTTTCTTGGCACAAGGTTTGTAGCTCTCGAGGAAACAAGCTTTGTGCACTCCCCTGAGTTTTCTTGACATGATGATTGCAGACGCAAATTCAAAGATCACAGAATCGTTTAGGCTGGAAAAGACCTCAGAGTTCACGGAGCCCAACTGTTACCCCACCATGATGTGCAGTAAAATAGAGTGTATGATTTTCTGTGCAGAGGTCTAATAAAGCAGTTCTGCAATGCAGAATTCAGGGGACCAAGTTGAAATGTGTGACTGAATAATTAAAGCCTCCAAATTGTCATCATATCCTTCTATCACTTTCTCACTGCTTTATTATGACCTTTCTTCTTCCACAAGGTGTTTTTTCCCCAGTTGTGCTCCACAGGACACAAAGATTTTAAGTTTCTGTGGATTTTTTTTTTGTTTTCCTGTGTGGAAGCTTGTGCCTTGTAGAGTCTGTGATTTACAATTCAGTCAAAGAAGAAATCTTTATCTTCTATGTCTGTTACCTTTTAAAGGTCAAGACATTTCTATTTGATTATCTCTGTGTACATCCCTTTAAGAACTTGAAGAGAATTCCAGCACCTGGTGAATCCAGTTGGATCTCCTCCCTCAGTTAGCAGGGAGTTTTTGTTCAGTGTTCTGCTGGATGCCAGTGATGTCTCACCAAAGTCTGCCTCTTGTAGGATTTGCTGTTTATTGACACTCGTAAGATACTAATAGCTGGCGTGATATTATGAAGATAGATGCAAATAATTTTTTTTTTTTGCTATAATTCACTGTGGCTCAAATTTTTAAATTTTTTTAATTTTTCCTTTTTCCTACTTACAGCCCTATGGCCTCAAGAGCTGGATTGGGTTGAGGGCAGAAGAGTGAAAGAGGGTGCCAATACTTCAGCTTAGCTGCAGCATGAATCTATACCCAAAATAAATTTTTTCAGCGTCTGCCTGTTTCTTTACGGCTGTTCCTTCAATCTCTTGTGGATCCAGCCTCAAACGAAATGGAGGACTTGCTGATTGTAGCAGCATTTTGTCCTAGAACTTGAAATATGAAAGCTCTCATAAATCATAGTCAATATGTTTGTGCCCCACAGATCTGGGATTCATCAGATACAGGGAAAATACCAGCCAACTCAGGATTTTAGCAAATAGAGTTTGAGAAATAATTTGCTTATGGAGAAGTGAAAACCTGTGTTGGGAGGTGGGTTGGTATAACTGGAGAGGCTTCAGCTCCATATGTACCAACTGCCTGTGTATTAAGGCAGAATTCTGTCCAAGTCCCACATTATGAGATTTCTGGCTTACATTATAAGGAGTAAGAAATGTTAAGAAAATGCCAGAATGTGTGGTTGCCAAGAAAGCATGTCAGACAGGCCATGTTGTGGAAGCACAGTTTGGTAGGGTTAGGAAAAGGCGTTGGGACCACAAAACATTTGTTAGCAATTATGTGTTGTCTAACAAAATTACTGAAGTTTCTCATTTCAGATGTTTGTGTATCATTTGTATTTGGTGGGAGTTACTTCAGGTTGCAAAGAATATTCACTGTTTTCAGAAACAGCAGCTCAGTAAAGATTTTTTCTTTCAGTTTTCTTTCAGAAACAGTATTTGAAAAAAGCAAATCTAGGTGTGAGCATCTTTTCTATTTTTTTGTAACCTAAGCTCTCATTTGCTAAGTAAAAATGATAAAGCTTAAATTTTATAAGCCAGCTAGTTGAGGTTGTGTAGTACACGTTGTAGGAATTAAAATGGTTGTGCTTGGGGATGCTCATTCTTGCTCGTTGCCTTTTTCCTGCTGCCTCTGGGTTAGATGTTTGTGTAGTAAAATGCATGACCTCGAAATTTCTTAGCAGTCAAGCATATGACCCTGGAGTCACTCCTGGCAGGAGCTTGGGGTCTTTTTCCCTGCCTGCCCTCCCTGCCTTGGTTTAGTGCAAACATGTGAAGAGCTTTGCTCTGGAGTTCCTCCCAGCTTGACTCTGCATGGTCTCTCATAGACTGTGCACAGAAACACCACTGAGGTCAGGATTAGTTTGGCTGCTGTGGGTTTGTGTATTGTATTTTTGCCATGTTTTTGTCTGCCTTGAGCAGTTTGGGAAACAGAAATAGTATGTTCTGTGGTGGTCAGATGCATATCTGTGGCTGGACACACCAGTTTGAGCAATAGCACAGGAGTCAAAGCTATGGACACTGTTGTCACTGTGCTCAATTTTCATCTACAGCCTCCTTGTTAGAGAGGTTTTGGGTTACTTTTCATGAATAATTGAATAAACCAGTCTGTTTAAAAACATTTATTGTAGTAATCAACCAGTGTGATTGTGCTACAGATGAAGGAATGTGTCAAGGAGATGGGTGTTTTTAAACGGGAAACTTTTCTGATGAACTTAGTGTTTGGAACAAATTATATTTATGATTCTAGACTTTTCACAGTTGTGAAGCCAGGATTGGATGTATCTGCAACTATTGCCTAAATAAATGCAGAGTCGTAGTTTTCTTCAGATTGGGGTTTTAGCAGATATTGACAGGGCTCTGATTTGATTTGGTTTCCACAGGACATCAACTTATCAGTGCCCGAGACTGACCATTAGCAAATGAGACTCTTCCCTTTCTAGCAGAAGGTGTTTTCACATGCCCTTCAGAATGTTTAGATTCTGCTAATTGAACAAACTTCAGGTGCTGGGAATACCTGTAACAGGTGTTTACAGGTGGCAGTGGCTGGGATGAAGATCTGCAAAAGGTATCACTATGGATATTGCCCTTTTACAGTGCAAGTGATTTTTATTTTATTTTTACCTCATTGTTACTTACAACCTAGCTTGTGGCACAGCCCTGACAAAACTCAAAAAGCCTTCGTTGACACACGTATTCTGTATTTGCTTGTAGCTGTGGCTCGATATTCTCATCTTAAATTACTATTGAGATTATAAATCATAATTTGAATTCTAAAATGTCTGTGTATAAATCCTCGTATTTGTTGCTTTTATCCTAGCAAGGTATATGGATATTAAAAACTGTGAGATATGTCTGTTGCAGAGTTGTAGCAGGGTAGTTGGGATGAGGTGATTACAGGCTCGTTTGAGACAGAGGAGGAGTAGCAGAATACCTAGTGAAACCAGAAAATGGTGGATAGTAGTAAGAAATAAATAATCTTGTATTTTTATTTAAAATGGAAGACCTGTAAATTAGATTTGACAAACTCAGTGGCTGAATATGTACTTACACAAGTGCTATATTGCTCCTTCTTCCTGGCAGGACCAGTGTTCCCTGGACTGCATCCAAGGGGAAAAAAATAAAAACAATTTTCAACATACAAAACTTGTGAATAGCTAATAACCAACAACTTGTTCTTGTGATTATTACATGCTTTCTGTGCCCTAGAGCACCTCACTGCATCTCCCATAGGCAAGTTCTTGCATCAGGGTTGATTGTACCATTTATTTGGATTAGGGCCTTTTAGCCACTATTGTGCTGCAAAAGGGTAGATTTTTCCTCACTGTGGAAAGAGCCTTTTCTTGGGTTTACACACTTCTGTCCAAAATATTCAGCACTAATAATAACAACCCACGAGTTTTTTTGGAGGATTTTCCTTTCTTTAGTGAATATTTATAAATAGTGAACTGATAGACACTTTAGGCTTATGTTGGAGCTGTACTCTGCAGGGCTTCAGTCACATGTCGGTGCAGCTGGAGCAGTTTGGGAAGCCCAATAAACTGACTCATGACAAGAGGTAGCCTTGCTGTGTTCAAACAAGCACTGTTTTGACACTGCAAAATAAAGAGAGATTCTGAATTGCTATGAGGTAATTCCCTGGTGTGATTGAAGGGGACTGTGGCATGGATTGATGACTCATGCAGTACTGATGCTATCAAAATTATGTTCATCACGTGAAATAGGTTCTCAATGCCCTTTCATAAGGGAAGCTATGAGCTGCAAAACTTGAGAACTTAACTTTGTGGCCCTCATCATTGGGTGTCACATCTGGGAGAATGAGTGCAGTGAAATTTCAGAATTGTTACCTGATGTTATGTAAAGAACATTGCCTAATTTTGGGGTAGAACGATGGTATGATAGTTCACTTGAAGTTAATGTTGCTGTTTTGTAATTAGTAAAAGTATCTTCAGCAAAACATGGTTCACATTAATTTAAATAGAGATATTTCTGTAAGCACAGTGCTTTTTCATTTTGATGTGAGGAGGGTAACCTGCCCGACCCCATCCCCCCAAACCAAACCCCCAAAACATCCTGGTGAAATACTACCTTCAGGTGATACACCTGATAGTGCAGTAACTTCTGCAGATTTGTCAGTTTGTACACATTTTTAGTAACAGTGAAGTAATAAGTAGTGGAATTAGCAGCTGGTATTTTATTGCAAATGCAAGTGGGTTGCATTTTGAGACTGAGGACAGCTTAGGTTGAAAGGAAATCCAGCTGCTGTCCTTATAGGAATTGGTGTTATGTCTTTGAGACTCGTCTTCAGGGTTTTTTAGGTGTTTCAAGTAAGTTTCTGATGTCTGGACTTTCACAGGACACTTCTGGAGAGTCTCGAATACTTGAATTTATTAGCAGAGATCCTGAGCAGCAGTCCTTGACTGAGGCTGTTGGAACTGAGGCATAAACATAGAAATAAACATAGCATCTGTAATTTGACAGAAGAACGTTGTGTTGATGCCTTTAACCTTCTTTAGGCCTTTCAGTACGTCTTACTGGATCTTGACACCATGTTAATAAAATTGCTGATTTCCAGCTTCTGCAAGAAGGGCTTTTACTGGTGGCTTTGGTAGCAAATTTTTTTTTTTGCTCACAACAAAGTAACAACAGGATCCTAAGGAAAATCTGCATGCAGAGTTAGTGACTTTGAAATTGCTTTTTTGTTTTTCTTTCTGAACTGCAATGACTTGGAGAAATTTTAGGGATGTTGTATTAGCCTGACGTAAGTAGAATTTCTTGAGAATTTCTTGATTTCAGTCTTATTCTTCTGGGGGTGTCTTGGTTTGAAAGACCAGTATCTGCCTACCGAGGAGAGGAGGAGCCTCCCTTGGAAAATATGATCCTCTCCCTCCAAATTATTATGACTGAAGTTGAGGGGCTTTCAGGCAAAGATATGAGAAAAGGAATAACAGTGATTGGATGGATGGATGGATTATGGATGGATGGATGACAAGGCAAACAACAACAGCAGCAACACCAAACAGAACCACAACCTCTGTCCTCTTCAAATGCTGGGAGCACTGAGAGAAACTCTCAGACACAAGGATGGCAGCCAAGTGGCCTCCTCCCCTGAGCTTGGCCACTTCTTTTGTCTCTCATAAGTGCCCGGTCATTATTTTCTCCTGGCAACATATGGGAGAGCATTCCCTAAGAGAAAGAAACAAAAGGAAGAATTCTAAACCCCAGCAGGGTTCTTTCTAGAATCTTGGGGAGAGGGAACCGTAGCAACTGTAAGAGCTTCAAATTTTAAATTTTCAAAGTACCTTTCAGAATACGGGAACTAGAATTCCTTTCTAAATGTATGAATAAATCAGTCGAGCTGTTGAAAGAGCTCTTGAGCATGTAATAGAAATAGATAAGAATTTGAAATTTTTATCTACTTGCGTCTGGTTTAGAGTGTTTTAAACTCATGGTTTATGGGTTAATTCATGTGCACTGAAAAAGTTAAAAGATAATTAAGGAAAATTAGAACCCCTTTGGTCCTAAGAGAAGCTGAACTTCTGGGGGAATGTCTAGTTTCTTGTGCACAGGATTTAGCCATGCAGCTGTAGAAAATATAGGATTACTGGGATTCAGTAGTTTTCATAAGACCAAGGTGCATCCTGAGAAGACACATAGAAAAATCAGAAAAGCTCTGCAGTTTGGAAGTATTGGAAGGTTTAAAATTCCAGCATTTTGGCTGAAAAATCAAGCTGTTAATAATGGCATGCCAAGACAGTTTTCTGGGGAAAGGAGTTGTGTTTCCCAAATGAAGTTTTGAAGTTTTGATAGAGATGTGCATATATATGAGTGAGTGTGTGTGTGTGTGTGTTTGTGTGTGTGTATAAAAATTGATGGGTTTAGAGCTCTCTTACCAGACAGCTGGGGAGTCTTAATTTTTCCAGGAATAAAAATCAAAATGCTCCGTAATTAATAAAAGTCAGGATAGAACTGGGGAACTTGAGAAACCTAGTCTAGATGAATGGGCAGAGGAAGTGAAACAGAACATTTGTACAGGTCATATCAGTAGCTTCTACATATTAGATTAACAGGAATTTAATTGTTTCAAAATTCACAGCTGTTTACGAAATGCAGCAAGGCCATTAAAGTGGCTTCTGATCATCAGTTAAAATGAAGGGACTGATTATAGCTATTTGAAATCCTGAACTCCTAAAAGTATTTGCATGTTCTGTGTTAGCAGCGTAGGGAGTCCTTTATGCCAGTCTAAAGTAATGTAGATGCCTGAACAAGAACAGCTTTGTCTCAGGATTGTTTAAGCCAATTATTCAAACAATTTAAACATGATGTGGGGTGTCAGTTAAAAAATGCTGGTATATTCCACTTATTTCAGAAATGGTCTAAGTCTTGGTAATTGAAACAGTCACTGCCGTAAGAGATGGGAAAAGCAAGCAGCCCTCTAGCATAATCTCTTGAAACTCACAGGTTTGCTGAAGTGACTCTGGCCATTTCACTGTTTAATTAATTTTGTAATAATAAATAATAAACCACTGCAGTTTAGTGTGCTGATTTTTAACACCTTTCAATTGTCTGAGAAAGTGCTTCTGTAGCACAGCATTTGGAAGGATAATGTCAGTGGTGCAGAGGCTTTTGGAGATAAGTGTCAAAACTTATTGCTTTGAACTCAGATTCATTGCTAATAACTCATTGCTAATGAGTTTCTTGTGTGGAGACTTTTATATTCCAATTGCCTCAGTTTAAATGCAGGAGATTGAAAACCAATTTAACAGTAGCTTGGTTGATTCTGCATGTGTCTTGAAATTATTGTAATGCAGTTTTATACAAGGTGAAAGCAGACCTTTGAAGGTACTGACTTGCATGTGAACAGTAGCATCTCTTCTTGGGTTTTGGGGTTCTTTTGGAGTTTTTTCTTGGCTTGGTTTGAAGTCCTTGGGTGGTCCTGCTGTCTGTCCTGCATCCAGTCCCACGCATGCAACAAGTTGTTGCTGCTTTATCAGGTTTCAACAGTAGCAAGAAGTGCTGTTGGTGATCTTGGAAGAGATTTGAAAAATTCCGCATTCAGACTAGATCTGAATTTAGGATTAGGTGACTTTTTGTACAGTGACAAGTCTGAATAAGACTAATTTGAGTATAAACGAGCATGGATTTCCTGCTTTAGGATAAAAAAGTTGAAACAGGTGGTGACTTCTCCTTCACAAGTACTGCCAATCTGTGCCTTCATCCATGACCTTCCTGTTCATGAGCTCCTGCATTCTGAAGCCTTTTCTCTCTTGGCAAAAGAATTAAGAAACAAAATAGATACCTATCCAATGTTCTGTTTATTGAACAATGTCTCTTCAGTGCCCTGGATGAGTCATTGTTCAAAAATAAATGTAGTCATGTTGATTTTCCCAGAACTTGCACACAAGGGTCTTTGCAGGACTGAATGGATAAGCTTAAATCTGATATTTTTGTCTTCCAGTATTTGTCTTTGTAAGTGTAATAGTTTGTCTGAGCTTGCATTCTGGACACTCAGTGTGCTGTGTTAGTACTGGGTAGCACTGCATTGGTGGGTTTTTTGTGCCTGATAAGGCATCAAATTTGTGAACTTCCCAAAGTTCATAGATCAATATTGTTTTAAGGGAATTACTTGCAATCTTTTTATTTTAATAAGAGATTCCAAGTGACTAAATGATTTGTAGGTACTTAATAGTGCTCAGTGTTAAGGAGCTGTGGTGGTAAGAGCTGCTTGTAATGGAAGAGTTTGAGGAAAGCAGAGCTGTTTGGTGTCAAGTGGAAGAACTTTGGTGTTTTGTTGCTTCCTTGAAACTAGGTTTTGGCGAAACTTTTTGTTTAATTGAAGCTTGGTTATGTTGTGGGTTTTTGAGGAGCCTGGAGCAGAATGTCTCCTTGGCAATTGTTTTTGGGGCATCCAAAAGGGAGCAGGTCTCTCTCTTCCCATTGCCATCCTGCCTTGTGCATCCGCACCCTTTGCCTCCCTGCCTATTTCTCCCAGTTCTGCTGCACTTCCCCTCAGCCACCCTCATGATGGACAGAGTTTTCAGCACATTTAAGTGACCTTTCAGCAGTGCTGGCATTAATGACTGCACCAAAGCTGCACCCCAGATTTGAGGTGAACCCTCAGTCATCTATGATGTGGACATGGAGAGATCACACACGAGAGAAAGGAAAGGAAAACCTAAGGTGATGTGCCTGACATTCATGTTTGTTCTAGTACAAATTTTCTGAATAATTTATTAGTATTTTCATGTCTCCTGTCTGTTTCCCAGACTCAAAAAAGTAAGAAATTGGTCACCAGAAAACCAGAGGCATAATTTGGCAGGAAATAGATGAGCATATCCTAGGACAGGAGGAGGTCAATCTGTGTCACTAGGGAAGACTTGAGAATAAAGATTTTTGGATGGACCAAAATCTTCTGTGAATAACTCCCATGGGGGAATCCTGGAAAAAAATAGAGGTATTGGAGTTAGTGATGTGATGTGATAGTAAGAAGCTGGAAAGGTAAGAAATCACTATGAATGAATTGAAAAGCAGTTTAATGATATGACCTTAACAAGGGAATTATTAATTATATTACTGTATCATCATAATTGTAATTTATAATACTTTGATAATATTGGGGCTATAACACTCATTATATAATAACTATAAATTATAATTAATTTCCTGGTTTAGTGTAAGGTGTGCCTGACCATAGAAGGGTATTGAAACTAGATAAGCTTTAAGGTCCCTTCTATCCAAATCATTCTCTGATTCTGTAAATGTGACCACCTCCGAAATGGCAGCATTTTTAGTAGATTTCTCAGGTTTGGTCCTTTTAAAGGCATTTTCTATTTCTCATGCAATTGACAATGGAATACTTCTTATCTTACCGTAGAATTAGTAAAGGTAAATAACCAAGTAGCTTGGTAAAGACATTTAGAGGCAATGTGATCAAATACATGGATACAGGTGTCCAAAAGATACCTGATCTGCAAAAGATGAAGGACAGAATCCATATCCATATGCATATTTTGGGAAACAGCAGTGGCAAACATAGGAAGAATAAGTGACTTAAGGTCCTGCCAACCTGTCTCTTCCAGACCATCATTAATATTGTTAAGGATATGTTACTGTAAAAGAGTATTTTTCAGGCCTTTGATTATGGGTATCACTGCATGGGACATTCTGGAAACATGTTTGTCATGGAGTTGGTTCACCTTTTCTCCTTAACACACTTTGTTCTTAAGCAGTCAATTTAAAAACGACTCTTGTGTTCAGTACTTCATTGTGATAGTGATGCATTTCACAAATAAGGTTTTAACAAACCTTACTTCATAGAAAGTACTGCTGCTGAGTCCTTGCCTTGGCAGCAGCCTGGGATCAGCATGTTACATTCAACTGCAAACAGGTGCTGGCTGGGGGCTTGAGCATCTGAGTCTGCAGACACCAAACCTGGCTTTCCTTTGGCTCTTTTTAACAGAAAAACAAGGAAAAAAGGTGCAGTTGGCAGAAACCACAGAATCACAGAATGGGCCAGGTTGGAAGGGACCATAGTGGGTCATCTGGTCCAACCTCCCTGCCCAAAATTTTGTTGCCAACATTTAGTTCATGCTGTTCAGGGAGAGCTCTGTTTCATCAGAAAATACACTTAATAAGTAGTGTTGCAACTGGAAATAAATTGTAAATAAGTTTAGCCACCACAGGGACCCATGCTGGGGCTTCCCAAGTGTGCAAACTGTTCTGGTCCTAATAGGGTTTGATGGGCTTTTTTTCCTGCCATGAGAGGATGTCTGTGTGCACCAGCTGGCTTGCTTTGCTGCCTCCTTCTGTGAATAATTCAGCTGGTTTCTTTTTTTTTTTCTTTTTTTTTTTTTTTTCCTCAGTTTATCATTCTGTTGTTCAGCCAGCATCTCTGAATCATTCATCTGATTCTTTGTGATCATGTCAGATGACTTATGTGCACCCTGTATATTAGTGAGATCTGGTTTCTTTGTAAAATTATGTTGTATTATGTTCTTTATGCAGATTTAACATGAATACTGATGAAGTTTGGGTGTTTTTTAAATATGCCTGTGTTTTATTTTAAGAAATCAAAGTGTCTACATTCTCTATAAAGTCTTGCCTAGTAGCCACCCCTCCTCACCCCAGTTATTTCAAGTTTAACTGTAAATCTTTTCTCTAAAAGCATGGTTTTACTGTGCATGTGAGGGCATGGTAATGATGTGTCAGGAAACTAATCAAATCTGAAACAGGGACCTAGAAATCCATTGAAAAGGTTTCATAGTTTACAAATTGAAATAACTGGTGTATGGAGTAGACACTGCAGGTTAGAGATCTTCTCCTTGTATGTTTTTAACACAGTTGGTGAATTTTGGGTGTTGTGCTGCTGTTTGACTGTTTCGATGTTTGCTGGTGGGTTTTTGAATGATTTTCACAGTCTCATAAATGAGTTGGGTATTTCCATGGCCATGGATTTTTTAATCAATGTGTTTCAGTCTTTAGTGTGGTTCATCATGCCTTAAACGGTGCCTTTGCTGTGATCTTTGTGGTTGCTACCAAAGGTTAAATATGAGCTTTTTGCAAGTAGTAAGTATGAAATGCTCTCTTTCCTGTAAAATATCTGTGGCTGATGGGGTAACTTCTTGTATTAGTGGAGGGAGGAAAAAAGAAATCAATGTTGCTGACAATCAATAACACACCATACAAATAAAGCTTCATACCAATTTAATAGTCTGAAGTATCTTGATTGTGTTAATTAATCACTGTGTCTTATATAATGAGTCTGTGCAGGACGGGAGAGGAAAAGAAACTGCTTTAGAAAGGCTTTTCTTTATGATTCCCTCATACCTGGTTGTTTCTAGATTTGCATCTTCAGAGGCAGTTTTCATGGAATTTTTTGGGGATACCTTAGAATGATGTGGTTCAGGCAAATATTTTTGGACTCATTTGTTATAATAGTTGGTTACTACGTGTCAGACAGCATTTCTACTTTGATACTTTTTCCTTGAGGTAGCTAGGAAGTGACAAACAGAAATTCTGAGTGTTTTCATTTCTAAAGTACAATGAGATTTTGATTGTTTTGAAATAGCATTTTCATGATGGGGAACACATTGCATTCTTTCTAAAGCTTTTCACTTTGGAATTGTACCAAAATAATGTGTCAGAGTTATTTATAAGTAAACTTCAAGCTGTGATTTTTGGCTTGAAGTTTAAAAATCCTGTCCATTGATCTGCCTGACCTCTCCTCGTCTTGTTTTTTTCCAACATCTTTTGTTGGCTTTTGTGGAAACAGACAGTGCCTTCCCTATGGGCCATAGGATTCCCATTCTTTCCTCCCCATGTGTTTAGCTTTCCTCAGCCTTTTGAAGGGTTTGGCCACATTACTGATCTCCATCACCATGAGAACTGGAAGTGGTTGCTGGTGTAATAGATGTTGTTCACCCACACGTGTACACCTAGCTGGCATTTGTCAGTCTGTGTCTGGGTTCTGCAGGGAGCTCCAGCAGCACAGAAGGCAAGTTGGAGCTTTTCCTGTTTCCCTGTAGACCAAGCTTAAGGATTTACTGCAGCACTGGAAGAGCAATTCATTAATTTGGCTTAACTGAGCCTAGAAACTGCTGCTAAGGCTGCTTTTGTGATCCAGTTATTTAACCTCCTTTTGCACTGTCAAATGCTGACTCCCAGCAGATGAAGCAAATAAGTGTTTAAACCAGGCAGTTCTAGAGTTTAAAAGGAGCAGCTCTCTCTTCTCCCTAAGTACACACACAGTTCAAAGTATGGGTTGTGTGGAACAGAATAACCTGGAATGCACTGACCTTACACATCCTCTTTGAATTGCAGAATTCACCCACCTTGGCTTTTTAAAGTTGTAAAATACAAGTGGTGCCTTTGTCCTGCAACTGTTTTGAAACTTCAAGGTGAAAAGGTGCTTTGTAAATGTGTCAAAATAGAATTTTCTTTTTCTACTTTAAAATTTTCTAATTCTAAATGTTGCTTTGGATTACTTTGCCAATTGCAAAATTCCTAATGGCTTGTTCAAGCTAAATTTATTAGTTTGGATAATTCCTTCTATATTTTATTTGGCAATTAATGGTATTGTAAAATATAGTCCCACTGTGTAATTATGAACAGAGTGGAAGACCATATCTTTTGCTATTAACATATTGGTTAAATTCATTCCCTTTCTATCATTAAGATACATACAATTAGCTAGTCAGTATTTGCCTAGTGTCTAGAACTTGATGTTTCACTGATTCTGTTGTATGTGCAAAGGTTTAATGAAATTCTGGATTTATATAGTTGTGTATCTCCATACTGCCACTTTTACATCAGACAAATTTTGTACTTTGATAACTTAAATTCCCTCAAAGGGATGCAGGTCCTGCTGCCAATTGAGAATTACCAGTAACATACATTTTCAGTCAAGTCGTGCTAAACTTCTAGTACTGCTTCAAAGGCATCGTGATGCTCTCAGGAAGTTTCAAATAGGTCTTTGGAAATAGAATTTCTAATGGCTTAGTCAAATGCATCACCATATGAAATGATCAGATGTCATTTCCATTTTAAAGAGATTCCTGTAGTATGAAAGATTCCAATCAAGATGTTTTCACACTTCACTTAGCTCATCATATGCAAACTAAATTAAGGTATCAGCCGACCTACCAGATGTGGTAGGCACAGACCTACCAGAGCCCATATCTCAGGGATGCCAGCAAGTGTTGGCTGCTGTATAATTTGGAGATCCAAAACTTTCTTTGATTGCAAGTATTGATTTTCATCTTTTAGTCCCTTTTTTGCCTGTTGATCAGTTTGGCTTTTGCCTGATTGACACAAGTGTAGAGTCTGGGAGAACATGTACCAGGTAACTGCATCTTGGAATTGGTACTAGTAGTAGGTTCAGAGGAGTTGTTCTGACTCCTAGATTCAGGTGGTGATAAAAGCTTGTGGGTTAAAAAAATGACTGAACTGTCATGGGCAGAATCTTTCAGTGGCACACCTGTGTGTGTCCCAGCTTGAAGCTCACAGGTGTGCACATGGAGAAAATAAGTCCTAAAACCACTTCCAGTTTTCTTTAAACTGTTTAATTTCTGCCATTGTTCCTTAACCTTCTCCCATCTTTTCCAATGTTTCTGTAGTTTATCTTAAAGGATTTGTATTTTGATCTTTGGTTCACCTTCAGGAACTTTTTTAAAAAGGTTGTTTAATATGAAGAATTAGCAGTGATGTCTGCTGAATTGATTCTTCTGCCTCCACCAACTTTTCAAATACAGTGACAGCCTATCCCAGAAACTGGGGGTATGCTTTAAGTATTTCTACAGATGACATGTGAATTATGTTTTAGACTGGCAACTTGCCTGCCTTTCCAAACCACCCAGGGGCCAACTCTGCAGGCAGAAGCCAAGTTTGTGCCCTTGACTTTATCCTGCAGGAACTGGCAAAGGTTTCTGCAGTCAGGATGATGGACCTACTGTCGTGGCCGTGCTCACCAGTGGACCAGCAGTGCAGCTCTTAAAGGTGTCATCTTGCAGAGCTGATCCAGCTGATCAGGTTCATCCACATTTAATGTACAGTCAGCTCATTTAGAAATGTTTCTGCTCTTGACCTCTGCAAATTGGGTACCAGGAGCCATTTCCCTATCTTTAACAAGTGCCAGGCTCTCCCAGATCCGTTTTCAGTTCTCTTTAGTGAATTTGGCATTAAGATTCTGTTAAGTCTAGTGCTAACATGGTGGAATAAAACCGTGCCTGGGCAGAATCAGGGTAACTACATGACAGATTCTTGTCTGTACTAATGAAGAATATATTTTTATAGATCATTTTAAGAAATGCTAACACTTTCATCTCTGTCTAGATTAGTTTTCTTGGTACCTCTGACATATTTTATGATACGTATTTTACGATACTTCAGATATTTCAAGTAAAGATCTCTTCTAAACAGAGCTCTAACAGCTCGGTCTGGCTTTATGCAGGCTTCACGGCTGCTTTGCTGAGGCCGAGGAACCTCAGATTGCTTTTGTGTAATCCACTAACTCAGGGGAAAGTGAGGGTAAATGACAGCAGCTGTGGCCCGGTGTACCAGATGTGGCAGAGTGGCTCTTCTTGGAAGAAATGAGGGATCACAAAAAACCCATATGATGGGTGAATCCCCCTGGGGCTCTGGGGACAAGGGGGGGGAACAGTTGTCAGGAAGAGCCCCACCCCCAGGCTTTGGAGAAAGGAACAAAGCCCAGCTTGGCTGGGCAGCACAGCTCGACCTGCCACGGCACTGCAGGAAGTGAGAGATGCTTTTGACTTCATCCTTTGCTTAACCTCATCCAAGGCAAGTGCTTCAAGTCAGCACTGCAGCAAAATCAGAGAATTCCCAAGTGCAGCAAGATGCCAGCGTGTGAAGTACTATGGTTTAACCAGGACTCTCTCTTCAAGCCTGCCTTTTGATCAGCACTTGCGTGGCTTACCTGTGCAGTTGGGTGGTTCCTGCCAGAGGCTTGGCATAAGCATTATGTGGAGCTTTTATGAAGCTGTTCAAATTGATGTCTTCACTGAGCTTACAGTGCAGCACGTTTGTGTAAGGTACTTTGGATCCTTCAAGAATTGCCTGAGCTTTAGTCTCCCAAAAACTGAAACCTGAAGTTTAGTTCTTCTTACTGATACTTCTTGTCTATAAGATTAGGTTGTTTTTTTTTTCTTCCATAGCTGAAAATGATGCATTTCTTCTGATACCCTTTTCCTTTTTTCGTAAGAAGTGTAATTTGTCATTTTGACCACCTGTTCTGAGGCAGACAAATCTGCTTGGGCATTTGTGGTGCTTTGTTTTAGTCTGATCTAATTCTCATTTTGAAATAATAGTACTGTATATACATAAAATATATATTTCTGTGTATTTCTTCAGCTATTTTTTTTTTCCGCTCAAGAAAAATGGTAATTTCTGTCTTGTGTCCAGATTTTATATATAATACTTACCTGGGTTTATGAAGAAAAACTGGCAGATTGTAGTTTGAAATACCTGCAATGTTTGAAGCACTCCAGGATGTGCATTTGTTTTTCTTACCTATTTTGACCAATGTCTATGAACTCCCATTGCTTCTTTTGGGAGAGTGTCAATAGCTTTAAATGATACATATTCACTTGGATGGAGGTTGGGGATGGCAGAATGAAATGTCTTTGTGTCTGTTAGTTTTCTCAGATATAGGGGTGAGGCAGATATTTGAGGAAATGAAGAATATTAAGCAAAAAATTAAATGCAGTCCTTATGGATTAAGGAAAGTACTTGAGAATCCTTTTAAAATTCAGAGTAAGAACTCTTCTGTGTAAAATCTTAGTAAAAGGGGTTCTACTTGGCCAGAGGTAGGCTGATTCCATATATATATTTATATATAATTAATGCCTTTTTTTTTGTTGTTTTTTCCCTGCATAATTTGCTTTGTTAAACTCTTTCACCAATATGTTGCTGACAGAATTGCTTGATGCAATGATTTAAATGTAGAATTTTCAAACATCATGTATTTATTTCTTCTTTCTTTAGGAGACATCACTCAGAAGGGATATGAAAAGAAGAGGGCAAAGCTCTTAGCACGGTACATACCACTGGTTCAAGGTGAGAAACTGCATGCAAGTTACACCTTTGTGCCAAATCTGTGAAAATATAAAATGGAAAAATTCTCACTAAATAGACTGGATGAATTATAATAGTGTTTGATATGGCATCTAACCAGCAGTGGGAAATGGCTGTCACAGAGAAGTGCAGAGCAAGGAAAAAGCCTGAAATATATTTTTTTTATAGTTTTGTATGAAAAGTTAAATGGTAACATTTTTGTCAGCAAACTTCAGTTTGACAACTGCATCTGAGACTTTAAGATAACTTTAGAAATTAATAAAGTTGTTGCTAAAAGCAAATTGGCTGCTTTCATTAGATGAAAATACTCAGTAGTCTTCACTCTCATACTTTAGTGTGCTGGTTTTTGCATTCACCCTGTGCCTCACCCCATTTCCACACACTCCCTCACTGCCTCTGTTTCTTCCAAGTCCCGACTTTTTTATTATAAACCATTACTTCTGAAGCTGGTTATTATCAGACTTCGTTGTCCACAGCCAAAACCTAAGTGCTCAACTTTTTTTTAAATTTTTTTTTATACTATACTAGGACACTGAAATCACTTGGGGTTAGAGCTGTTACGCTGCCACTGAGCTCTGGTGTTCTATAATCCCCCAGTTTTCCATAGCTTGACAGATTTTAAGATAAGGGAAAATGAGAAGAAAAAAGGTGAGTGGAAGCTATAATGAGACACTGTAAACTGAGACAATGTTGAACAGTCAGAGTGTAATCTGGTGTTTCATCATGGGGGTTCTTAGCAAAGGTTTCTTTTTTGTAGTTTTGTTTTTTATTTGGGTTTGGGGTTTTTTTTAAGAATAGCTATACGTTTTCCTGTAGCAAATTTGTAATCTCTGTGGGCCAAGCAGAACCAAACTCGTGTTTTTAAAATGTCTTGTTCCTGGCAAAGAAGCAGTTTGGATTTTTAGGATGACTTTGACAGTCAGCAGCAAGCTGTAGTCTCATCTGCCACAGCTTCTTCTCCTCCTTACACCATTTTTCTGGAAACAGCTGTCTCAGTTTTCTGCTCAAAATACCCTGTCCTCTAACTCAGCTTAGTTAAAGATTCTGAGACCAGGTGAGGTATGGATTTTGACTGAGAATTTGCAATTCTGTCAATGCACTTTGAAATATTCTGTCAATGCACTTTGTCTCCTAGAAAGTCATGTCTCTGGATTTCTGTCTCTTGTTTAATCTCTCATAACCTTTGATTTACTCTGCCTTTCTATTGACAGTGGGGGTTTTACTTTATATTTTTTCCTTCTCAGCTCTCAAAAGGCTGTTTGCACAAATAGTCAAGTACTGAGCTCTCAAGCATAGCTTAGACAACTCCAGGACTTTGTCTGCCATACTCCTTAAAGTAGGTTTAGATTTTCAGCTGCTTAAAGATTTTTCTCCTTGTTCAGCTATATTTCCCCAATCGCCTTAAGCAGTAGTTTAATGAATCAGCAAATCCTATGGTTTGTCCTACTTGCTTGCTACCACATTTTCTAAGAAATACCAGATTACCTGATCCATTTTTGCCACTTCTGCCTAGTTTAGCATTAAGCTGACAGGAATCTAGCTTTAACTTGCTAAAAAAAAAATGAATAGACTGTCTGCCTCTGAGCACAAAGAATGATGCTCTGGCAAAAAGATAAAGTTTGCTTAAAACATGAAGCTAACTGCCTGTTTCAGTTTCCTGACATATGTTCCATTAACCCAGTTCTAACTTGAAATTTGCTTAATTGTCACAGCCTCAGCATAGCACAGAATAGTGTGTGGGAGTCCCAAAGGCTTTGAGCCTGCAGAAGTTTTTTATCATTAGCAGTTTAATTGCAACATTCCTGATAGGATTCATAAGGTTACATGTCCGTCAAGTTTTTGCAAACTGATGAATGTCAGCATTTTACATTTATTGAGTTCTTGCTCTCTGATTTGGCATCTCTAGAACCACTAAATCATGTCTTTTTTACAGCTTTATGTCTTAAAAGTGTACTTGCATGCCTGTAGGTTTGAATTCTGGAAGTTTGACTTCCCCTGTTAGACCTCATCAACTGCCACGATAGTTATATAATAACTAGAATGAGTTGTTTTTCACTCACTTGATCCAACCCAAGTGCACTGTGCAAAATCAAAAACAAGTCTTGAGTAATAGCAAGCATTAAACAGTAATTAATTATTTTAATGAAGTAAAATTTAACAGTCAGTAATTGGCTTCCTCAGTCAACCTCTGCATGCAAATTGCAGATAAAACTGAGGAAATAATTAATTATGTCTGTAGGCAGTCTGGCATGCTGCATGGTGAAGCTTCTGAGTGATGGATAACATCAGATACATGGCAGAGGGTGATTTTGAATGTGGGTAGAGCTGGGATGTAAAAACATTCAAAAATAATAAAATAAGCAGCATTTACAGTGAGTATCCTGTCCTGATGGGCAGGTGATGGTCTTAAGCTTCCTTTCTAACACCTCTGGTTAAACTCCTACCTTGTGATGGTTGTTTCCTGATTATCCTGACTTCTTACTGATGTTTTTACAGTGTCACTGGTTATTTTCAAGTTGCCTTTTTGGCTGCATAAATGAGGTTGCAATTGCAGTTAGTGTCCTGGTGCTAACAGAGCAGTCCCTGGAAATTATTTCACTGGATTTAGTTAGTGCTAGATAAACACCTTGGTGAGTGACTTCATTTCTCCTCTGGTGTCAGAGTGATTCCACTCTAAAATTATTTTCTTTTATTATTTTCTTCTCTTTTCTTCCTTAACACTTCTCCAGCAGAATTGAAATGTTAACCATTTTCAAATTTTCATTTTAAGCAAAAATGATCATGAAACCTCCTCTAATATTGTTTGAGGCTGGCATGTCCCATGCTTCCATTTTTCTTATGCTTTCATGGTTTTATGTCTCTGAAAAATGTTTCTGCTACCAGGAATACATACATGTTCTATTCCTGCACCAGGTGATCTTCAAGGTCCCTCCAACCTGGGTTGCTCTGTGATTCTGTATAACTGATTTTTGGGTTTTTGTCTTTGTGGGTAAGAAGTACCTACAAATCAGCCTCTCATTCAGTTAGAGTGGGATGAGTTTTACATATCCCTGTAGCACTTAATACCTGTAGCTCCATTTTTAAGAAACATGCAACTTACTCTGGTGTCTTGGAATCTACGAAAGCTTTATCATTTCTAGGAAAAGCTTATAAGTACTTTCATTGCTGCTATGGAGTTAAAATTCCTCCTTTATACTATGGCTATAATGGCTATGATCAAAGGATGTCCAAATTTTAATTGGCTAATTTGGTTGGATTTTGAGTACTTGGTTTAACTGAGCTATGTGAAAATTTAATGTGTTTACATGGGCTAGTCAGAAAAGCAGTTTATAGCTTCATTGCTCACAGTTTTTCAAAATATCAAGAGATTGCTATTCCTGTGCCTTTCCAATTCAGTGCACATCCTTTTACATTAGGAGTGCTGGGCTGCTTGTGAAACACCTCCCGAACTGTTGCTTAAAATGGACTATTATTTTGGGAAATTCAAGTTCTAGCTAATGCCATGTAGGTGTCCTGCTTACCAGACTGTCATAGTGTCTAAATAAATGTGTCTCTTGCTTGTGGGTATTTTCATTGAGATGGTTTAGTCAGTGTTTGGATTCTCTGAATTGGATCCAAATCCTGGCTTGTATCTGGTTTCATTGAATTTATAACAAGTGCCTTCTATGATTTTGTGTTCTTTGCTGCTGTTTCATGCTTCCTTGAATGGAAAGTGTTAAGCCCTAAAATGGTTAAATGGTTAAAATATTAAGTGTTAGCCCCTAAAATCGTTTTATAGGCTTCAAGTGGAAGCTTATGAGCTGGAATTTACTTCCTACAGTAGAGGAAAATGTTACAGAATCATGGAAGACTGTCAAACATAATGCATGTGTATAATGCCTTTTTTTATCATTATTTCTGATTTGTTGAATTTCTAATACCTTGTTCTGGGTAATAAATTACATTGGGTAAACCCGTGTTCAGTCCTTCTAATCTGGAAGGTGTGAATACTCACTTTTGCATCTTGAAGACAAAAGAAGTGTGTACAGCAGGTAATATGTTCTGAGATGGGATATGGCAGTGAAGGATGATAACACTGAACTGTGAGCTTGCCTGAGTACTGGATACTCTGTAACTGCCCCAGAGCCAGCTCTCCACTTTTTGGATTTTCTGCCTTGTCATACCTTTTCTTTTCACTCTTCGAACCTGGCTGCTGTCATTTGTTCCTTTGTTATTTCCAGACCCAGTTCAATAGGTGCAGGAAGATCTGATAATGTACAAAGAGTCTGCAGTTTCCTCTTTGGCCTCCCTCTTCCCCTCTCCTCCCTGCAGAGCTCTTTAATACATTATGTTTTGAAAATTGTGATGTCTTTACCTGTGCATCCCCACCAGTGATGCCAGCAGAAAATCTTCCTTGTCCTGGCAGCTCATCACTGTTCTTACAGTAAAATCTTTTTGCTTGTATAAATAAAAATTTCTTGAAATGCCAGTATTAGTCTTGATTCTCCAGTGTTTGTGGATGGACAAATACAGGAATAATTAAAATAGTAATTTTAATTTCATCCTGTAGAAGCGAATTGTTTGGTTAGTTGGAACAAGCAGCCTCTTTAAGGTGACTTGATTCTTGCTAGCTTTGGGCAAGTTAAAAATGGAGAAAATGCAGTAATAGTGGGTCAGGTGCCTGTAGTATATGTCTTCTCTGTAAAGGTGCTGGTGAGGAGACTTAGCCTAATTACCCATCTGCTTTTACTGAAGGCTTAGGTCGTGATTTGCATAGTAGGAGAATAAACAAACAAGCTCACCAAGCTTGGGGAACGGCATTTTACTGGCACATAGTTAAGTAGCCTAAGAGTCAGATGCACTGTCTTACTATTTTTACCAAAAAGTGACATTTTTCAGATTTGTTGTTGGTATTTTTGCACTAGGATATGAAACCTACTTAGAGAAAACAAGAAGGGAGACTTAATCTGAAGAAACCGAGTTGTGGTTTCTAACAGTGCCAAGGATTTCATGCCCTATCCTAATTTAAAAGGAACTTCTGAGATTCACTGATATATTCTTCCTCACAATAACTCTGATACACAAAAATCTGATCTTAGCCTTGAGAGGGGGAGAGTGTTCTGATTTAGGAGTTGGTCATGCACTCCTGCTGTTATGTGTGGTCACTTCTTCCCTGCTCCTCCTGCTCCCAGTATCGGTGTGGCCAAACAGCAGTGCTGGGGTTGCACATGGCTCAGGATGTCCTGCATGCAGGTTGTCATCTGCGGATGGATTATACCAGTCAGCTCATTTTCCAGATTATTTTCCTCCCATAGGGGATCACAAAGTGAAAAAGGGGCTCTTACAAGTCCTGATTTCAAGGCTCTGTAGTTACTACAAAACTGCAAATGGAAAGAGTAAGGAATTGGGAAGAACATGAATCTCTTTTTCTGCTTATGACTAACAACATTCCTGGAGGAAAAGAAATGGCACACCAAAAATTAGTTCTGTTTTCTTTTGCTATCTTTTTCACCCGAGGTCTCTATTGACAGCATCGCACAAAAATTATGTAGGTATGCTGTTTTCTGAAAATTTATAAAGTAATCTTAGTTGAGGGAGCCTCCCAGCCCAGCTGCCTGTTCTCTTTTGTACCATCATAGTTAGCATTGCCTTGGCTATTTGCTTGCCTCAGGCTTAAGGAGGTGACTTGCCTCGATCTTTTTAACAAAATTCAAAGTTGTTGTCTATTGTTTCCAGATCAACAAATCCCCCTGGACTGTTGATCTGTGGTTATGAAAAACTTGTGTTCAAGTGAAATGTGGAATAGAATTCTGCAGTGTTTTCTCCACTCTGACTATCAGATCTGTTGAATCAATTCAGTTCACAGGCTACATTTGTTTTTCTTTTATGAAGAGAATTCTGCTTAAGTGTTTCAAGGAGTATTAGGTCTTTGTATTGGTAAACACACATTGTGTTCTGCTCCATTGAGGACACTGGTTTCTTTGCTGGGCTATCTCTCTTTATCCCATTGGGGAATGCAGTTGATGTTAGATATTCTGTCATCTGCTTAAAAAGTGTTACTTTTAGAAAACAGAAAAAAATTATGTGAGAATGTGTTTGTTCTTTATTACAAATTTTAAAAGAGAGGAGCATATCTCTGGAGTAGGACTAATTTCTTAAAACTTAGATCTGTTTGAATTATTAAACATTCCTTTGTTTTTCTATTATTGAGGCTCATTTTTCCCACAGACCCCTCTCTGAACCCATATCTATCTCAAATTTGCCTCCTCGACATCCAGAGGTGTTCACTGTTAGCTGCAAAGGGGATGGATGGGAAAGGGATTATGGAGTGCATTCATCCAAGGGTCTTAACAGATACCCAGGAATGCTGACATATAGTAATTTATCTTGTCATGGAGATGATAAAACACTTTCCCTGAAGATACTATATTTAGAGTATTGAAAGTTCTTTTTTATCAGTTGAGGTGGAAATGGGACACTCAGTCCAATTACACTCCTAATGTAAAGACTGTATCTTACTGAATGGCCTTCATAAAAATTCCTTATTAATTCCTAGATTTGTTAGTAATTGCTAATTTCTTTCCTGATACTCACTTTGTAAAAAAGGGAACAGAAACCCCATGACAGAAAAAGGAGCCTTTTCTCACTTGTTAAAGTAGGATCTTTCCTTGCAGAGGAACTCACCCAGATTCCTCTGGAATGATCTCTTCAGTTCAGTGAGAGCTGCTCTTGGTAAATATTTGCATTTCGAAAATGTGGTTCTCAAAACACTTTGTTTCCAACCGTGTTGTTTTCAAAAGACTTGGGGGCAGAAAGGAAAGCAGAAGCTCTTCAAGGGAAGGAAGGAGTGAAATGAAAGATACATTCAGTCCAGTGTGGTACAGGGCCTGAAATAGATACAGTGAACTTGATGCAGCAGGTCTTACACGGCTGAGGAAAGTTTATTGTAAAACACAGCACTAAGCTAAATTTACATTAGGATTGTGCAAAAAAAACCTTCTAAGTGCAATGGAATTTTTACGTTACATTTTAGAGTGTGGATGTATAATAAAATTGCAAATGGAAGTTCCTAGTCCAAATTTCTATAGTTCTTGATGGATCAAGAGCCAGCAGGGAGTCTCTTCATTTTGGGGATTGGGAAGTGATAGTGGGTATTCAGTGGTGACTGTCCACCCCTTTGATTTTTTCATTCCTCTTGTGCTACAGTGTAAAATTGAGATTCATCTTCCTGAATATTAGCCAGCCTAAACATAAACACCTGATCTAGGTTCTCTAGAGCCCTGTTCTAATAAGGTGCAGAGCAAACAACTAGACTTCAACAACTTATTTCTGTTGCTTTGTGTGGGACTGGGAAGGTCTGTCTTCATTTCAGGAGTACATGAAGCACCCAGACAACCTAGATTACAGCAGGAGCTCTTACACAGCTGAAGCTGGCAGTAATTCTGCATTAATATCTGCAGTATATTTTATTAGAGAATTGCAGCATTTTTGTGAAATGTGAGTCTTCTGAGTATTGCTCTGTTACATGGGTATAGATGAAACTGGATTAAAATGCAGTTAGAAGATGAGCCCTTTTTAAAGGTACTGCCTTGCACCAGTTGAACTTGTGAGTAGATGTCAGGGTTAGTGAAATAACGTAGACATGGGCAGCAGATATTACGTTTGCAAAGCTGAGTTGGTACTAAAATACACTGTGTTTCAGGTGTGGATCCATCCCTGCAAGCAGAAAACAGAGTCCCAGGCTCTTCCCAAGCCACTGCTGGGGTATCGAAACAGCCAAAATCCCGATCCACCAACTCCAGGGACGAGCGCTTCCGATCCGGTAAGGGACAGACACAGCTGAGACATCATGTGTCCTAGGAGGAAAAGTACACCTGCAAAATGATACCTGCACCTCCACAGAGAGCTGGAAGTGCTTGGGAAGAAGGGAGGAGGAGATAATTAATGATAAACGACTGGTTCTGTTTGAATCTGGCCTGGAGGAAATGCAAGAAGGGAAGGGGACTGTGGACCTGTCTTCTGATATGTTTCTTCTTGTTTTACCATGCTCTCAGCTTACCATGCTGAGAAAACAAAATTGGGTTTCCAGTCTGTAGAACAGTTACTTAAAAATTTTGAAGACTACACTCTTGTGTGTGAATTTTAGGGATTTTTTAGCTTGCTTGTTGAGGTTATTTTGTTAAAGCAATGTTATGTATTTATTGTAGCTTTCTTTCAAATATTTCCTGGTTTAAAGAAAGTGCACAAAAAAGGGAAATGTCACAATGGATATTCTACTTCATTTTAAATGGACACCACAGTGACAAACCTGTTTGGGAAAATTGTGTGAAAATACTGATATCCTCATTGCATCCTGTTCCCATTGTTACTTTTCAGGTGGTTGAAGTGCACCATTTCCCTGTGAAATTCCTTGTCACAATAGTGAGGAAAAACAGGTGTTTGGAAGTTTTTCTCTCCTAAATACTTCTGGGCTTCTAGCTGGATCTTTTTCTGTTTGTTGTCCAGGGTAATTGCACATCATAGGTTTGGGGATGAGAAGTGCAAGTGATGGCATGCACTGCACATCCTTTGCAGGAGGCTGGAATTGGGTCACCTTGTCTTGCCACTGCTTGGTAGTTATTGCATCCTGCTTGCCCTGCTGCTATGTAAAACCTTTCTCCAGAGTTGGAGCAGATGTGCCTTGTACATTCCTTAAGGCTAATTGAATGATGAATGAGACTTCTTAAATATTCTGCAGATACCTACAGGCTCCTGGGAAAGATGGCTGTATTCAGCTACAGAGAGGAGAAACTTCTGAATGCCAGGGTATATTGCATAGCATCATAATTAGCTAAATAACATGTTTAAAAATATATTTTTAAATTATTAAATTATAGAAATATGTTATAGAAAATTATATTATCAAATATAATTAGAGTTAGATGTGTCATTCTTAAACTAACAGAAATAAAAATCTGCAAGAAAAGCAGAACAGCAGCAGGAAATCCTTGGGAGGCAGTCCCTGATGGGGACTGCTGTGTACCTCTGTAGTTTGCAATCACTGCTCCCCAAACTAATATTTCTTTAAATATTTCTGTCTAGAGCAAGTTCTTTACTTGGAAATTTGGAAAGTTCTTAGCTACAACACACATAATTGGATTTCTTTCTCCCATTAGTGATACATGACAAGGCTTAATTTGCTCAGATGGTATCAAAACCAAATAGTGACCATTTTGTTTCCCTCTGTAGTTAAAAAAAAGATTCTTCAAATTTACTGCATTAGTGATTGGCTTCTTCATCTCAGTGAAGAGATAGATATTGGTTTTTATGTATTTTTTATTTATTTTTATTGCCTTTTTTAACTTCCGTATGTGCTGACACATGTTGGCAGTTGTGAAGAATAATCACCTTCAGCCTCCTTCCCTCAATCTCACTCCTTACTTATTCTGTAGACTGTTATGGGGAGGGGAGGGTGTGTCATTTCTTCTTTTTTCTTTCCTTCCAGTCTTCATTTCTTGTTTTCCTTTCTTCAAATCTCATCAGTTCTCCTATGTGTTTTTCAAGAGTAGTTGATGAGGGGAGAATACAGCTTTTCCTAGAACAGGATCTCTTTCTGGAGCAATTATAGATACTTTAGAACCATCAACATAAATTACTTAAAATACGCAAGGAAGTGAAACAATTTTGTCTTTTTATACAATTAATCTGTCACTTAACGCTCTGTAAGCACTTTGATTAATAGTTTCACAGAAGAATTGTGTATTTAAATCAGCTGTATGTTTTTATCATCCCCAGATACTTGTCTTCAAACAGTAAGTATTATCCAGAAAATTCCAACAGCGAATACTATTGATAAATACAAGCCTGCTGTCCAGGCTTCAGCTGGAATAGTGTTAATTTTCTTCTTAATAGCTGGTACAGTACTGTGTTTTGGATTTACAATGAGAATAATGCTCATATTTTATTATTCTTGTTTTAAGTCTAATATTTTTATTATTATCATCATCATTATTATTACCTTTTAATTTACTACAGAGATTATTGCTCATCTCTCAACCCTTGGGTTTTACCTTTTTCCAGGTCCTCTCCCCATCCCACCAAGATAATGCCTGTTGCTTTACCTGTTGGTATTTTGAAATCCATGAGCAGCAGGGACACTGGTCAGCCTATAAAATGTCATTTTTTTCTTCTACCAATTGTAGAAATTCTTCCTTCTTTGCCTAAGGTAAAGGGACAAGAAACAGGCTGATAAATGAGCAGAGGCTACAAATAGGGAAGAAAAATGCTCTTCTAACAGTTGAACAGTTTAGGAGCTGTAAGAGTTAGGTGATTTATAGTCTACAAACTATTTTAGTTTTCCTCCCTTATCCTTTTTTAAGGACATGTGGAAAGAAAGAAAATGGGAATAGGTACAAAGAACGGGAGAGAAGATTATGTGGTTTACTACAGCAGAAGGAGAAAATGTTTATAAGAAGTTATTGTTGATGGTTGCTTGCAGCTTAATAAAGTATAGAAGCTTAGAAATACTTCTCCGAGAGTTTTTATTCTGCTTTTGGATGGTAGTGTATGGTTTTTTCCCCTCACTTTGGTACATATATTCTTTGTGTTAATGAAATGCTGGCCTTGCTGTTCATCACTTCCAGTGATCACTGTTGAGCATTTGTGATCCTTCTTCTCAAAAATGTGACACATTTGGTCTGATTATGAGTGTTTAATTCCCTGAAGAAAACTGAAGTCCTCAGTTCTTACATGGTGAATCATTTTCACAGTAAATTTTGAAGAATTTAAGTAACAGACAGTGGTAGAGAGTTTTTTGCAATTCCAATATCCAGTTAAAATTTAATTTATACTAATTTATGAATTTTTGTACTCTTAGCATTCTGCTTCTTTAAAATAATTTCATTCCTTTTACTTCTTTTATTGAAATGTGTTTCATCATGTAGAAAAGCTCTTAAAGCAAAAGTGGAATAGGAACAAAATGTTCCAGGGAAGTGAAAGTAATTACTTCATTGATTTGGATGAGAGAGGATGTTCCTACTCAGCTGATGTCCAAGGACAAGATATTATAAGACAGATTTCAAGCCAGGAATAGATCTTAATGAGTATAGAGGGAATGATGAGTTAAATTGCTGCTGTAAAAATAAAACATGGAACAGAATGAAAATTCGTCCTGTCTCCTGGTTGCATTTTTATCAGTTAATCTGGTCTGTTCCAGGTTTTGGAGGTGGGAGTTAGGACTACAGGAGGAGGTGGTGGTTATGTTGCCCTCTGGAAATGGAATAAAAAGTAGTTCCCATGCCTGCTCCCACAAATCTGTGTGATGTTATGACCTGCCCTGCTCTGTTAAAAAGCCCCAGCACACCCTTGCCTCCAACTAGGCCTTTCCACTCCCAAAATGCACAACTATCTAAGAATGCTTTCATTTTTTTATCTGCCACATTATTTAATTAATTAATGTATTTATATGCAGACTACAAATATTGTGTGTTATTTCGCTCTTTGGAAGAGAAAACCAAATTTTTTTTTTTTTTGAGAAAAACAATTTATGTTCCCTTTCTTCCTATGAGCTGTTAATGTAACAAAAAATGTCTTTTAAATTGTATGTAGATGCAGGCATGGTGGAAGTGAAACATTCCAGCTTGGTTTTGGCTGGAAGTTCTGCCAAGGAAATGTGTCCTGCAGAATGGCCATATTCCCCTTACTTTTAAGGCTGCAGAAACAACCTTTAATTGATGGTGAATCCTGCTTAAACTTTCTGGAATTTGGGGACATAAAAGATTTGCTTCTGGGTATTATGGGAATAACCTTCATTGGTGGACAATTACAGCTAAAACTAAGGATCAGGAGAAACCAAGACTTGACAAAAAGCCTAAATGTGAGAATAGAGAAGGAGGCAGGTAGACAGAAGAAAAGGGAATTTTTAATTTATAAAACATCTATTATTAAGTCCTTGGTGTGAAGGACAGCAGTGAAAATCTGACAGGGGGTCCAGGACAGAAAAAATTACTGTATTAAAGGGTAGAGGTTTGACTGATGTTTTTTTTTTCTTTTTCCTTCCTAATACTTTCCTCTCATAACATCATCTTTGAACCTCCCATGTTGGTTGCACAAGAAGTTCTTCTTTGAGATAAGCATCTCCTCAGTACATTCCTGAGTCTTGTAGGAACACACAGGTGGGATAATGTATTTGCATGTATACATATTTTAAATATTGCTCTGAAGGAGATTCTGTGGAGAGCTGCAGACTGAAAAGTGATGTTATTGCTGTGAAGAACTGGTTGGTGTCTGGGACCGTATGCTCAGGGATTCTTGTGGTTTTGTAGAATCCATTTGGCCAGACTGAAGGGCATGATCCTTAGGAAGGGCCTTGTGCTCAGCATGACCAGGGGGGGTTCAGGGCTGGTACAGAAATGAGAAATGGTACTTCTTAAAAAAAAAAAAAAAAAAAAAAAAAAAGGTACTGTAAAATACAGCATTTTACCTGTAGTCATCATCAAGGTAAATCCCTGTAGGTACAGGGATAGAATAATTACATTTCAATGTGTATTATATATAAGTTGTGTAAGTAAATGTCTATCATACATACCTACAAATAGTTTCATACCTTCTAATTTGTCTGCCTGATACATATTTGCATTTAGCAAAAGAATAGATGGATACTTACTGAAAGAATGTGTATTTTCTATCAAATTGAGTATTTAAATTCTGAAAACCTTGTACAGTAGTTTCCATAGAGAAAAAATGCATAATCACATTCTCACTTCTGGGCTCTGTTCTGGTTCAGGTTCTGTCTATTGACAGGGGTTACCACACTCAACAACAGCAATTCTTTTCTTGTACCCCCTGTCATTAGTCTTTCTGTTACTGTTCATTTCCATCTCTCATTGCTGTTTTCAGTAAATTGTTCTTATCTCAATCCATGATCTTTGCCTTTTGTACCTCCAAGTAATTCTCTCCATCCTCCCACAGAGAGGAGGGAGAGGGGGAAGTGAGTGAGCAGTGCCTGTCTTGAAGTATTTTTAGAGAAAAGACTAGATTGGGGTATGCCATTCCTAAACTGCAACAAGCCCATTGTAACTGTGTTTAAGTGTATACATGTTGTATTGTGCTGTTCAGGAGTTTCAGTCTTAGGTGCAAAGTCAAAGTATATTTTTGGTCTGCCTCATTCCTCCTCAACATCTGTTCACTTCTCATGAATTTTCTTCCTGCATAAGTTTTAGCTTTTGACACCATTGGAATGTAGATGTTAAAAAGCTGCTGAAAAGTCAATGGAATACATTAAATTTTATCTGCTGTGAAGTGTTGATTGAACGCTGAATTCCTCTTTAATCTCAGTTTTGGCTTAAAAATTAGAGAAGTTAAAATATAGCCCTTGAGCCTATAGGGTAGTTTTTGCTTTCAGGAAAGTGAAAGCTCTGTGTGTCTTTTCCCTTATTCTTCATACAATTCTGTTAGAGTTGGAAAATACCTCTAAGATCACTGGGTCCATTCATCTCTTTTTTCTGTTTTTTATTACTTGCATTGTTTTGTGAGTACTTCAAATATCCACGTACTTGTACTTCTTTTCCCTTCCTGGATTTTGAGGATGAAGAGTCAAATGCTGTTGCAAATTTACAGAATCTGCATGGAAATTTCCCCCCAAATGAAAATAACTGATAGTCCAAAACTAACATATTGTGTACTCTATAACTGCACTGTCTGTTTCAGGGGGCTTTCCTAAATGCTACTCACAGAACATTTTCAGGCTGATTTCATGAGGAAAATATATCAGCTTGACCTTGCTTATATTCTCCTTTAGCTTTGGTAACCATTGCTCTGCACTGGATTGGAGCTGGAGGCAGTGGGGTTGATTCAGTCCTCCTGATTAACTGAAATTCTGATCTTTTTGTTTGTTTGTTTTCTATATAGATGTCCACACTGAAGCAGTACAAGCAGCACTTGCAAAATACAAAGAGAGGAAGATGCCCATGCCCTCCAAGAGACGCTCTGTCCTGGTGCACTCCACAGTAGAGACATACACCCCTCCAGGTACATTTTGTGTGAACACAGAGAATTAACAGAGCTGCCTAGAGAGTGTGTGGACATTGGACATTTGCTGTGGCTATACCATCCCAGCAAATGTCCAAAGCCAGGTTGCACAGGGCGACCTGGGAGAGAGGAATGTGTCCCTGCCTTAAGTTGTTATCAGGTTGCACTAAAGTTCTGTATCATGGCTGTACTTCCCAATAATCAGGTCTTGGTTGGATTTATGCTGTGAAGTGCTTCCTTATGTTTTTTAGTGTCTCATGTAGAGATAGTCCACATGAAAGCAGTCATAGAGTGAACAGGTGCCCTTTATGCATTAACTATGTTCTCTTACATCATATCTCACTCAGAGGAGATAATCTAGGCAAGCATGTCAGAGCCAAAAGTACCACATTTCACATTGCAGAAGATTATTTTTTTAGAAGTTGAAGAAAATATCAGAGCATTAAGTTGCTGCATTAATTGCAGAGCTGTCATCAGGTGGTTTCAGCTACTCAGTGGTGAGCAGATTGAAACAGTCAAAAAATCATACACTCTGTTCAGATTTTTGTTGCAGAATACCTTCTTTAATTTTTAGGGGAAAAGGTAATCTTCTGTTGTCTCACAGTGAATTTTCTGGAGGTTAAGAAAATCATACAACATACTGTGCTAGCAAGCCAAGTGGTTTGAGGCCAGTGTCTTGTATACAAAGAAGAGGGATTTCCTAAGATGTTTAATTTTGAGAATGTGCATGTGTCTTTTGTAATGTGGCCCAGGAGCAGAAGCACACTGACTTCTGCCCTTCTCACCATTTCTCATTCTTAACTTTTTCTCTAAAAGAAGAGTTCAGGTATGCTGCCCTCCTGCTTTCTGGGTTGTATATCTTCTTTCTGTTCTTGCCATTTAAAGAAAATTCCATTTTAGTTTGCTAGTCACACACTTAAGTATTAAGTATCACACACATTATTTTTGTGCGTTTCATTAGTTAGTGTTCTTATATACAGTCTTTCTTGACCCTTAATGTTTTTGCCTAGAAGATAAACTAAGAGTTTTAGTTAAAGTATCTTTTTTCTCTGAGCACCTATTAGAAAGAAGCTGAGATGCTATGGAGAGAATGTGAGGTTGTGTGATAAAACATCTGTCCCAGGAGCCACCAGCCTGTCCCAGACCCATCTGCACAAGCCCAGAGGGGCACTGGGAACAGCAACAGGCAGGAAGGCAAGTTCAGGGCTCTGAGAAGGGTGACCCTATCCAGGCCTGTGCCTGGAGAGCCTCAGCCCTCCTGGCCAGGTGTGAAGCCCATCAAGACCAGTCAGCACCAGAGCACCTTCTGGACTGGGGGTAACACACAGAGGGGTGAGGGACACAGAAAGGGATGCAGGGCAGGAGTATTTCGGAACTGTGAGAGTCTTGTTATGAGATGTTAATGTGAGGAGGTGCAGACAGGCAAAGGGGCAGACTTAGGGAGGAGCAAGTGTGGGGAAAACAGCAGCATAAGAGGATCAAAAAGGGCTGCAGGTGTGTAAATGGAGCACGTGCCTGGCCATGCCCCTGAGCCTGCACTCCATGCTGTATATGGAGTACAGAGCAAGATGAGGCCACAGGATCTGCATGTTTTTGTATGTTGATGCTGCTGGAGTGTCATCTTCTAACAGGCCTGTGCAGGTGGTCAGCAAAGAAGCTAAGTGTGCTCACACTGCAGTTGAGCAGGGTGCAGTAGCACCTTAAATAAAAGGAGCTGAAAGTTGGTGGCGTGACCACCACAGGGATGTGCTCATGGCCACAAGCCTGCTGCACTTCATGAACTGTTTGAACAACACTCCTGGGGACGTGGTGTCATTCTTGGGGTGCTCCTATGCAGGGCCTGGAGTTGGACTCAGTATTTCACATGAGTCCCTTTCAACTTAGGATATTCTATGAAAAGTTAAGTGTCTCTAGAATCTGTCAAGCTCCTTCTAAGAGAAGGTGTTAGGAGATCCCCTTATCTCTGTAAGAGAACAGACCACTGGATAAGTTCTGTATCATGGGGAACCAAGACATTTAAAAATATTCTAGGTACTTAATTCAGCCTCTATCAGATCATAAAAATAATTGTCTTTTTATGAGCCTGCCTTTATTTGCAGAGTTAGCTCAGCAAGAGGGATCCAAAGTTGCAAAAACCTGAGTAGTGCTGAGCATCTAATCCTGAGCCATTCACCCACTGCTATAAGTCCTTGTGTTGTCAGGAGTTAATGCAGTTGAAACATGCTTTGGTATTAGTAACTGAAACTTTGTTACAAACAACTACCATCAATACCAGGAAGGTAGCATGAGATTCACATTCTTTACACTGAGGGTTGTGAGGCACTGGCCCAGAGAAGCTGTGTTTGCCTCATCCCTGGGAGTGTCCAAGGCCAGGTTGGACAGGGCTTGGAGCAACCTGGGATAATGGGAAGTGTCCTTACCCATGGCAGGGGTGTGGAATGAGATGAGCTTTAGGGTCCCTTCCCACTCAAACCATTCTGTGAATCTGTGGTTCTCGGCACAGTGTTAAATTGAAATCCAGCTCCTGGCTGGCAGTGAAGAAACTACTTTTCATCCTTCCAAAAATTTTAACATACTTCTGGTTTTGTCCTGTTGAGTCTCTGATCTTTCCCACACAGATTTCCTGTGATCAGAACTGGAGCTGAGCCTTCGTGCTCAAGTGTGGCTCAAAGAGGGGTGGCTTCTGTGACTGTCTTGGGTCAGCTCCCAGCCAGGAAGAGCTGGAAGCCGAGCACACAGTATTCTGTTACTGTTCTGTCACCACACACCAGGATCCATGGATTAACCCCTGCCACTGCCACTGGGCTACTGCTGGGGCAACCTTGCTACTTCATAGCGTATTTGATATTAGAGTGCTTTTACCATGGATCCTCCATTTTTGTACACAGACTTCTTTTGTCTTGAGTCTGGGTAAGGAGATATTGTCAGTGTGTATTCTTTGAGAAACCTGCTTTTTCTGTAGTTTTGTTTCTTCTATAAATTGCAGACATGGTGGTTTGGTTTGTTGGTTTTTGTTTGTTTTTCCAATCCCTGGCTGTTCATAATCCTTTCATGTTCCATATTCCTGGGATTATTTATCTTTGCTTTCTGCCTAAAAGAAGGGGAAGGTTACAAGCAATATGGGACAGGTTTGGCTTCTCTCCAGGAGCAAATGGAGTCAGCTGCCAAAAACTCCAAATGTGGCAGCAGACAGGGAGTGCACATGAGACATGGGCCCAGGAATGGGGGTGCACCACAGCTGAATCTTCTCAGAGATCTATTGTTTGGGTATTTCCATTCAAAGTTGTCATGCTTGTTGAGGGAGGTCAAATAGTGAGATATCTACAATTTCAACTTTGAAAATACCATCAAGGTGATGGGATTTTTATGAAATTGTTTTTTTGTGATTTTAGACTTCTAAGAGAAATTATTCTGAAGCTATTGGAAATGCACATGTTCTCAAAAATCAGAAAATTAAAAAGTTGGTAACTGAAATGCATTGCCCAAGATGAGGAGTAGCTTTTTTTATGTTGCTTCAAGAAATTTATATGGAACTGTATCTAGCTGAACAGTTGTATCTAGATGAAGAATTGTGTGGCCAGAGGATTAAGAAAATAGCCAAAATTAAGGTTGCAGAATTCCTCATAGAACCCACCTCAGATTCCCATGTCCAGGACTCTTAGAGTATAGTTACAGAAACCCTACCTTATATAAAGCATGTAAAAGATCAAGTTATTAAAATTCAGCAATTTCTTTATGAGGGCAAGATTTTTTTCTGTAATAAGACTTTCTGATTTTCACTCAAAATCAGGAGGGATGTATTTTCTTGGTATTTAGAATGACGTCTTTATTTTTTCTTGGATGGATAATAAATAAGGAAAGATTGCATGCCAAAGGGAAATGTCTGGAAAGTTTAAGTAATTAAATTAGGAGCCCTTTGCCAGACTTCTAGCAACAAATATACATATAGAATGAAAAGATGCCTTACTAAGCATTTCTGTGCAATGCTCATTAATATCAGTTTATGTGCTTAAAGTGCATGCTTTGTTAATTACTCTTTCACTGAACTTCAGAGCACCATTTTTGTTTTGTTAGGAATTAGTTCTCAAAACAATTTGTCAGAAGAATCAGAAAGCAAAGAGCTCTCTTCCCCTCAAAAAACGTAAAAAAGGAAATAAAATTAAAAAAAAAAAAAAAAAGAAACAAAAAAAAAAAAAAAAAAAAAAAAAAAAAAAGAAACATTTTTATTCAGGTGTGCTGAGATAAAATTTGCCTGTTCAGAACAGAAATATTTTTTCAGCGGAACAGGGACAGGGTGCTCACGGATCCTCTACTGTAGGTAGCAGCCTTTTTTAACTCTTGTGTTATTCCAAATGTTGGAGGTGACTGAACCTTTGCTCCAGGTCCAGTCCCTGACGTGTAGAAGCTGTCTTACCCAAGAAAACAGCAGCAGGAGGGATGTGTGTGAATCCCCATGCCTTTAGAGCCCAGCCCTCCGGAGCAGCCCGCGAGGACACCGCGCCGGGGCCGGGCGCTGTGTCCCTGCTGCTGGATCATTCCCATTCCCACGTTACAGGCCTCTCATCATTATTTTGACCACAGACACATCGTCAGCATCAGAAGATGAGGGCTCGTTGCGGCGGCAAGGGCGGATCAGCTCCACTCCGTTCCAGAGCCATTCCAACGTAGAGCCCTGGCTTAACCGGGTCATTCAGGGCTCCTCCACCTCATCCTCTGCATCCTCCACCTCATCTCATCCTGGAGGGAAACCTGCTGCTGCTTCCAATACCGCTCCTGCCACCACTGCTGCCACTGTGCTTGCAGATCTCATGGCACACACGCAGATAGGTCAGTAAACCTGCTGGTGTGGTGGGAATGAAATCAGATTACAAATCCCAAAGCAGGGTTAAACACAAAAGTCTTCATCAGGAATGAATAGCCTTAAAATGTGCAATTTACACACCAGGTAGGTATGATGTGTATGTATTTAAGCCAAGCCAGATGCTCATGAGATCTGAACGTGCATTCTTCTTGGTAAAATGCTTGCTTTACCAAGAAACTAAGGTTCAGTTCTGGTGGATTCCAAAGCAGAATTTCCAAGGAATCCTGGGTTTTGGTGCATGTTTTCCAATCTGCATGTATTTGTGCTAAACGATGTCTGATCGTGTATTTCAGGCATGATTCAGTTGGTAAGCACTCAAAAGACAGAAAAACAGACAGAATCTTTGGGAAAGTTATGAAAACAGAGGTACTAATCATTAGGGAAATTTTTTGCTGTTTGTACAAAACCTTTAAATTAACCTAATTTTTCATATTCCCATTTCCAAGCTTATTAGTAATGAAAAGTCTGCAATTTTGTTTGCCCTTAGTGGATGTAAGAAAGAGTTAATCTGTCACCATTTCACTTTGAGCCATTCTGGATTTCATATTTCAGATTAACAGAAATCATGTTTAGTTCCTTAAAATTACAAAGTCAATTATGGCTAACCCTTTAAGCTTAACTGGGATTGATGAAATTCATAATATAGTTGTAACAACTTGCAAGATACACAAAATGTAGCACAGCATCTTGTTATGTCTCATGCCCCAGGCCAGATTGTCCTGACTATCAGGACTATTTAATCAACAACACTGTATGCAAAATCAAGGCCTTTTTAAGGATTTCACAGTCCACTATTTAAGCAGCTGAATGTTGGGCTGTATGCAGGTTTAAAATTTCATTATTGGGAAATAATTATAGTATCTAGAAAGGAGGAAACTCGGGGATTGTTAAGAGCTGGTCTATTAAAAATATTTGTAAAGATAAAATTTCCAGTGCCTTTAACCAAAAAAAAAATAAAAAAAAGAAGGTGCATTTTCACATAAGAGTGGTCTTCTTCATTTCTGCAATGCTTGTCATGTCCTGTTATTTTTCATTCCTAGCTTGGTAGCATTCATGCATGGCCAATATCAGCTCAGTTGGGACAGTTTTCCTGTCTGCATGTACTCTTCCTAGCTCACAAGAATATGAAAACCTACTCAGTTCTTACCCTCCAAACTTTTATGCTTCTTGGTAAATCCTTGCATACTTTCTGAAAAGGGCTTTGATTTGTCCTAGAGCATGTAAGAAGAGTTGATTCATTTTTTCTGATAGTGTGCTGATATCAGCAATCTGAAAGGCATCTTACATATCTTAATTGTCATGCCCTACTGAAATATTCTGTGTTTTGCTTATGTACTGAATAGCTATTCACAGTTTTGAGATGCTGGAGAATTTAAATTTAGCAGCTTGTTCCCTTGCAGTTCATCTTTTCCAGCCTGCATTTTTAGTGGTGAGCTTGAGCTAAGTTCCCAGGCAGTAAACTGCAGTGTTGGAAGTGCAAAGTTACAGTATTTAATGGAGTCAGATAGGAATGTGCATTATTTTTAGGGTGTTTATCTTAATAGCAGCAAGGACAGCCCTTCATGTTGGAGGGGTTTTTTGTGTCCTTTTTTTTTTTTCTTTCTTTTTTTTTTTTTTTTTTTTTTTTTTTTTTTTTTTCTTTTTTTTTTTTTTTTTTTTTTTTTTTTTAGTGAATAAGGCTGAAGGTATGTCTTGGTTTTTTTCAAGATCACCATGTCAACTATGGAGTGTTTCCCACTGTAGCTCTTAGAGAAGCTAGAAATACAGATCATCATGCTTTTAATTCTCTGTTATATCCCATTTGTTCTTTCTTTGGACACTGCTCTCTTGCATTTACCTCTGTCTTGTCATCACTAATGAAAAGGTCCTTCAGTCTGAATCAAATTAACTTTTCTTCATGAAGTCACAAGTCTGCTCACACTTTTTTTAACTCCTCAACACTTCTCTAACCCTGCTGTGCCATGGTACTTCGGGATGACACAAACTTAATAAGCATGGCATCTCATGGGCATTTATTAATAAAATGCTCAAATGATTAATTAAGCTAATGTGGTTTTTATCCAGGCATAAATCCTGAAAATTGAACCTATTTCTTCTCCATACACAGTGAGACATTGCTGGTCCCTGCAGGGTTTGTCAAGTGGGAAGTGGGAACCAGGTACACTTGTCTCTGTGGCCAGGTTATATGCTGCAGGAAGCCTATGGTTGGGAACTTTGGGAAAGCCAAGGGGGAAAAAAAAACAACCAAAAAGCAACTTCAAAAATATATAGAACAGAGTGAGAGCTTATACATGAGGCTAAACATGAGCTCTCTGTGGGTCCTGTGCAATGGTTATACAGGTCAGCTTTACACAGTGTCATCTTTGTGGTACTGATTCCAGGGTGTTTTTCTGAGGGGTGAAGTAACCCTTTCTTCTTCATGTACCTCACCCACATGAAAGGAATTTAGTGTTGGCATTGCAGCGAGGTCCATTGGAAAGGATGGGAATGGATTGAAGTTTTTCTCCTGGTGATGGCTCTAAAACCACCCTGAGCTGTACTCGTGGCTTGTGTGCCAGTTCTGGAAATGTGGTACCAGTGCAGTAATCACTTGCTATCTTAGAGCTGATCACTGCCGTAGAGTGGGGGATAATGTGTGTATTTCACAGCACTGCCCAGATCTCCCTCTGCCTGGAGATTTCTGGCAGGATTTGTGACATGCTGAGGTCCTCCAAGGGCTCTGTCTAGAGAGGCAGCTCCAGCTCTGGGCAGCAGGGTTTTCTCCAGCTCTTCCCTGCTGCATTTTTACTCGTCAGGATTCTGAATATTTTAGTCTTCCTATTCTTGTTGTCTGTTGTTCGTACACTTCTCAAAAATACTACACTACCATTTCCTAATCCATTCCATTCAAAACCATTCTATAACCTTGGTTACAGTTTTGGAATGATGATGGCAACTTCTTACAGGGGCAGTTAGTGATAGGACAAGGGGAAATTATTTTAAATTTAAAAAGAACAGAGACTCAGATTAGGAAGAAATTCTTGCCTGTGAGAGTAGTGAGGCCCTGGCTGGCACAGGTTGCCCAGCGAAGCTGTGGCTGCCCCATCCCTGGAAGGATCCAAGGCCAGGTTGGACAGGGCTGGGAGCAGCCTGGTCTGGTGGAAGGTGTCCTTTGTCCATGGCAGGAGGTGGGAACAAGATGAGCTTTAGGGTCCCTTCCAACCCAAACCATTCTGTGATTCTGTGACATTCCCTAAGGAGTGCTTTACAGCCTGGAAATGGGGCACGGCTCCAAGCAAAGCAGGCTTGTGCTGCCTCCAGGTTGGAAGGAGGTTCTCAAGCCCTGGTGAGGATTTGTGAAATACCCTTATGTAAGAAGCAGTTTTGATTATGTTGACTCTTAAAGGTGCCTGATGTGCTCCTATATCTGTCTTGCATTTCTGCAGAGAACCACTCTGCCCCCCCTGATGTGACCACTGGCCTGGTGGAATACCTGCACCACGAGCGCCTGCAGGTCACGTCCGTGCGAGGAGTGCCCAGAGGCTACAGCAGCAGCATTCTGGAAACTGCAGATGGTGATTGCATTATAGACCTTCTGCCTTTCCATCTGTGTCCCCTTGTATACGTATCTTCATATGCATCTTAATTTTATATTGCCTCAGAGCTTTTAATCTTGATAAATATAAAAACAAGTACTTGTATTTAATTTAGTGTACACAAATGAAAATCAGCATTTAACGTGTTTTGTGTTGTGATTATTTTTACAAGCCCTGTAACATATTGAAAGATTCATTTTTTTATTCCAAGCATTCTGATGCTTTCAGAATGGAATGAGTGTTAATGTTAGATTCCTGGAGAAAAGGACTTCATGTTTCAGTTGAAATCTCGTTAAGGGGTCAGTAGCTTGAAAAGCTAAAATAAAAAGTGTGAGAAGATGTCTGCTTCTCACACCAGGTAGCTGGAGAACAGCATTGTATGAAAGCACATAAATCCATGGTGGAAACTCTTACTCATTAAAGCTGTTGTCTTACAAACAAGGTACTCATCCTGAATAACTTTTCCACCTGAAAGCTGTGTGTTTTAGTGTATTTTGGTTAATATATGATAAATAATAAATCTTTTCCATTTGGCAGGTGTCCCAGTGAATAGCAGAGTGTCCTCTAAAATCCAGCAGCTGCTAAATACTTTGAAAAGACCGAAGCGCCCACCTTTGAAGGAGTTTTTTGTGGATGATTTTGAAGAACTGCTAGAAGGTTAGTTTTCTTTCAGGTACATTTTTTTACTCCTTGTGTAAGTGGTTCATGACAGAACTTATACTTAGCAAGTGTTGGTTTCTTTTTCTCCTCTCAATAGAAAACCAGTCATGGTAAAATTAATACAGCGGAGTGAGAAAGGTCATATATTATCACAAGTGGAAGATAATCTTTAACTCATCCCTCCTACTCAGGGACATTTCTGAGCAGCTACCACTAGAGTTCCCCTACTATTGGTTTGATACTTGGAAGATAGAATGTTTTTATGAGTCTAGTCTTTTGCTGAAGTTTCTCCAGATTAAATTCCATTGAGCCTCGTGTAATTGTGGAAATTATCACTTGGAACCGTTAATTTTGCTGGTTATCTACATTGAGTGTTTGCTAACTTCAACCAGGACTTTGCTAACAAGGATCAAGATACTTTACTTTCTCTGGAATAGCTTGGAGCAGGATTTTAACAGAAGGCCTTTCTTTAAAAATATATTGTTAGACAGGCATAGTGTCATTTTCCATCACCTTTTGAGAATTCAGTGCAGCAAAAATCAGTGTCCAGATGTCACTGAAGCCATTGTCTCTGATAACCCTTCCTGATTTGGTGGAGGCTTTCGTTGAAAGAGCTGTGGAGAGGAAAGCAGTACAAAACAGCAGCTTTCCAAAGTAGAGAGAAGTGGGCTGAAGGTTCAAATTCTGGTCTTTTGATAATTGGAATCACAGCTCTGAAGTGATGGTCACTGTTTTTTGGGATGATTAGCATAGCATCATCATAAAGCAGAGGAGAAGTAGTGATAGCTGGGAGGAAGAGGTGAACAGTTCATAGAATAGCCTGTGAATTGCAACTTACACATTTTGTACAAATTGACATTTCCCTTTTCCTGTGCTCTGGTTTTAGTGCAACAGCCTGACCCAAATCAACCAAAGCCTGAAGGAAATCAAGTGAATGTACTTAAAGGGGAACCCCTGGGGGTTGTGACCAATTGGCCCCCCTCGCTGCTGGCTGCCCTGCAGCGCTGGGGAACCACCCAGTCCAAAGCCCCTTGTCTGACAGCATTGGATACCACTGGGAAAGCCATTTACACCCTGACCTATGGTACGTGTTGGAGCCAGCTGTGAGGAGGAATTAGATGTTCTTTGTGAAACAACAGTTTGCCTTACTTCAGAGGGACTGCCTGTGCTTGGAACACATGGTTGGAGATTGCCGTAGGAATGTAAATTATTAATTCATTGTATATGAAAAACGTTTTTAAAGAAGTGAAAATGTTCCTTGCAAAACATATTGATTTCTTTCCAAGTGGCTGCTTGTAAATCTCTTTGAATTGTGTGGGTTTTTTCATAAAAGAGCAGTAAAAATAGCCCAGTGTAAACTGGGAGGTAGAAACATACTGATTCTTTCCAAGTGGCTATTTGTAAATCTCTTAGAATTGTGTGTTTTTTTAAATAAAAGAACACTAAAAATAGACCATTGTAAACTGGGAGGTAGAAACAGATGACTAATAATGCACTCTTCAGATTCCCAGAGGAGACATTCCATTTTAACATCTTCTTGCACAGCCTTATAGAGAAGACTCATACGTCAGGAGCTTGATCAGGATGTTAATGGTGGGAAGTGAAACTTGCCTGTATTAATGAACTAGACGTATTATAGTAAATTGCATTTTTGGGGAAAATAACTGTTCTTCAGGATAGCTCACTGCAGCATTTCATTGTATGATATGCTAGAATGTTAAACTATTGTTTGCATTCTCCCAGATGAAGGATGCAGGAAATACAGCTGAGCAGCTGCAGTAATTTAATTACTCTGCAGCGGAGCTTTGAGTGTTGTTTAGAATATCATGTTTAGTTTTACATTTAAAATTTTAAAGAAAAAGGTAAACCAAAAAGAAGCCAAGTTCTAGATTGTACTTGGACTCGGCCAGTTGTTCTGATACAGTCAGGCTTAGTGCATGTGTGAGGGACTGAAATTTGCCAGTTAGGTGTTAAAATTTTAGTTCCTACTTCGTAATTTCTTCTTTTATTCTTTAGGCAAGCTGTGGAGTCGAAGCTTGAAGTTAGCCTATACCCTGCTAAACAAGCTAACCACTAAGAATGAGCCCCTGCTGAAGCCTGGAGACCGGGTAGGCTGCTGTTGGAAGTGGTCCCTATGGATGAAATAGTGAGGAACAGCTTTAGCTGAAGAAAGCCTTGTAATAAAATATTGTAATAGTATATTACAAAATAATCATTACTGTGACTTAAAATAATACATTCTCTCAATACTTAGTATTTCTCTGCCTGGTTATCTATGAACCTGGACATTGTTGTGAAAATTTTGTTCCACAGATTAAAAAGCATCCCCCCTCTCTGCCAAGCGACAAAAGAAATTTATTTTCTTATTTTACTGTATTTTTGTAGGTAGCTCTCGTATTTCCTAATAGTGATCCAGTTATGTTTATGGTGGCATTTTATGGATGTCTCCTGGCAGAACTTATTCCTGTCCCAATAGAAGTTCCACTGACAAGAAAGGTGGGCAGATACATTCAATATTTTTATGGTTTGATAAATAAATTGTTTGTCTCTGTGTGTGTATGTCTAAATCCTACAGTCTTTGCATGGGGTTCTTCAGAGCCTGCTCTTCAGAAAGCATCAGGTGGATTGTTCAGTGTACATTCTGTGCTTGGAATTATATTCAATATTTACTTAAGGAAAGGGGGAAGTAATATTAAGCTAGTAATTTCAGTATTTTAAGGCATGTAATTGTAGAAATTATTTTAATTCGTTATTTTCAAAAATATATGTGGAAATATTTCTTTATCAGAGAATGGTTGTCTTTTCAGCTTTCCAGCTGAGTAATGAGGCAGGCAGAGACACACCATAGTTACTGGAAATACAGGTATAATCCTACACACCTGGAGATTGTTAGGGAAGACCTAAAAAGCTACAGGCTCTGTTCCTCAGTGTGTCAGGACTCAGGAATAGCATCAAACCAGTTTTCTGTTTTAGCAGAATTTATAAACATCCCTGTTGGGTTGAGGAGGGATGTACAGTCAGTTCTTCTGACACTGCTTTCCTTACTGCAAATCTTAGCTGGCACTAAGCAAAACTAAATTTTCTCAGTCATTTAAAGGTCTTATGGGATAGACTTTTGTTTTTTCCTCTGATATAAATTAACTTAATGTTTTCTAAACATGAGGAAGTTACAACAAACTGTCCAAAAGCTTTGTTATTTGTAATTCTGCTATTTCTTTGTTTCTCTCCAGGATGCTGGCAGTCAGCAGATCGGCTTTCTTCTGGGCAGCTGTGGAGTCACGTTAGCTTTAACCACTGATGCCTGTCAGAAGGGCCTCCCAAAAGCTCAGACTGGAGAGGTGGTGACCTTCAAAGGTGTGGGTTTATTTTTTATGGGATAAAAAGCAAGCATATTCCTTGTTGCTGTCAAACTTCAGCTTTTAGATTTGCCTGCATGGTTCCTACACAGAAAGAGCTGCTTTCATTGTCAGGGCAAAGCTTTGTGCTGTTTCTTCCTCTCCGAGGGGGGTGGATTTTGCCTTTGCTTGTGTCCTGTTATTATCCCTGAATACTGGGGAAAAACCTCTGATTTTTATTTAAAAAAAAACTATTTTAAACTTTAGCTTTTGTTTTTCTTTGAAGGTTGGCCTCGTCTCATTTGGTTTGTGATTGATGGGAAGCATCTGGCAAAACCAGCCAAGGACTGGCATCCGCAGGTCCGGGATGCCAGCGCCGAGATCGCTTATATCGAGGTGATCCAGTGCAATGTGATAACTTCTGTGGCTCCTCTGTCACAGTTTATGGGATGTTTGCTTCCTTTAAACTCTTGATATAATGAAAGAGACAGCTGTAATATTTTAAACTGTGAAACAGGAATGTTTCCATCAGGCTGTCAGTTGAGCGACTGTGTGGAGTCAGATTGAAGATTTGGGATAATCAGCATTTTGGGATCTCCATGACAATTTAATTGGACTAGAGAAACAGATTTTTTTCCCATATTAGTGTATTCTGTAGACATAAATATATTTTTATGCTAAAAAAAAAAGCTCAGTTTGTTTTTGTAATATGTTTTCATTTCAGTACTGTTAATTTTCTTGGTTTTGCTGTTAATCTAATGCTTGCATGCACTTTCTCTTCTCAGTACAAAACCAGTAAAGAGGGCAGCACAGTGGGCATTACTGTATCTCATGCCTCCATGCTGGCACACTGTCATGCACTGACTCAGGCATGTGGTTATTCAGAAGGTAAGTTAGATAGGTGTAACTTTAAGATGATGCTGACAGCATTGCATCTTCAGACAATTTATGTTGCATAATCATGTCTGCTGTCTTCAGAGAACTTTAGATACAGAGTAATAGCTTCAACTGCAAAGGGTAAGACAAACTTCCTCGTTCCTTAAGGGTGTATGTGTGAAAGAATGTTAAGCCACCTGTGAAATTGTAATCAAGGAGGGGATCTTCCTCTTACCTAATCATGTCCCACAAAAGAACATCTCCCCAGGGATGTGAATGTAGTGAGAGATCTGCTTGTTTGCAGTCGTTCTTCTAATGAACAGCCAAGGACTGCACTTGGTCTTGACCATCTGCATAGAGTTAATCTCTGCTGCCATTTAACCAAATACTTTCCTGCCTACATCCATCCTGCATCAGTGATAAGCAAGTTTTACCTAATGAATACAAGATATCCCTCCAAAATCAGGTTGAATCCTTGATTTAAAATCTTTGATTCTTACTTGGTTTTTTGAATCACATAAGATGCTCATATTCCTCAGAGAAAATATTCAAGAAAATTTAGTAGATGTATGGTGATATTTCTCCCTGGATCTAATTCTTTCAAATACAGATTAACTTTTTCAGTTCAGCTGAAGAAGTTTGCCTCAAGACTTAAATTTTCAGTCTGGATAGTTCATTGGCACTCATGTTACAGGCACCCATGGAAGGGATATTATAGTGAATCAAGGTCTTAAATCAAGTAATCATAATTCAAAGATGATTGCAATAAGTGCAACAAGCCAGTCGGAGCTTAAGCAGCTTGTTCGTTACAGGCAACAGAGCTTTGGTTCTAAGCAGTCATGGAAGTTTCACAGTTGCTTTAACAAATATTTGTAGTTCTTAAGTATTTTTATAAATATGCTTTTTAAATCTGATATTTTTTTCCTTTGCTTTCAGCTGAAACACTAACAAATGTCTTGGATTTCAAAAGAGAGGCTGGCCTTTGGCACGGAGTGTTAACGGTGAGCATTGCAAGCAAGTCAGAAAACTGCAGCAATTTGTTTCTTTCATTGCTAGTGTACTGATATCAGAATGAGGCTATTAATTCATCAGTTCTCTCAAATGGTTTTTGTTTCAGTATTTATATTTTTCAGAATAAACCGTTGCTTTTTCAGTAACTTGTGTAGCTGTTTTTTCAGAGCATATGCAGTTTTCACTACCAGTTAACTGTAGGAGTTATGCTGTAACTGTGATGATGGGGGTGGTTTATTTAAGCATTGTTACTTGTTCTGTAGTTTTTAAGCCACTTGGAAGTTTATTTTTGAATCTCTTTCTTGTAGAGTGTTATGAACAGGATGCATGTCATCAGTATTCCCTATGCATTAATGAAGGTTAATCCACTTTCCTGGATACAGAAAGTCTGCTTATACAAAGGTACCCTAAATGTTGTTTTACTTTACCCGTCTCCTTTTGGGTTATTAAAAAAATATTAATTGTTTGTGAAAAATGTCTTTGTACTCCACTGAGTACCCTATACAGTGTATTCTGTGTGCTCATAGTTTCACTGATGGGTGATGTTGATGGCTTTTTCTGAGACACCTTTAAAGAAACTGTGTTTCTTAGTATTTGAATTTATAGAAAACATTCAAATTCTATGATCAAGTCCATTTGGAGACATTGAGTATACACGCATTACAGTAATTGAATATTTGGTGTTTGTATTTGTTTTCTGCTTTTGTAGTGTCTACGTTTTGTGTGTAGTTTCATAAATTTGTGTAAATACACAGGAAAATTTACATCATTTATAACTGCTCTGTCTTTTGTTCTGCACATGCAGCATAATTATTGTTTTGATTTCCAGCCCGTGTAGCAGTAGTAAAATCCCGTGATATGCACTGGTCACTTTTGGCTCAGAGGGATCAGAGAGATGTCAGCCTGAGCTCCTTACGCATGTTAATAGTGGCAGATGGAGCCAATCCATGTGAGTATGGATGCGTTTCCTAAGTGTCAGTCTTGCCAAGATTCTGCTTGTTGTAAGCCCTGTGTCAGAGCTGATGCTTGGGGAGTTAAGCAGTTTGTTCTGCAGTAAAACACTATTTGTGTGCCTGCTTTTCCGTTGCCGTTTGCACTTCTTGGCTATGTTTACCAGTGTAAATTCATTTTTTGAACTTCATGTTTTCATTAGTGCTATACTCTTCCATTAATTGATTTGAACTGGTACCTACAAGATATAGATATAGATATACATGTAGATGTAAATATAGATATAGATATAGATGATATAGATATAATCCACTTTGGGTCAAGTGCTAGAGGCCTGATAGAATTGTGAAGGTATGTCAGAAGAGTTAGATATTTAAGTGCTGTGACCTGTGTAAGAAACAATCAGATAGGAGCTGTATAAGAAGCTGACATAAAGTTACCCTTAGTGATAAAGTATTCTGATCCCTGAAGGACCTTCCATGATACTAAGTGCTGCTGAGTGCTGCCAGAAGAGGAGTATGCAGTTGGGAATTCATTCAGTGTAGTTGTTAGTCACTATGAGTTCTTTTTCCATATCTACTGTCTTGCAATAAACTGGAATGCCTTTCAGACAGTTTCAAAGAATGTTTGGTTTGTACATGAATACAACAGTATTCATATAACTGAGCTGAGAGTGAGCACAGACTTTGAATTCCTGAAGCTCAAGCTTTCCTGCTTCTAAGAAAAATGTTTCTAATCATGTGGTGGTTCTTTCTAGGGTCAATATCTTCCTGTGATGCATTCCTGAATGTATTTCAATCCAGAGGTTTGAGACCAGAAGTAATCTGTCCCTGTGCTAGTTCTTCAGAGGCACTAACTGTTGCTATTCGCAGGTAATTCCTTTTTCTGAGAAGTGAACAGAAGCTTTTCTTCACTGTCGAAATGTGTCATAGAATCACAGAGTGGTTTGGGTTGGAAGGAGTTCAAACCCCCTGCCATGGACAGGGTCACATTCTAGTACGTGAGGTTGCTCCAAGCCCCATCCAAACTGGCCTTAAACACTTCCAGGGATGGGGAATCTCATGTAAAGATAGTCAGAAAATACCATAACCCACATAGAGAGGGCCAAAGACCTAGGCAGAGGAAATATGAAGCTCACAGGTGTCTCCTTCACTGAAGGATGGGTGATGTTTGTTTGGTTTATTTAAAAAGTTTCGTGTTGTCTAAGAATAGTCAGGCAGGTGGTTTTTTCATGCTTTGCGAAAGCAAGGTCTCATCCTCACTGAAGTTTCTGGAGGGCCTTTTAAAATGCCCCCAAAACAAGACTTAACTTATTGGGGAGGAAGAAGATCGTGAATCCTCAATCAGTTGCTTATATACAATGATTTGTAAACAGGGGCCTAAAATTTAAAAAATTATTTGTAACTGAAAAATACTGTTGGATTTCTGGAGATAGCAAGGGATGCTCTGAGAAAAAGAAATACTTAATAATAGACATATGGATGGGATATGCTGGATTTTTTTATAGCAGTTCTGATCAAAATATGATTTTTCAGGCAGTCAACTTCAAGAAAACTTGAAACATAAAACTGGGATATTTTGGAGAGTTTTGTTTTGCCTCTTTCTTTAGTTACTATGTAAGTCTTGAACTCTTGTTTGTTCAAAGTGAGAAACCATTATTTACCTTATCAAGCCTGAGAAGCCAGCACAATGTTTTTAGTGACCCTATCACCAGTATTGGTCTGAAGATTCATAACTAACTGGACTTTCTGTCTTCCAGACCTTCTGAACTGGGTGGCCCCCCTCCAGGAAAAGCAGTGTTATCCATGAATTGTCTGAGTTTCGGCGTGATCAGAGTGGATACAGAGGAGAAGTTGTCAGTGTTAACTGTGCAGGATGTTGGGCAGATTATGCCTGGAGGTAGGAAAGCATTTTGTGTAGGTTTCAGCATATGCCAAATAAGTTATCTTTACTATTACACTTGTGTGCATGGAATAAATAAAACTTTTAAATGCCTTTAAGGTAGTATGAGTTATGTTTTGACACATTACCTAAACACAAGATGGATTAGAGATTCATGCACCATAAATCTGAATGACTGTAGATTTTGGTATGGGCAAATGCATTTGGCTTCTGGAAGAATTGTTTTTGCAGTGGAATGGAGTGGAGTGGAATAAAATATTTCAGTTGGAAGGGACAAAGATGATGGAACAACTTATTCTGGAAACTATTTTCTCACACACATTGATATCAAGAAAGTGATCAGGAGTAACCTGGATTAATATATTTCCTAATGACATCTGTTTGCAACACTGTGATTCCTGAATTAGGCAGAGCTGGGTGTTTTTCCTCAGCCTATTAATTGAAGCAAAGAGACTTTGTCTTATCCTTTTTTCTCATTTTGAGACCCAGATGCATTTGGAGAGGAGAGCACTCTGAAGATTAGTAAAGGTAGGGTGCCAAACCAGACCTAGGACTGTGAGCAGTGGGATAAAGGACTGGACACTTGGTCCCATCTCCTCCAGCTCTTAGGCCGGCACTTCCATGGCGCTGTCTGTACTGCTAGCTTCAGGGCCTGTCCTGGCCTGCTCTGGTGTGCTTGGAGAGGATGAAATACAGATTTTTTGGAACTCTTCTCACCCCTCAAGTTTATTTTGTAGTTACCAAAGAACCTGATTGATTCTGGTCGTGCCCTTGGCACCTTTGGCTTTGCTGTTCTTGTCTCCTTATGAACTTCCTGCCTTGCAGAGCTGTGGTTCTAAAGCCCTGCTCTCTGTAGAGCATTTACTCAAGGTAAAGTGGAGACTCAACTTGCCTGTTTTCAGCAAAAACCTCTTCCCTGTACACCAAAGCCCCTGATACAAATAAGAGGATGTAGACAGCTTCCCAGTCTGCTGATGAAAATTTCAACCATTGTGTGCAATGGTCTTGTTTAATTTTCCTTATTATCTCCAGAAGCCTGAAGTCAGTGGTTCAGTTGTTGTTGTTGAACTACTTAAGTTCAGTGGAGCTTCCTTCTCCTGAAGGCTGAGCAGAAGCTCTGCACTTCATACCAAAATGAAGCAGAGAAGTTGCTTGGTTGTTGTGTAGCTTCTCTCAAGTTTTTGTTTTGTATTAAGACCATTTGAAGTTGTTTTGAAAGTCCATAATAAATTCCAAGAAAGGCAGAAGTAACTTCAGCCTCACAGTTGGATTTGATCTTAAAGGTCTTTTCCAGCCTAATCAATTCTCTTGATTCTGGGACTGGAACCAGTGTCTCAAAAAAATAGTGACTTTTCTGCTTTGACTAGAATTCAGATGGCATGTACTGCTACTGCTGTCTGTTTGGGGTGTCCACACTACTGCTGTCCCCTTGAAACCTCACTGAAATTCTGCTGTGCTCCCAATGATTTCCTTAGATTAGACACAGGGACATGAAGGGAGCAATTTTGCATGCCCTTCAGGTAGTCATGAATCCTTTGGTGAACTGACTGAGCTTAAACTTAATGTTATTGCTGTTCAAAAAAAATGGTATTAGATGCAGAATCAATTGATGTCTTTCTTTGGATCAGTTTATCTCATGTGGCTCCTCCCCCTGCTACCAAATACCAGGCCATGCAAAACCAACACAGGGATGCTCCTGGCTTTGCTGTAGGCTTGCTCTCACAGCAAACTGTGCTTAGACTACCCTAAGGCACAAAGCTGCCTGCAGCTACTCTTCATATTCAATTGTTCGAGCTATAAATCCCCTGGGTTAATTTTCCACAGGGCATCTGCTCAGTGGCAGGTTCAAGTCTGCCTTAGGATGTTGGAAAAGTTCCCTGTGTGCTTATGGCTAAGAAATTTCATCTCATTATAAGTTGTCAAAAATACGTCTCTATCCTTGTGAAGTGCCTGATTGAGCAGTTGGAGGGGTCTGTGAAAAACTTTTCGTCAAAATTCCTTGGAGCATTGTCTGGCAAATCTAGGGGACCCTTCTGGATTAGGGGGCACTGGCAGGCAGTGTCAGCACTACAATAACTTTCTACATCAGTAAGAAGCATCAAGTGACTTGTCTGATTGTGTGAGGGGAGAACAGTTAAATGTGTACAGTGAAGTGCCTCAGAGTGATATGACTGTGATATTGATGGCTGTTGCTATTTGAAAATATAGTAGTTAGTGGTAAAACTACTTGTAGGTTAAGCAAAATTTGGGCAACTTTATTCGTTAACTCCTTTAAAATTCTTGACTAGCATTGAGCTGTCAAAACCTGGGGCAGATTTGCTTCAATTTATCCACATATTAAGAATTCCAGCAAAAATTTCTCTGTACATTCCTTAAGTAAGAATATACATGATAGATTTCATTATAAAGGATGATTGATAACTTTTGTCTCTTAAAAAATCTGCAGTACAAAGTAAGTATCTAGCAGATACTTACAGGGTGTGCTAAATGAAAAAAATATAATGACTTAAGTAATTCTGAATGACTTAGCTTCAAATGAGTCTGCATGTACATTCTAACAGTGGAGATACTTGGGCCTTACTTGGTAAGATAAATGCTTTTTCCTGTGTAGTATCCATGGAGGGTGTGCCCTTGTCCATTCCAGCTTGGTGTTTGGCATACAGGAGAGAACATACCACCACCTGTTCCTTGGCCTCTGCTGACTGATGAGTCCTGTTCTTGATCAGATTTTGATTTTGTATTTCTTTCTGAAGGCTTTGTTCCACCTTCTCATCCCCGCTGAACTTGGAAGTCTGCCCTAGCCTTTCAAATACTTTGTAACATAGGAGCTCACATTCCACAAATTTCATTTGGAAATGGTCAAGCCAAGTGGTTTTGGTCTCATTACCTGTGCAGATCTCTGGCATGCTTTATTCAGGAACTACCTGGTTAAAAGGTCACGGATAAAATGTCTGCTCTCCCCCTCCTTTTCGTCAGATCTTGCTTTTTTTCCTGAGTTGCTGAGCCCACCTGCTCAGGGGATCTTACTCAACAGAGCCATCAGCACCAGGGTCATGTCATGTCTCCCTGCTGTTTAGCCCTTAGGCCATTCTTGATGACACGTTCCCTTCAGGTTCATTATCTACCATGAATGCCCATCACAAGACCCTCAAGGGAAGTGCCAGCATCCCCAGAGAAATCTCCTCAAAGATAGCATGGGAATTCTCAAGCGAAGATCTGTTATGCATTCCCATGGAATCCTATCCTGGAGGAATGATGTTTTAACTCACCTGTTGACCACCTTGGGCTATTTTGCATATTTTCTGTCTGGGACTGGCATTGCTAAATTTGGCTGCTCACAATATTCAGTTCATTTTTTCAAATTGGACTGGTAAAGGTGGTAGGGAGAGTGCCAAACCTCTTTTCTTCTGCCCATTCTCAGCCTCCAACTTTCGCATCAACTGGAATGTGATTGCTGTGTTATCTGTTATCTTGGAAGCATATTATACCTTAAGTTTGAGCCTGGATATGTTGCTTAGTGGATATGTTAACTGCAGTTAAGTTTGTCTCCCTTCTACTTCCCAACTAATCCTTTCCATTCTTTTACCAAGATCCTTCTCATGTTCTTTTTTGACAAGAGCTAGCTCTCTTGAATCCAGAAGTTCTAAATCCCTATAGCCTTTAATCATGCAAAGGCTGGTTCCTAGAAACAGGGCTGCTGCAGCAGCTACTTTCTTACACTCAAGCAGAAAACTTCAGTTTGGCACCAAATCTTGGGCTTCTGCAAGATCTTCTGCAATGAACAGAATCATGTTCCAGATTGTGACTGCATTCACTGTCTTCTCTAGAAGTTTAGGGAGATGGTTCCAATTTCCTAAATGTTGGGATGCTCACATTGTCTGTGGATGTCTTGTATTTCATTGTTTCCTCTGTCCAAGTCTGAGCAAACATTTGCCTAGGTTCTGGTAGTTACAACACATCTTCACTGGCAGAGGGACCTGGTGTCTTTACCTCAATGGAGAGTTCTTACAGAACAACTTGGTGAAGCTTTCAGCTTTTTCTCTTAGATCGTGGGTTAACAGCACCTCTCTTCCACTCAGTCGTTAGAATTTATCATATTCATCAGTTCTGTGTTCCTCAGGGCTTCAGTCTGTCACACAGTGGCATAAGAACCACTGCAGAACACCTGTGCCAGTGTGCGCTTGGAATGAGATGTTTTCTTACAGATGTTACACTTTGGATGCTCATGGTCACCTCTAGAGACTGGATTTATGTTCATCCTCATCTAGGAGGTTGGCTTGCTCTGTGCCTATTGCCCTTTCCAGAGGAGCATTTGATATCCCCATATGCTTTTTTTTCTCAAGGATGAAGTTTCTCTGGAAACCCTGGAAATACTTTCCACAGTGATTCTAGAGGCATTTTATTCTGGCATTTTAGTGTTTTTCCTAAGGCTTCATGCTTCTAGAAGAGACGTTCTTACTAAAGACTGAGCAGGGGTAGCCATTGTGTATGGATTCACTGTGAAATACTGGAAAGGGAACAAGAGAGCTCTTCCTGACCCTCATCAGTACCTTTGGTCACAGCCTTCTGCTGTGCAGGCCCCTGGCATTCTTCTTGCATTCTTGCTGTGCTAGTCTTGAAACATCCAGATCTGAATCCAGTCTTTGGTAGGGCATCAGCAGGATTCCTTTGCACAGCAGGATTCTCATCTCCTGCCAGGATACTCCTTGGCAGGTTTGACTGCTGCGAGTCGCCATCTGTCAGAATGTACATGTGGACTCATTTGAAGAAAGCAAGCTTTCTTAGCAGGAATCTGTGTTCTTCGTGATGTGCAGTCCACATGTACATTCCTGTCCCATCTGCTTTTCCCTTCTCTTTAATTCTTTTTCAGATGCAATGCTGTTGAGAGAGACTGAAATGGTGGTAGATGCACTCTCTTGTATGTCACACATGAAGCAGGAAAAGGAAGAGAAGCGAGAGTAGAGGCTCCACAGATACTGCAGAAGGGCAGCCTTGCAGTATAACCTGGCAGGACAGAACTGTGCCTGCTGTTAGAATGTACCTGTAGACTACCTGTATCATACATTGGTTACTGGTAAGTATTTTTATTTTTTTTACTTGATCAGGGTGATAGGATTGTCTTTTGCCTTTATGGATGGAGCATCATTTAGGGACTGCAGGCTGATCCATTGGTTTTTCCATGTTTTTGAATGCAGTGAGGGATGTACATTTGTTCATGCCCACAAACTGTGGTTTCTCCAGTTTATTAATGCTTCTCTTTGCATCATTGTTTAAGTGTTACATACAGAGTTCTGATGTTTGCTCAACTTACTTCCTGTAGTAACAAACTATTTCATCAGTTCCAATTTACCACTGAGTTTTATTTTTTTCTGCCTAAATTGCAAAATGTGGGGTTTTGTTTGACCAATAGTTCATACTGTAGATTTTAATTCCAGACATCTAGTTCACACATACAATATCCAGAAACTGTAGCAGAATTTGAGTAGCATCTCTTTACTTGGTCACCCAAGGTTATCATTGTATGGTTCCAAACAATTACTAGTAGCTGCTAGTTGTTCTGATAGATAATTTTTATGAAACTAAGATAATTTAGAGGTTGATCTATTGGTAGGGTGAATGATTGTCTCACCTGTTCAGACCTAGGATGTTGGCAATTAGAAGACTTCTCTGAGGTTTGAAAATGTACCCACAAATCTATTTTACCAACAGTCCTTGGTCCATGCAGGCAGCAGAGTTGGTGTTGCCATGTTTATTTTGTATTGACCTGGGTAAATTTATTGATTTCTTTCTTGATCTTGAGTCTTAAACTCCCTCAGTCCAGCGTGCCTTGGGTTCAGCTGCAGCTGATACGGAGGCTGTGAAGCACTCTAAGAAAAAAACATTGCTTTTGTGAACTTAATCTTGGAGAACAGATTGCACAGGCTGTCAGGAAGCTAATGTGAGCTCTCTTACATGCTGTGTTTTTGCTGATGAATAACTCATCAGCAAAATGATGAATAATTCATACTAAAATCTTTATCTGTCAGTGGTAGAGCACCACGTGTGTCAGCTGCGGGAGCAGACTAACACTGTGATTCTGTGTTCTTCCTCTATGCAGCCAGCATGTGTGTTGTAAAGGTGGATGGGACTCCTTATCTGTGTAAAGCTGATGAGGTTGGAGAAATATGTGTGAATTCAGGAGCAACTGGGACAGCATATTTTGGCCTCCTCGGAATCACCAAGAATGTATTTGAGGTTTGGATTTCTTTGTAATTGTTATATTTCTAGTATTTCTTCTTGCAGATAGACTTAATTATTCGTTAAAGGTCCTTTTGTGTATGTGTTATTGTTTGGTTTGGTTTGGGTTTTTAGTTAGTTAGAAAAAAAGCCCTGGCCAGGTACACTTTGCTTCATTCATAGAATCATAACAAGACATTCTGTCTCTTTTAACCAAAAATACCAAGTGTCATCTGCAGTCAGTCAGCTTCTGTATTCCACAGTGCAGTGTTGTGCCTATGTGAGCATTTAAATTTATCTTAGCTCTGAAGTAACACAGTGGTTTTATGTGTAGTCACCTGAAGGCATTTCAGTCTTTCTGCCCATATTTTTCCTTGCAGTGGTACCCCATTTCATGTACTCTAGCAGTAAAGGAATGAAATCCTTATCAGTCCAGTAATGTCTGAATCCTTTTGTGTTCTTCCAGGCCATCCCAGTGACGGCAGCTGGCATGCCTGTATCAGACCAGCCCTTCACAAGAACAGGATTGCTTGGCTTTGTGGGTCCTGTAAGTGTGAACAAGCCCTCAGGGCCCTACTTTGTCCTGACTCCCCACCCTAGAAAGTGATGCCCCTGAATTCAGCAGGACTGTGTCAGGCCACTGACCTCCTGTAGATCTCTAGAGTATTGTTGGCTTGAGTCAGGCATGTATTGCCAGGAGTGAGGAGGTTTTGCTGCTCTGTTTCTAATCCTGCCTTCTTTTCAGGACTATTTGGTGTTTGTGGTAGGAAAATTGGATGGCCTGATGACAGTTAGTGGCCGCAGGCACAATGCAGATGATGTGGTAGCCACCGCGTTGGCAGTTGAACCCATGAAGTTTGTCTATAGGGGAAGGTGAGTGTGTGAAAAACTTCAACACTGCTTTGTTGCTCCTTTTTTTAACCTTTTTTTAACTTTTTTTAACCTCATTTTTTAATTGACGGTCATCAAGTGACGCAGCATACACAGGAGCAATGCATGCAAAATTTTTCATGTGTGTTTTGTAGGAAAGTTTGCGCTAGGTTGGGAATTTGTTTCTGCTAACTTGAAAGACAAACATTGACACCCTGCTTCATGCATAGTAGATTTTAAATTATTTTCACACAGTATAAAGGCAGATCATAAAGTGTCTGTTTAAAACTTCTTTCAAAGCTTCTCTTAAGGCACTCAAAAGCTCATGTGCCGGATGTAAAATGCTTTTGTCCCCTGAGCCTTTTGGGTGACACAGGAACCTTTTGGGTTCCTCCCTTGGGGGAGGAACTGTGCAGCCTGTTCTAAGAACAAACTGGACTGCTAAAGGACCTAAAAGACAGTGTTGTTGTATCATCAACCTGAATGCTCTTCAGTGGCCCATGGCTCAATGTCCAGATGGAGATCAATGACAAGTGGAGTCTTTCAGGGTTGAGACTGGGACCAGTCCAGCCTGAGGCATTATTATATTTTATCCTAGAAGAGACAAGCCTAAAACTAAGGTAATTCCCCAATGGAGTTAAGTCTTTCTCAGTGCAGGCATCTGGTAGTCTGTGATTTGGCATAGTTGTCTTCCAGAAAGGACATAGTATGTCGGGGCTACAAGTCTAGTGTGCATGATGGAGTTCTGTAGGAAAGGTTTGCACAGCCCCCTACATGTCTGAAACTTGCCTATCAGACACGTGCTACATGGGGTCTGCAAATCCAACTGACCCCCAGCAAAAAGCAATTACAGCAAGGAACCCACACGTGTTCTAAATTTTCCTGTGATTTTGTGATGATCTGGCATGAATAATGCTTGTGTTTGTGACACAGTGCCATGAGAGGTTGCAGCCATTCCCATGTGATGATAAGCCATGCTCTGTTCACCCTCTGTTGCATCCTATCATTCTTCTGTCCATTGTGTTTTAGGATAGCAGTGTTTTCTGTGCCCGTTTTGCATGATGATCGGATAGTGCTTGTGGCAGAGCAACGCCCTGACGCCTCAGAGGAGGATAGTTTTCAGTGGATGAGCAGGGTTCTACAGGTAGTCAGTCTGTCCTTTTCTCTTTCCAGGTTAATAGGGCTTATGCATGAAATGAGAATATTAGAGCTTTTTTTTTTTTTTTTCATAAGCAAAACCTACCAGTGTAACCACGGAGAGCTGTAATAAGATGATTTTTTTAGAGTTGAGAATTAACAGAATTTTGTAAAACGTAAGACTTTATTTCAGAATGCTTTTTTAACTTCCTGCTACTAGGATTCTCCAAGTCCGAAGGGTGATGGGTTTTGTTTGGGTTAATACTACATGTCTCTTCTGATTTCATACTGAGAGTTACCTCTGAAAATATTCACAAGTATACTGCCAAGTATCAAAACATCCCAAAAAGTGTTTTGTCACTAACAACCTTAATCTAGATCAGTAGCAAGAAGTACTAAAAACTTTTTCCCTTAATTATTTTACTGTATTTCCTTGGGGATGAAAGACAGGAGGAAGGAGAACTGTGGTAGAGATCTGCATTTGCAGATTTTAGAATTAATCAGTTCTCATGAAGTGGAAATGGAGATATCAATTATGGAAGACTCTGGTGACAACTGAAGGGAAAGATCCAGAGAAAAGCTTAAAGGAAGTTTACTCTTAAGACTAAGGCAGTTGGGTAATAATGGTTTCTGTCTAATTTCCGCTTTCTTATCTTTTTGGAGAGAATATCTGGTATTGGGAGAAAATATTTTTGTTTCTCTTTTTAGAAGTGTCATAGCTAAAAGACACTTAAGATTTAGGCAGCAAAGATGCTTCCCTCCTAAATTTTGTGAGTTTTATGTTTTACTGCGCTTTTGTGATTGTGCCATACATGCTAAATTTGCTGTGATATAACTTTGGCTTTTGAAAATCTCTGCACTTTTTGCCCGCTTTTAAGAGACTTTCCTAATCCCTGATGTGCAGGTGGCATCCCCTTGATAGAGGGCACAAGCAAAGTCCTGGGTCTGCTCCTGCTCCCATTGAAGTCATGGCACAGCTTCTATGAGTTCAGTGAGTGCAGAATTGGACCCTTTATTTGCAAATTGTGGTGCAAGTAAAAATTTTAATGTTATAAATGAATTGAATTCAAATTCTTGCTCTAGCTACATCCCAGTTGATAACGTGGAATGTTTTGGTGTTTTGTTTTTTTTTTTAATTTCTGTGAAGGCAATTGATAGCATTCACCAAGTAGGTGTGTACTGCCTTGCCTTGGTGCCAGCCAACACTTTGCCAAAGGCTCCACTGGGAGGAATTCATATTTCAGAAACGAAGCAGCGCTTTTTGGAGGGTGCTCTGCATCCTTGTAACGTCTTGATGTGTCCCCACACCTGTGTTACCAACCTGCCCAAGCCTCGGCAGAAACAGCCAGGTGAGGAAACCAGAGTATGTGCTAGTTATGCCAGACCTGTGTCACACAGGGCACCTGCAGGCTGAGTTGTTGCTTGTTCCTTAGGGTGGCTTTCCTCAGGTTGCACTGTTCTTTTCAAAATGCAGATGTCGGTCCTGCGTCGATGATTGTAGGAAACCTCGTAGCTGGCAAGAGGATTGCACAAGCCTCAGGGAGAGATGTTAGCCAGCTGGAGGACAATGACCAGGCAAGAAAGGTGACACTGGGGTTCCTAGTATTGTTAAACATTTGAATTAGCTTATTTAGAATGAGAGAAGACCAGGTATGATATTCTGCTGAAAATAAACCTGAGGCACTTTGAGTGAATTTGAGTGTCTCCTTTTTCTTCCCTTTCAGTTCCTGTATTTAGCAGATGTTCTTCAGTGGCGAGCTCAGACAACTCCAGATCATCCACTCTTCCTTCTGTTGAATTCCAAGGTAAGATACACGTTAGATCATACTTGGAGATTAAGGCCCAAACAAAAGATTGTTTAGATTCTAAGAAAATCCCTTCTAGAATTCTTTTCCTGAAATGCTGCAGATTATTTTGATGAAGCAAATTTAGAAATTGCTAGTTAGTAAGTAGCATAGTAAGCAGTATAAAATTCCACTTCTGGAATTTTATATCATATGTTTTATTCCACATCTGGAATTTCAGTATGCATTCTGCCTAGCTTAAAACATTGCAGTAATTGCATTTCCTGCCAGAACACAACTTCTGTCATATTAATGGAAGCCATGATTCTCTCTTCATTCCTGAGCACAAGGGTTAACTGTAAGTCAGAAATTGAGGATTTCCTGATTAGAAGATCTAGAGCCTAAGTAGAGAGCTTTTGGGACAGCTTTGGAGTCAGATTTTCCAGGAGCACTGTCACACCCTGCAGGGGATACTGATGCCTTGCCCTGGGCTAGGCTCTGCCCTCCAAAAGGATGGCACATGGAGTGGCAGTAACAGCCCAGGGACAAACTGCATCTGCCTTGTGCTGTGCTGTACTGCACATAGGAGTCTTCCAGAAAGTCCTGCAACAGTCTTCAGGAAGTGAAGGAATTGTTGTAGGTCTCATTCAGAAGGACAAAAGAGTTTAGGACATAGTTCAAACTTTCTAACTTTTCTTTTGAGACTGTGCTTTAGCGAAAGAAATTGTTTCAACTTTCTTGTTAAATCGGTTTACTCTCTCAGAGTAAGGAAGATTTTAAGGGAAGTACTCTAGTATGAAGCAGCCCTTTCCCAGGGCACTTTGTTCAGGCAAGTTTTACCCTTGACACAGAGACTCTGCAAAAGGAAACACAAAACTTGGGCACAGAGAAATTACCTGTTGGTAAACACTGTCTTAAGTAGCTGGGGACTAATGAGCTACTGCGATATGTGTTGGCGTGTTCACGTGTCTCCAGGAGAAAGCCTTTTGGTTTATACCTTTTCATGTCGATATCCAAGTCACTGAGCTGCTGCTGTTCCTGTAAAGGTTTGTGCTGCCCCTTGTCTCCTGTGCAGGGTACTGTAGCCAGCACTGCCTCGTGCATCCAGCTGCACAAGAGGGCAGAGAGAGTGGCAGTGGCGCTGATGGAGAAGGGACGGCTGAATGCTGGTGACCATGTGGCCCTGGTTTACCCTCCAGGTAAAGCAACACAGACAGCAAAACCCACAGTCAGCCAGCACGGGAAAAGAAGTTCTGTCCATTAATTGGATTGGAATAATTTTTGCTAGCTCTTAAATGCAAAACATATTAAACTGGGTGTGGAACAGTCTTGATTCGAAGAGACACTTGTGACAAATCTTTGCATCTTAATAACATAAATCAGTGTGGATTTTGATTTTGGTGAAAGAGTTCAGCCTGTTGATCTGATAAAAATGGCTTTCATTTCACAAATATCCTTTCCAGGAGTGGACTTGATAGCAACTTTCTATGGCTGTTTGTATGCTGGCTGTGTTCCCATCACCGTCCGCCCACCTCATCCACAGAACCTTGCTACCACTCTGCCTACTGTCAAAATGATTGTAGAGGTAGGTATGAGACATTCTTTTCCTCATGCATTTGGGGAGTGGTGAATGGTTGATGCAGCCTGATGAATTGCTTTGCCATGGTCAGTGTAAAATAAGCTAGAAAATAAATATTCAATGTGCTGTGGCTGAGTCAGTAATGACTTCCTCAGAAACTCATTTAAAATGAGTTTCTCTTTTATTGTCGTGATTTATTTTGCTTTGTTTCCAATTATTTTCTTCATGTCTTCATCTTACTGGTAATCTCATCTGGATGCATATGACATGACTCTGACATGCACTCCCTGGTTTTATCAATGGTCTTAATGTTTTGCCCTTTGCAGGTCAGTAAGTCTGCATGCATATTGACCACCCAAGCTATAATGAAACTGCTCAGGTCCAAGGAGGCTGCAGCAGCAGTGGATATTAAAACATGGCCCACTATTTTGGATACAGGTACAGTAGCCAAAATGGAAGTAGTTTGAAGAACGATATATTTATTTTGCTACACCACAACTGCTTGATTGAATGGATGTGTTGTGCATTGTGTTAAAACAGCTGTCCAGAAACTATAGGGAGGATCTAATGATAATGCTGTAAACATGCATTTTTGTCCTGTGCCTCCCAAAGTGATACAGAATTCTCCTCTACTTCTGTATTTTAAATAGATGATATGCCTAAAAAGAAGCTGGCTAATGTTTTCAGACCTACATCTCCAGATATGTTGGCATACTTGGACTTCAGCGTGTCTACTACTGGTATATTAGCAGGAGTAAAGGTACAGTAGCAAGAGATAATCAGGTTTTAATCCTTTCTGTTTATAAAGAAATATGTAAAACCCTTTTTCTAGAGGGTGGTCCCTGAAGAGGTCCTGTTTTCCTCCTGCAGATGTCACATGCAGCTACAAGTGCCTTATGTCGCTCGATCAAGCTCCAGTGTGAGCTGTACCCATCCCGACAGATTGCCATCTGCCTGGACCCCTACTGTGGCCTGGGCTTTGCACTCTGGTGCTTGTGCAGGTATGGCTCTGGAGCTCTGGGTCTCCTCATGTATGCCCAGCCTTCTCTAGAACCCCAGGGAATGGACATGGGTGAAACTGTCAAAGAAACCCAAATTAGCCTTTTTATCAGGAGTTCAGAAAGGACCTTTTGTGGTAAGAAAATCCATTGAACTCAGTTAGTTACTTGAGCAACTTCAGCTTTGCAAGTGGGAGTAATTGGTTACCAAATTCAAGGAAGAAATAAAGGACTTCACTGTCTGTTTCACATTGATTAAGCAAATGCTTTTAAAGTCTTTCGAGATGAAACCATGTGTTTTGACAAGACCTTTAAGGTGTTCACTGCAATATTGGTATGCAGTAAGAAATACTGCTAAAGGAAGCCGTTAAATGTTTCTTAAAATGAGTCTTGACTTGATTCAACCAGATACCTACTCTAATGCAGCACATCTCACAAAGCTGCAAATTTTTTTTTTTTGCCTTTTAAAACATGCCATATGCATTAATTAATTGAATTTTCGTGTTCCTATTTGCTTCCTCTCCCCAGTATATATTCAGGTCACCAGTCCATCCTGGTGCCTCCTCTGGAGCTGGAAAGCAACGTGTCCCTGTGGCTGTCTGCTGTCAGCCAGTACAAAGTGCGTGTCACCTTCTGCTCGTACTCCGTGATGGAGATCTGCACCAAAGGCCTTGGCACACAGACTGATGTTCTCCGGGTGAGTGGGCCTCATTTTTCCACATGCTGACATAAACATACATGTGTCTTTCTAGAAGTACTTCAGTTTCACTTGGAGAAGATGAGGTTTTAAGTGTTCCAGCTAGAGCCTTCCATTATGACTTGATTTTTGGGGAGTGTTGAGAGTGCTGGAAGATTCAGCTTCCATGTTTCTCATGGAGATAAAAAGAAGTCTTATATTTTTAGTTTTAGTTACTTGGTGGTACTGGATGTTTTTGAGATTTTGGGCAAAACACATAGCAAACCTGTCAACTTGTTTGTGTCTGAGACAGGGAAAAAACCCAACAGCAAACAAAAAAAATCCCAGACAAAATACACATCAACAGAAGGAAAAATCACAGAGCCCTACCAAACACAAAAATCCTCACCCAAAACAGCCAAAAGAAAAAGCCCCCCAAAACTCAGCAAGTCTCGGTTACTTTCAGATATCACTTGATACCAAAAGTGTTGAGTTCTAAAATGGATATAATCATCCCCAGTCCTGGAAGTGTTCCAGGCCAGATTGCATGGCAATTGGAGCAATGTGATCTAGAGGAAGGTGTCCCTGCCCATGCCGAGGTGTTGGAATGAGATGATGTTTTAAAGTCCTTTCCTTCCCACTCAAAGCATATGCTATATGATTCTTTGATTTCTAACAACATCAGTTATACTCTAATACATCTCTTTATTTTTAAGGAAAATCTCTCAGCCCAGATTTAATTTCCTTAAAGAGGAAGGAGCATTCCCACAGCTGTAGTAACACAGCTGCTCAGGACTTCCAGTGGGAATGTGTGGCAGCTCCTTCACAAAAAAGTGGTTGTGTTGGGTGCTCTCAATAGAGACAAAAAACCCTTGTCCCTCCTTTCCACTGGACCTCACCAAAGGGAATCCTGGCCCACAACCAATTGCTCCAGGTTCACATTCATGTTGAGAGGAGCTGGTGATGTCTGGGACACCTGAACTGTGCAGTGCTGGGAGCCAGCAGGTCTCTGGCCAGCCCAGCCCTGAGGGAAAATGACCCTTCCAGGGTTTTTCACCTCCGCATGCTGAGTGACTGTGTTGCAGCTACACGAGGTCGTAGTGTTACTCCAGTTCACATCTTCCTCTAGTGCTTTTAAAGCTGTTCTGTTGCCCAAATGAAAAAGTTTCTTTCTAGAATTGCTGCCTTTGAAGTGACAGTGTTTGTTCTGTCCCTGCCCTCCCAGATGAAGGGGGTTAACCTGTCCTGCGTGCGCACCTGCATGGTGGTGGCCGAGGAGAGACCCAGGATCACCCTCACCCAGTCTTTCTCCAAGCTCTTCAAGGACCTGGGCCTCTCTGCTCGGGCAGTGAGCACTACCTTTGGCTGCAGGGTCAATGTAGCAATTTGTTTACAGGTGAGATTAAAATGCTTGTTCCCTCACACAGAATCTCTGGGAACTTGGTAGAAAGTCACGCTCAGCCGAATTGATTTATTTTTCTGATGAACTAGATCTCCATTGCTTGTTTGCTTCATCACCAAGTTAAAATAAGCTTTTTAATAAGATGTTTAATATAATGTTGATAATGATAAATTCACTTTTCTGCACTAATTGACCAATTGATTTGCTTTTCTAATACAGAGGGTCAGTACTAAGAAACTTGTTTCCTTCCTACTATGCAGGAGAAGTATTAAATAAACAGCTTCCTGTTCATAAATATTACATGTCACAAGCAGTACTGTTTCAGCTTTTGTGTCACTCAGATTTTGTCTTGTGTTGTATAATGTGGAATTAAATGGAAGACAGAATTTTGCACGTCTTATTTTACAAATAAGACCCAGGAAAATTGACACAATTGGCAGGTTTGTTTTTTTAAAAAATATCTCAAATGAGTACCAGCAACATGCAAATAGTTTTGTCTCACCTTATGTGAGAGTTGAACTTTGTTTTTTACTTAAAAGTGTGAAATTGGAAGCTTTGAGAGGGAGAATATGCCCATAAAGTACTCAGCCATGCTTCACAGTCTGGTGATAATGACATGCTGTGGGCCAGAATCACCTTTGATGGTTTAGTGTTCAGCTGATAATAATCTTTTATGTGTAATTTAACCAGAGGAAGTCTAATTTTTCTTAATGAGGTATTTTTTTTTCCCAATCAGGAGTTTTAAAAAAATGCATATGTTTGATGTAGATATAGATATATACACACACATTTCAAAACTTACTGAAAAACCAGCTATTAAGTAAGCATGGACTAGAAAATGGGAAAGCACCCTGGAGTTTGGAAGATGCTTGATTTAATAAATAAAGTAATAGTGCTCACCTTTTAGAAGAGGCAGTATGTAGCTTTGTATGTGGGAAATATCATAGGGGGCACATGGATGAAGTATGTGTGATTTTAAATTTAATATTCCAATTTTATTGATATGGATTACACATAAAAACATAGGATTCTATGAAAATCGGTACTCTACTTCTGCAAAATTTTGTTTTCCTTTTTTTTTTCCTTCTTGATGCCCACTAGATGAAGAAAAGCCTTTCTAGCTCTCAGAATATATTAGTGTCCTATGTTTCCTACGAGAGAGATATTCTGGGACACGAGTTACTCAAATATGCTGCCATTCACAATTGTTTCCTTAGTTTCTATAGTTTCTTTCACAATTAAAGGAGAAAGGATTTTTAGCAAGACCAAGCTAAAAGGTTATAAACAAATAACGTCAGAGTGATTTCATGAATCAATAGGTAGAAAACCAGGAAGGATACATATGAAATCAAGATGACTACAAATTAAGATTTTAAATTCATTGAATAAAACATTTCAGCTGCCAAGTGTGATGGAATGGCTTTCCAGATTGTCTGTGTGCATAAAGATTTCAAAAGCCAGTTTGGGATCAGGGGTGAGAAACAGCTTTTCTGCATAATACTGAATGGCAGCATGAAAAGTACTCCAGAAATAGCCAGTGAGGAATACACAGAACTGCTGGGCAGTTAAGCTTCCCCTTCATTTTATGCCTTTTTCATCTCTGTTTTCCATTCTTGAGCCCCTTTTTAATAGGAGGGGTTTTCTACCCCTCTTCCTCCATTCTTCCAAAGTGATACCTCCAGTAGACTTTTTAAATTGGATGTAAATGAGTATAAATGAAAGTCCAAACTTTTGATACAAATTAGCAGGCAGATAAATACATGGCTTCCAACCCTGCTGAGCTGGTTCACTGAGAAGGTGTTTCTGAAGCTGCAAACAGTTTGGCAGAGGGAGAAGGGATTTATTGTAAAGCAGTGTATGAGTTGCCTTTGTTCATGATCTGAGACTTGCATGTTTCCAAAAGAACTACCTAAAAGTGCCAAGCTCTTAAATAATCTGAAATGGAAATTTTCTTTTCATTCTTAAACAGTGTTAAGTTTTGTTTTCTGTCTTACTGTGTGTATCTTATGTTTCCAGTGCCTCTTTGTTTGTATTTTCTTTTTTTCCCTTTCTCTGTTTCCCACACTTTGATGGCCTCTGTTACTTCTGTTTGTGGTCCTGCTGTCAGCCAAACAGGCTGGGCAAGCTGGCTGAACAGGTATAGTGATGCATGTGTGCTTGTCACGTCCTAAAGTCCATCTGGTTCTGCAGTGTTAGGGACTAGGCCCACATAGGTTTGTGCTTACATCCTTCTGCACTGGCTATATGGGTTTTAGAGCAGGTGCTTACTCAAATAAAATGCTAAAAGTTGAATTTTAAATTAAAAAATTTTGCAAACTTAGACTTACCTGTACAACATAGTTCACTTGTGCATTCATTGACTGATTCCATAAAAAGCAAAGGCTCTGCACTGTAGTCACTGTAGAAAGGGGGGCTACTTTATTTCTTGTACATTAGGGAAGGTCTTTGTGTCAGTAATAAAAGGGAGAGAAATTTGTGAATTTATGTGACTGTGAGAATGAAAGCAAGGTGTTGTGGCTTCTGTTGAATTTGTTTCTTCCTCCTTATTCTTAGGGAACAGCAGGACCAGATCCCACAACAGTCTATGTAGATATGAGGGCACTTCGACACGACAGGTACAGTCTGTTAAAGCAGTAACTCTTCAGTGGCTATGGGGAAGAAGCTTCAGCCTCATTGCATTGGTTTGTTAAAATATCCTTGGCAGCAGCCAACTGACTCCTTGCCATATTATATCCCTGTGCTGTGCAATTCCAAGAAATCTGCTCTCTAACAATCCTTTAGGTAGTGGAAATAGCAGTTAGAATATCCCTTAGTCTTTTTATTTTCCTTCAAACCAAAACCACTCTGTTCCCTCAGCCTTCCCTGGGCTACACTGTGTCACTTAATGCCACTCAGTCTGCTTGCTCTTTACTGTTTGTAATTCCTACTGATGCTCTGCCATGACTCAGTGTGACAAGTAGAGAGATCCAGGAGAAACCAGAAAAGAAGATGAATTTAAAATGCTGGTGGGACTGCAACCTTTAGGCTTTGTTGGAAATAGTTACTCATCTTTCCAGATAGCAGAGTTACAGATTCTTAAAAGATATGTGTTAAATGGGAATGCTAATAGGGAAGTTTTGAAGACAGCTAGAAACTTGTAACTGTAAGTTGTGAGTAAATGAGAGTAACTGGCTGATTCATTGCAGCTCAGGCTGGAGTAGCAGTGGATCTGTGAGAACACATCTGTTTAAGTTCTTATCTTGGTTTGAAAGACAGGTGTCTGCCAAGGAAGGCAGGAACCTCTCTTGAAATGGAATGCATGACCCCCTTCCCTCCAAATCATTATCACTGAAATTAAGGAGCTTTGAGGGCTGTGCAGCAGCAGCTGAGCTCCTGCAAGCAGCCAGGAGAGGCTCCCTCAGAGTGGGAGGGGCTCAGGGTCCTGGGTTTTCCCCTGAGTAGATGGCGAGGGTCCTTTCCAGTCCTTTGCAGGTCCCAGTTCACCAGCTGCTCTTAGGAGCAAAGGCTCACCCATGGTAGAAGCAGTAAAAGGCACAACTCCAAAGTGGCTGCAAGTTCTTTCCACAGCAACCACAGACCAGCCCTCTCCCCTCTGATCTGAGAGCAAGAGAGAGAAGAGCCAAGCTCAACTCCTCACACCCCTGCCAAAATCTCAGGATCTCTGCCCTTCCCAAGAGAAAGCCCCTCAGTTACAAGAGTCCACCCAGCTGCACCTTTCCCCCTCCTCCTTGCCTACTCTTTCTTAAGTACAGTCATTATCATCTCTTAGGCAGCAAATAGGAGAAAATTCCCTGAGAGAAAAAGGAAAAAACCTTCTAAAAAATCCTAACATTACAACAGTTCTTAAAGCCTCATACAAATGTATCCTCTTATTTTCTCAGGGTGCGTTTGGTAGAGAGAGGTTCTCCACACAGTCTGCCACTTACGGAGTCTGGGAAGGTGAGAGAATGAGTGTGATCCTTCCTCCTCACAGAATCACAGGGTTGGAAAGGACTTAAAAGCTCATCTCATTCCAGTCCCTGTCTGCCATGGGTGGGGGGACACCTTCCACTAGCCCAGGTCGCTCCAAGCCCCATACAACCTGCCTTTGGACATTTCCAGGGGTGAGGTAGCCACAGCTTCTCTGCACAACCTGTGCCAGAACCTCACACTCTCACACAGGAGAATTTCTTCACAACATCTACTCTAAACCTCCTCTTTCAGTTTAAAGCCATTATGACACTCGTTATGTCCTCATGGCCTTCACCTGGGCAGGGAGCTGCATCACCTGGATCTCAGTAAAGAATATGTGGGACAAGCTTGGCTAATCAGAATGTGTCCAGGAGAACAGGTTATGGTTGAGTAGTTAAAGTGAAGCCAGGTGCATGATGTGAAGCAATAGGATAAATTGCTACCACCGAAACAAATCTGAAGCCTTCATATGGAAGGCATTTTCTAGGTGTGAAACCAACGCTGAAACTGCAAAACAGCTGCTCAGAGCTAAAGTTATTTAGTAAGTTTGGTAAGAAGAGATGGTTAGTATCTGTGGTGCAGAAAGGAGTAGTAAGGGAAACAGATTGTTGACTTCTGATTAACTTTTCTTTTGATTAATTCATTTTCTTAACTTCTGTTTGCTTCTTATTTGAGATTCTTCCAGGAGTAAAGGTCATCATAGCACACACAGAAACCAAGGGACCTCTGGGAGACTCACACTTAGGAGAGGTAAAGATTTGGTACTGTTGTACTGTGCTTGTCAGCAGTGATGTGATACATGGATACCTCCTGTTAGATAAATGCCTTCCTTCCCCTGAGTGAGACAGCCAGGATGAACCCCACAGAGAGCTGGCTCGGTGTGCATTCCTGCACATGTGGCTGCACAGCACCAGGTGAGACCAGGGCGCTAGTCTGTGTCTGCCCAGCAGCTAGAACAGGTAGGGATGTACTCCCATCAGTGAGCAGCAGCAGTAGGTAATTTGCTGCTTGGTTTAACCTTTGTTTTATAGGCATCTTTTACTGTGTAATAAGATGTGCAGCTAATAGGTTAGCAGGTGTTCCTTTCCACTAAGCCAAATGCCTGGTTCATCTTTTTATGGCCTTTACCATCCCACAATTACATGTATATAAAACTCCTTTTCTCTGGACAGAAGTTAATGATTTCCATAAAACTGGCATTTTGGAGTAGTCAGAATTGTCAGTGGAACAGATATTTTAAATCAATTAACGGCACTGTCTGTGTCTGGCAGAATAACCTGTGTTTATTCCAGTTTGGATTTGGTTTCTGCCCTAGATCTGGGTGAGTAGCCCACACAATGCTACTGGTTATTACACGGTGTATGGAGAAGAGGCACTGCACGCTGATCACTTTAGCGCTCGCCTGAGTTTCGGGGACACGCAGACCGTGTGGGCTCGCACCGGGTACCTGGGCTTCCTGCGCAGGACAGAGCTGACGGACGCCAGCGGAGGTGAGGGCACACCCCTGCACCACAGGCACCTGGGCTCTTGGAGTCCAGAATGCAGAGAATAGTCCTCTGCGTGTTTTGAAGGATCTGAACCCCCTGACAAACACTGCCTTTAACCTTCGTCCATGGAAAGGGCTTCCTAGGCTTTGGGATGAAACAGAATTCTCAAGAATGTTAATTAGATAGTAGCATAGTATGTCATTTATCACAGGGTGAGAAATTTAGATTTTTGGGTTTGTTAGTATGGAAAGTGGATGGAGACAAGATGGAGGATCCTCGTCATTTTTAGAGTTCTTCCTTCCTCTTCATCTACTCCATGTTCTGCAGTGTTTGGGGCACAGGATGATTGGCTGGAACTTGCTGCAGTGTAGAGCTACGTGAACAGAAATTTAGTTGGTTATTGGTAGAAAAGCAGAAATAATGTACGTTCTAGGTGATAATTGGGTGAATTATCTTTAAGAGAACCTTGATTCTGGGTGTTCAGCCCTTTTTGGTGTCTTTTGTCCCTCACACTAGGCTGGTGTAAAGCCTGGTGTGCTGAGATTGCTGATAAAACTATAAACAACCTGGAGAACAAGAACAACCAGGAGTTACATTTGCTTTCTTTCTTAATGAGGACTTTTGCAAAAAGGCCTCCCCTATCAGGGGACAGATGTGTGGGAGTGGAAGAACTCTCACACTGGGCCAGCACAGGCCGGGCTGTCCGGCAAGGTTATCCATCACAGAAGACTCCTAAATTAGGGAGGAGATGTTCTGTCATTCATCAGGTTCAGGACTTGCATGGACACCAGTGATTTTGCAGTCTTTCAGAAGTTAAAAGTCTAGAGGAGGAACTTTCCAGGATAGAAAATAAATTGTTAATCTTGGGGGATTTTTTTGATGTCTAAATTTGGGAAAAGTTTACCTTCCGTCTGCTCTGTTTTCTGTTGAGACAGAATACAAAGTAGATACACCTCTTGATTATCATGTGATTAAAAAAATAAACCTCTGAACATTCTAAGGAGTCTGAATGCTTGTAACTTAGTAACAAATGTGTAGTGCTGTTTTTCTGTAATTGGACTTAAGTGAATGATGGTATCTACACAAATAGTGTCATTGTCCCAACTGCTGCCACTGAATAATAATAGCATGTTTTTGTACCTTGTAGCTTTCTGAAAAATCACAGAGATTTTTATCACTATGGAACAATGTTAGTTGTCCTTTAGTTTTTAAGAGGCTTTGTGCAGCAAATTAACATACAGTATACATGAAATACAGCTTCCCAGCATGATTTTCACCTCCAGTGACACAACTGAGCAAGACTATAGAACAGTTAGCAAAGAAAAAGCAAAATTGAACTGAACAGAGTTATAAAGATGAATGTGGGGAGCTTGTCATTCAGGTAGAGTCTAGGAGAGCTTTGCTTCTTTAACCGGGCAAAGCTGAGGCTAAGGAGTGGACAGAGTTGTTACTGTGTAAACTGTGGGATCTTAAGAAGCTGAGTAGAATTTTGAGGACAAGTGGGTATAAGCTGTTAAAAAGTATAAGGTGTTACAAAGAAAAAAAAGAAGTTAAATTTGGGAACTGGAGAAGTGGTTGTGTTGATCAGAGAAGAAAAGTTCTCTGGTAAGAATAGTGGAACAAAAAGATGCTGTAATGGTGGATTTTGCTTGTGTTTATGAACAGAGGTTACATTACATGAGAGAAAGGACAGAACTGGCAGAAATTCTTTTCTTTGTGGTTTCAGTTGCTTGGAGTCATAGGCAGAAGTGCAACATGAGTTCTTAATTCTCTACACTAGAGCTTGTATTCTAGACTCTTTCCCCTAGGAAGCACTGGGAACATCTTAGAACATCAGGAATGAGCACATACAAGTGTCTGTGTTTGAATATAGATATCATGTAGATATAATGATGTTGAAATGTTTGTGCTGTATTGCAGAGAGGCACGATGCTTTGTATGTGGTGGGTTCTTTGGATGAAACACTGGAGCTCAGAGGAATGAGGTACCACCCCATCGACATAGAAACCTCTGTAATCAGGGCACATAAGAGCATTGCAGAATGGTAAGAACCACAGCATTATTCTTCTGTATCATTATGTGTCTTCTAAAGCAGAGCTAGTAACTTCCTTGGCTGTGTTGGAATGTACACATGTGGGTGTGGTAAACACATCTCAAGAATTTCAGGGATGATGCCTTCTCACGTGTGTTATTCCCATTTGGCCATAATGAGTTTTGTATATCATTGGCTATAGGTCCTCTCCAGCCTCAGAGCATTCAGGTTTACTTGTGAGCCTTGGGAGGTCTTGTCTTTTTTTTGAATAATGTCTTTTAATAAGTTTTCTGTGTGTTTTTTTCCTCCCCACTAACACGTGTGTCATGCCGACAGTGCTGTGTTTACATGGACAAACCTGCTGGTGGTGGTGGTAGAGCTGGAGGGCTCCGAGCAGGAGGCGCTGGATCTGGTGGCGCTGGTGACAAACGTGGTCCTGGAGGAGCATTATCTCATTGTTGGTGTTGTGGTCATCGTGGATCCTGGGGTCATTCCCATCAACTCCCGTGGTGAGAAACAACGGATGCACTTGAGAGATGGATTTCTAGCTGATCAGCTGGATCCTATTTATGTTGCCTACAACATGTGAAAACAGCAAATTGCATCAAGGCTAAAGCACCAAAATCCAAGGGGCTTTCCTCGTAATAATATTGGAATCCATGCTCTTGTTTTTAAAAGCTGTTGAAGACCTTAGGAAAATGGAGAAACTTCTCTTTACATGCAGCCCTTCATCTCCCAGATTGCATGTGCTTTCATAAACCCATTGTAACAGTCACAGCTGTCTTAGGATGGAGAGTTTACTGGAATTCCTGAAGGAAGCTTATTAAAACTATCATGGACCAATCTTATTTTAGGGGGGGCAGAGGGAGAGAATAATTATGAATGTCAGTACTTGATGCACTGCATAAAAGGACATAGAGTGGGGTGGGGAGAGAACACCAGCTGTGAGGAGGACTCCTGGAAACAGCACCCAAAGTCGTGAGTAAGCATCCAGAGTTCACCCTCCACGTGACTGCACTATATTGGCAGTATTGGGGTTGGGGCGTATCCTTCAACATTGCACACACCTCTGCCACATTCTCTACTGAAAGGAATTTTGCACATATTTGAGATCTAAAAATGCAGCCTTTTATTTTAAGTCACTGACTCGTTCAGAAGAAGCCAACCCTTTCCAATCCTGGAATCAGTGTAACAGTTATGCTGCTGTTCAGCTTTTTGTACCAAGCAAAAACAAATACTGTAACAAGGTTACTTACGGTGCCATGCTGGACTCTGTAATGCTATAAACTTTATAATAAAATACAAAGTAATACCCAGTTTTAAGTACTTGACGCAGGAGCCTTCAGTGCTCTTGCTCTTTCAACTCCATGTCAAAGTTGCTTGTTTTCATAGTGTTAGCTGTTAATTCCTGCCCTGCATAATGCCATGGATTTGAAAATCCATTCCAAAGCCACTATGAATGATTTGTATAAATGTTTACAAAGCATAAGCTTACAAAATGTTTTCCCTGAATATTCTGTGCTAAAACTTGAAATAGTAACTTCTTTTTCCCACCATGGAAAACCTATTCAGTGTTAGTTAGCTTGAGCTGCTGTGGTACAAAGTTCCTTTTGTTTTCTTTGGAGTTGTATTTAAACTCTTATGTTTTGGCTAAAATATCCAGTTGGTTGAGTCACAGTCGGACTAATTAAGGCTTTGAAGTTTCTGCCTGATCTAACACTGCAGTGAATCTAATGCAGAAAGAGAATATGAAGTTACTCAAATAATTCTGTATTTGAAGGTAGGCACGAGACTAGCAAATAATTATTTTTATAGATTTGTTAAAGATTGAGAGCTACATAAAATTTTTTTAATAATGCACAAGTTTGCAAAAGAGCCAGTTTTATCTGCAAGGCAATTCTGCCTGGATCAGTGCCTAAGAAAGATGGATGTCAGTCCTCTGATAGATCAGATTTATCCATGGTCAAATAAAGTCTGAAATCTTCAAGAAAAAGCTCTCCTTTATAGTAGTTATGGGCCCTGATGGTGTTTACCTGTGGTGTATAATACAGCTGCATATCTGACTGTAATTATGTACAGAACTTGTGTAACTTATTGTGTGAGTCCAGCAGCCTCCAGCAGTGGGCTGTGGGACACCCCTCCTACCAAAACAGCTGGCAAAAGGAGACAACTCCCTAGCCCCCAGTTCCATGTTGTAGTTTTTTAGCAAAATAAAGCATTGTAAGACTTTTGTATTGAGATACTGATGAAAGTAATACAAGTTGCCTTGTAAAGTAAATCTTAAAACAAAAAGCTTATTAAACATTTCAAAACAGCTCTTCTCAATCTGACTTTATGAATGTTGAAACTTAAGCTGTTAGGTCAAAACCTTGGCTTACCACAGTTCTCACTCATGTAACAGACAGTTTAATGCCTTAAGAGCTTTTTCTGCAAAGCTTCACTGTAATTGCTTTGCAGGTAGAGCAGTTGTAAAGTGTGGATGGTCCTGAATTCCCTGTGTTTTGAACCTCTGGAGTGCTGATATCACTGTGTCACATACAACGTCACTGCCATGGGGCCAGTGGAGCATGGCTGTTACAATGTCACTGCTGTGGTGCAGCTGCTGAGCCTTTCCAGGGCCTGAGCTCCAGCTCCAGGCATGGCCATGTCCCTGCTTGGTTTGCAGCCAGACACCCACTGAAGTTTACACCCTTGGAGAACATTGCAGAAGGCACCAGCTGGACAGAGGGAGGCCTGATGCCAGACTTGGGCTGTTGACTTCCAGGGAGAAAGCAGTAGCTGGAAAGGAAGAGCACAAACAGAAACATCAGGACCAGGATGGTGCTCTCCAGCAGCTTCATCAGGCTGACCACAGCAGCCACTGCATTACTGAAGTTTTCCAGAATGGTCATGGTACAGAAGGTTCTCTCTCCAGGCCAGTAAGTCCCATGGGCCCCTGTATCCCCTGGAAAGTTGAGAATGAGAGGGTGTGTTGGGTGTGAGAAGGCTTGGGCAGGGTGAGGGCCATATGGGTTGCCCTCGAGGGCCAAGGATGCCCTGGAAAACAGCAGCTCAGGAGATGAACACGTCCCTGCCAGCCAGGGGAGTTAGCGTGGGATGAGATGGAATGGCATAGCATGGCATGGCCAAAGGATAGACAGTACACTTGGCCTGGGATACACACACAGGAGACAGAGTGATCCTGCCAGCTGCTGAGAGTCCCCCAGCACAGGGAGCAAGGAAGCAGAGGCTGGCTTAAGGAGCAGGCATGGCAATGGGAAGAGCCCATTGTGCAGCAGTAATGCCAAGGGACACCTTTACTCACTAGCTGCCTGGGTGATCCAGGATTCCTAGGGTGTCCAGGGCTTCCTGGGGTCCCATCGGCTCCAGGGATCCCTGCAGGACAGAGGAGCATCATGCCAGCATCTGGTGTACCCCAGCACTGCCAGACTCCTTCAGTGCCCCAGCAGTGCTGGTCCCAGCACTGGGAGCTCAGGGCAGCCCCAAGGCAGAGCCGGGTTCCAGGTTGCCTTTGCCCCGTGCTGAGCTGGGGTGTGAGGGGGCAGTGTGGGGCTCCAGCTCGGGCTCCGCAGAGGTGATGGATGTGGCGCGGTGATGCTGCCCTGACAATGTCCACCCCAGCATCCCCCGGCCCCCTTTCACCTCCCTGCTGCCGGCGGGGCTGTGGCACAGCGGTGCGGTGTGGCCAGGCACCCGGGCACCCGCTGGCTTCTTGTGCCTGCGGGGGCAGGCAGCGGCAGCCGGGGCGGGGTGTCTGAGCCGGGCTCCGTGCCTTCTCCAGGGGACTGGACCTGCCGCCCACCTGGGAGCCGCTGGGAAGTCGCCCTTGTGAGAGGAAAACACCGCCTGCTTTACTTGTCTTCTGAAGACGGTAAGGGGACACAGTTGCAATCAGTTTTTATAGGTGACAGGTACGTAGTGATATCCCGTTTCAAAATGTATTGCAGTAAACTCGTCTCTTTTTGTAAACAAGTACTTGGAGATTATCCATAGACCCAGCTGTTACACATTACAGATCTATTATGATGCCATTTATTTGTTCATATTTTTCAAAGATAGAATGCCTACTCACTGTTCTTTAGATGGGTCTTTCAATGAACAGAATGTTCTGTGAATCCAGCTTGCAATTCAATTTGAAGGTGTGAATGCTTTCCTTAAAGCTGCTGTTCTGCTCTAAACAGTGAGTATGCAAAAATAGCAATTCCTTGTATGTCTGATCTTTTCATTATGTTTACTGCAGGTCGTTGGGAGCACTCATCTATATCGAACACACTTTTTCTGCTGTTTTAAGATTGCAGAGTCAGGCCAGACAGGGAAAATAAGGTTATTCCAATTCACTCAAACATACCACCAGCAAAATGATTTGTCAAACTGAAACTATTGCTGCTTGTGCAAAACCATTTATACCATGAGAGTGAAAGCATCAATGAAAATACATGTTGCAGTCAGTTTCAGAAAAAGCCTTATATGCAGCCTTGGGGCTCCTTTCCTCAGGGTCAGGGCTTCCTTGCCAGAGCTTTGGGGTGATATGTTTAAAGAAGCAAAAGGGTTTTACAGGGCCCAAGGCTGAGCAAAACACTTCAGTCCTCTGCCTGTCTCCCTGACAGTGTGGGCTCCTCATGCCAGGCTCAGGCTGAAAATCCAGCCTATTTCTTTGCCGTTGGTGTGCGTGGCCCCAGGCTCTGCCAGACCAGGAGACAAACACCATGGGTCATTGAACTGGGACAAAAATAGGAATGAAAGCACAGGGATTTGGGTGGGAGGGTGAAGAAACTGCCTCTGCCTGGCTGCACGCAGAGTCCCAGCACACACAGCAGCTTTGCAGGGAGCAGGTTCCCTAGCACCTGCAGACACAGCAGCCAGAGCTGAGCTAGTTCCTGGCTGAATCCAGCTTAGGTTCAGACACAGAAAGACATGGATGAAAACAGTGCCTGAGTAATATGAATTCAGCAGTTATTAAAAAATCTGGCTCGGGTTGTGTAGAGACAGAAAAATCAAGTTGTTCATCCTCCTTCACTCCCCTTAGGCAAATACTACCATAAATTATCTTAAGATTTTGGCATCCACGGACAAGTGGATACTTGCATGAACCTTATTTCAGGCAGACTCATTGTGACAATTTTTTTTTTTGAACAAAAATAAATAGACTATTTAGCCTCAAATGCAACACCAACATCAGTGAACTTCTAGATTTCCCTCTGTTCGTACAGACTGTGCAAGAGAAGCAGCACAGCTCTCCCTACTGAGGACCAGTGGGATGAGACACAAGTCCCCATCCATTCTCCCTCCAGGAGAAGTCCAGCACCATCCAAAAATTATTTTGCTCTCACTGAACACGGCCAGGGCTGAAATGGTGAGTGACCTAAGCCTAGTTAATTAAATAAATACCAAATAAATTAATTAATTTTAAAATATAATTACTGTATCTTCTCCAAATAATCCCTGATGTTATTCTGGACCTGAGTGAATAGCTATTTGCTAGAAGAGGAGTATTTTAAATTAAACTCGTAGTGTGCATTATATACTCTAAGTATTAATGATTATATAACGCTAAGTATTAATAGACAGGCATTTTTCTGTCCTGGGGTGCTGATGGGTGCCACATTTGTGAATAGCTCTTTTGTCCCTGGGAAGTGCACAGAAATTAAGGGCTTTTCTGCCAGTTTAGCTTGGTCTGGTGTCACCTCTGTGGCAGGAGAGAAGCCAGGTCACTCTGAAAGGCTGAAAGGAATTTTATCACTACATTTAAACAAGAATATATAAAATTTCTACCCTGCCCTGCTACAGCAGCAGCAAGTACAGCAACTCTGGATTTACAATCCCTATGTGCCTCCTTTTGAGAAGCCTTCTCTAAGCCAAGGGACTTTGAAGGGCTGAAAACCACTTTCTCACTGGCCTGGGAAGACAGTGGTCATACACTGGGGGCGTTAGGAAAGAGATTGGGGACACGTCACAGGGACAGGGCATGAGGAGCTCTGCCACCTCCTCACGGCACCCCCTGCATGAAGGTAGACACCGTGCTGGAGGCACCAAGGCAGGGCTCACAGTGAGGATACCTGACTCACCTGTAGAGCAAAACGCAGCGTTTGATGGGTGTCGGCCCCGCTGCCGCACCCCCTGCCTCGGGCAGGGCTGCGGTGCCTCAGCAGTGCCCGACCCCGGGAGGGCAGAGCTCGGGGCGGCGATGCAGGGCGGTGCCAGCAGCAGGTGAGCTCAGGCACCCGGGGCTCAGGGTGTCCCCAGGGCCGGACTGCACCCGGACACGTGTCCCCAGTCCCTCGGGGCCCACGAGGACATGAGCGGGGCACCCAGGCTGGGCCGGCCTGGCTTGGTGATTTTCACCAGCGATGGAAACCCCACGCCTGGACTTCGGGGGTGCACGGAGGTGGGGACAGTCGCTCTGGGGGCTGGCGCTGTAAACCAAAGGCGCGGGACGGCATTCGGGTCTGGGGGGGTGGCACTCCTGGGGAAGCGAGCGGGATGGCTGTGCTGGGGGACGGAGGAGCCGATCCTGGCCCCTGTCCGGGCCATGTCCCGCAGCAGGCGGGCCGGGAGGCGATGGGGCCGGGAGGCGGTGGGGCGGGCCGGGAGGCGATGGGGCGGGCCGGGAGGCGATGGGGCCGGGAGGCGTGGGGCCGGGAGGCGATGGGGCCGGGAGGCGATGGGGCCGGGAGGCGATGGGGCCGGGAGGCGATGGGGCCGGGAGGCGATGGGGCCGGGAGGCGGTGGGGCGGGCCGGGAGGCGATGGGGCGGGCCGGGAGGCGATGGGGCCGGGAGGCGGTGGGGCGGGCCGGGAGGCGATGGGGCGGGCCGGGAGGCGATGGGGCCGGGAGGCGGTGGGGCGGGCCGGGAGGCGATGGGGCGGGCCGGGCAGCACCGGGCGGGGCGGACCGGGGGCCGCGCTTGGTGCCGGCCCGCGCCGCCATTGGCTGTCGCCCGTGAGGCGATGTGGGCCCAGCGGCGCGGCCCCCGCGCTGTCGAAGGGAGCGGCGATGGCGGCAGGCGCCCCGTGCGTCCCGGCGGGGGGAGCGGGGACAGATCCCGGCGGTGGGATCGGGATCGGCGGTGGCGGGGGGCAGTGGGTGGATCCCGGCAGTGGGATGGGAGCGGCGGTGGGCAGCGGGGTCCCGGCGGGGCGGCCGCCGTTGACGGTGCCCGTGTCCGGCAGGGAGGTTCGGCGGAGGGGCGGCCCTCGGCGCTCGGCGGCGGCCACGGAGCTGCCGGCCTGGCGGCTGCGCTGCGAGGGAGGGCGGCAGCTCTGGCGCTACCTGGGCGACGGCGATAGCGATGTCGGGGAGCGGCGAGCGCAGACAGCGCTGGAGCAGCACAGCCTCGGGCTGGACACGGTGCGGGGGGCCCGGGCCGGGGCGGTGGGGCCGTGCCCGGGGCGCACCGCTGAGGTGCCCCTGTCTCCCCGCAGGGCGCGACGCTGCAGACGCTGCCGGCGGCCGTCTCGGCCCGGGAGGCGGCCCGCAACGGGATGCGGTTCTACGCAGCGCTGCAGGCCGAGGATGGGCACTGGGCGGGAGACTACGGCGGACCGCTGTTCCTGCTGCCAGGTAGGCCTAGGCACCTGCCCAGGGCTGAGCGCCCTGGGGTTCGGCTCTCTACAGTGCTGGCCTGTCTGGTCCTGCAGGTCTCCTCATCACCTGCCACACGGCCAACATCCAGCTGCCCGAGGGGTTCCGGAAGGAGATGGTACGCTACCTGCGCTCTGTGCAGCTCCCGGATGGAGGCTGGGGCTTGTGAGTAGCAAAGATGCTTCTTTGAGTGATGGCAGCTCCAAGGTCCAGGACTTGGAGCTGCTGTCGGATCTGCTCAGGCTCGGGGAGGGGGACTCAGCACCTGTGATAGCTCTGGGTGGTTGGACTTGCTTGTGCAGCACTCCAGGTGCACTGTTTGTCACAGAGATGGCTGTAGCGTCAAGTCTAGCCACATCTCCTCTTGGACACTATATCCCAAAGTATCATGTGTGACAGGGTAGTGCAGAGCAATGTTTCTTCCTGTATTAGTCAGGTCCCTGTTTTCCAAAGTCACCCCTGGCATCCCACTTCACCCTAACAAAGGCAGCCTTGTGCAGTGGCTTGTGTCTGGCTCACGGCAGTAGCTGACTAATGGATGTGGTGTTTCTGTGTATGCTCCTGACAGACATGTGGAAGACAAATCAACAGTGTTTGGCACAGCCCTCAACTACATAGCCTTGAGGATCCTGGGGCTCGGGCCAGATGACCCTGACATTGTGCGGGCCCGTGTCAACCTGCACAGCAAAGGTCAGCCATGGGGCTGGGACACTGGTGAGAGAGGTCTGGCCACAGCTGAGGGCTGCAGGGAACACTGGGGGCTGCCAGGTGGTGGAAGAGCTGTTGTTCTTAATTGCCTTTCACGGCTACTGCATTTTCAATTAATGATGGGAAGCTGTGTTGCATTTTTGTACCATTGCCTGCTTGCCCTGTTCTGGGAGCTGTGTCCCAACCTGAGTAGTGTGCTCCCAAACATGGGGAGAAGTGGGCCCTGTGATGGGGAAGAAAGGTGGGAGCTGTCATGGCTGTGTTAACCCTGAAAGCTGATACCGTTCTGTGCAGGAGGTGCTGTGGGAATCCCTTCCTGGGGCAAGTTTTGGCTGGCTGTCTTGAACGTTTACAGCTGGGAGGGAATGAACACGCTTCTCCCAGAGTTGTGGTATGTGCCCCCCTCACTGTGGAGAGAGGAGCTGGTGTCAGTCCTGCCACCAGCCTCAACCGAGAACTGGTGATTGCTGGGTTAACTCCAGCTACAGCCAGGAACTGGAGGTGCTCAGGCTGCTTGTCAGCTGGGAGCCAGCAGCAGGCCAGCCAGCAGGTGGATAGCACTGATCACTGCATCCAAGGGAGATGTTGGAGTGCAGCCCTGTTAGCATTTCCCACAGGGTCCCTAACACGTTCCTTTGCTCCCTGCCTGCCACCAGTATCTTCCAGCAGCCAGAACTGGACCCTAGCAGGAAGGGACAGCCACATGTAAGGCTGCCTGCCCTAAACCCTTGCGTGTAACCTCTCTGAATACTGAAAGGGCTGCTGGCTGTCAGAGAGGGAAAGTGCCTGACACTGTCTCTGGAGGAAATTGGGGCTGCACAGTACCAAGGGCTGCTGGCACTTTGTTAGTAAATGCCATTAACTGTTAGTCCAGGCCTCTGTCTTCAACTCCCATGTGACTGAACTGGCTTCTCTCCTTCCTCTTTGAGCTCGAGGTCCTCCCTGCCCCTTGTCAGCTGGGCCTGGAGTGGTGTCAGGAGGGAGTATCCCTGTTGGAGGGGGAATCAGAGCAGTGCCATGCCGTGTGTATAGCCCCTAGTGCAGGGGACAGGGAAAGGCCTGCCCTGCTCTGGGCATTCTGCACAACATCTCTCCAGTGGCCCCTGGCCTTCCTAGTTCCTCACAGCAGCACTTTTCTCTGTTGCAATCAGGCTGCTTCCCACATGGTTTCCAGCCCATCCATCTCGGCTCTGGTGCCACTGCCGCCAGGTTTACCTTCCCATGAGCTACTGCTATGCCAAGCGTTTGTCAGCAGAAGAGGACGAGCTTATACGGAGCTTGCGGCAGGTAAGGAGGGAGCTGATCCTGCTGGGCAAGGATACACGGCTCCATGATCACCTGCTGTGCTGGCCATGCCCTGGTGAGGAGCCCTGGCAGCTCTCATAGCCTGCTCATTCTCTGTCAGACAGCAGAGCCTGCTCCCAGCAGTCTGGGCCCCAGGTGCTTGCAAAGCTGCCCTTTGCTGTCTTGTGCCAGGAGCTGTATGTGCAAGACTACGCCAGCATCGACTGGCCAGCGCAGAGGAACAACGTGGCTGCCTGTGATGTGTACACCCCACACAGCTGGCTGCTGGGTGCTGCCTACGGTGAGTGCAGGAGCTGGTGCGAGGAGACTGAAGCTGCCTTGTTCCCTCAGAGCTCTCTGGGGTCTGTACCAGCTACTGGGGTATGCCCTGCAGCTGGGATGCAGACAGGGATTATGTGATCCATGCTGCTCTCCCTCCCTGAGTGCAGCAGGGCCTTGCGCCCCTGTTCTCAGGCCACTCTGGGGCAGAGCTTTGCTCCATCCTGATGCTTAATCAGTTGTTGTGTGAGTTGGGGTGCAGCCTGCCACAGCAAGTGAATCTGGCTGCACAGGGTGAGGGTTTTCTTCACTTCATGTCCCTTTCTTCTCCTGTAGCTATCATGAACATGTATGAAGCTCACCACAGCACTCGCCTGCGGCAGCGAGCCATCACAGAGCTATATGACCACATCAAGGCTGATGATAGATTCACCAAGTGCATCAGCATCGGGCCAGTAGGACACTTGCTGTTAATCCCGTAATATCTCACCCTTTGTCCTTTAAGGACCTGCTTGTGCAATTGCGGCATGTAATAAGCACCAGATCTTGCTCAACTCCTGCTGCTCCTGATGCTCAAGAGCTTAAGGCTAACAGGGCACAGGAGATGCAGAGGGCATGGGGACAGCTGTGGCCTTGAGGTGAGGAGTATCTCTCCATGAGGTCCAGGGACATGATCTGAGGAAGGTCTGGAGTAATCTCATGGCACCTGCCCTACTAACTCAGCTATGCTGGCTGATGCTACAAGTCATTGATCCATTGGGATCAAGGCCAAGATAGCCTCTGGATGGCTTTGTGTTGAGTGGGGGGATGTGTGTCTCTGGGGCTGGAAGAAGCTCTATCCAGAGCAGTGACAGTGCTGCTCTTGGCAGATCTCCAAGACAATCAACATGCTGGTTCGCTGGTTTGTGGAAGGGAAGGACTCCCCAGCTTTTCAGGAGCATGTTTCCAGGATCCCTGACTATCTCTGGTAAGGGCTGAGTGTGTCCCATCTGGCACAGCACACCATGGCTCTTGACTTGCCTCCTGGTGCTCCCACTGTGCCTGTGCTGCAGCACTGTGCTCTCCTCCTCCCACAGGCTGGGCCTCGATGGCATGAAGATGCAGGTGAGTGCTGTAGGAGTTCACCTGTGACTGAAGGCACCCTCGTGTGCTGGGGCAGCCCATGGAGTAATGGCATAGCATGTTCATCCCAGGCCTGAGCTCCTGGCATCTCACCTCCTGTGCCTGGTGGCCTTCTCACTGCCACTTCCCCCAGCTGTGCCAGGAGGGAGTAGTCTGTCCTGCTAGTTTGCCTTCCTGTGCTGGGAGCTGAGAGGCCTCCGTTCTCTCCATCCTCAAGAGTCCTGGGAGAAGGGCAGGAGAAAGCCAGGCCCCTGATTCTACATGTGAGCTGAGCTCTGTTTCTCTCAGAGCCATTATGTCCTGCTGTTCCTTAATGCTAGCCACCTCTCCTGCCTTGGCTTTGCACAGAGCAGACTGAAGCAGCTGTCTTATTTTGTGTTCCCTTGCTGTCCCTTGACCTGCTGCATCTGTCCTCTCTGTGCCAGCTCGTCAGCCGTGATGCAGGGTGACATAGGAGGGAGCTGTTGGGGGTAATGCGGGAGGGATGTGCTGTCTCCACAGCTGGGTCAGGCTGCTGCTAGCACCTGCCTCTCACTATCTATTTCTCTCTTCCAGGGCACAAACGGATCCCAGCTCTGGGATACTGCTTTTGCTGTCCAAGCCTTCTTGGAGGTAATGCACCCTTCAGTGCTACATGCTGCCTTGGGAAAATGGTCTTTGCTCACGAGTCCCTAAATACCAGAGCTCCTGCTGTGCACCCGCTTGGAGCTCTGTTCTGGCCTGGCATCCTGTGACTGAGCTGGGAAGACATGTCTGGCTGCAGCCCCTTGCTGACTGCTCACTGTGCATCTCTGTTTCTAGGCAGGAGCCCAGGAGATGCCTGAATTCACCTCCTGCCTCCAGAACGCCCATAGATTCCTCCAGTTCTCCCAGGTGAGCAGAAGTGGTTGGTGGTGTCTCACACACTGACTGTTGCCTTGGCTGTTGCTCAGAACCCTATTGGATGCATCTGTTGCCTTCTGAAGAGAGTCTCTGAAGGGCTGACTAGCAAAGTGCCAGGCCCAGCCCCCTGTTTTCTACTCCCTGTTTTCAGGGAACTATCTTTGAAGCTTGGAGAGGACCTTGGCAAGGCCCAGGGATGTTTGCGTTTTCTGCCTGAGCTTAGAGAGGCTGGCAAACTGAAAGCTTAGGCTTACTTGCCCTTCACCTGCTCTGGTACTGACACATTTGAGGAACCCTTCTGGGAAACCCAGGATGATTGGATAGTGGCTGTATGAGCTCACCTTCTGCTGGCCAGGCCAACAGTGGCTCAAGGTGAGGGTCACTGTCACCAGTAGCTTCGAGCATGTGCAGTCACAGGTCTTGTTTGTGGTGCTGCCAAGAGGAGCATTGAAAGCAGGTGGTTCCCAGGCAGGCAAGCTCCCAAAGGGCACTTCAGCAGCACTTGCTGAAACCAGGCCTAAAGGTGATTTCTCCCTGCTCCAGAACTGACCTCTTTACTGTCTAATTCCCTCAGTGGAAGGCACTTCCACATGGTTCTGCACCTGCATTGGTTTCAGGCCATGGTCCTGCAACCAGGCACCTGCAGGCTGCCATCACTTGTTTCTTGTCTCCTGCAGATCCCAGAGAACCCACCCGACTACCAGAAGTATTATCGCCATATGAACAAGGTATGACGGCTGGCACTGGTCACTCAGGGATGCATGTCTGGGGCAGGGATTTGAGCAGAGGGAGCAGGAATCAGGGACAGCACCTGCTCTCTTCCAAGAACAGAGTGGGTGAGGGACAGTGATCCTGCTCCCTAAGCCCACCTGGTCCTTTTCCAGGGTGGCTTCCCCTTCAGCACACGGGACTGTGGCTGGATTGTGGCAGATTGCACAGCAGAGGGGCTGAAGGCAGTTATGCTGCTGCAGGAGAAGTGTCCCTTCCTAGCCAAGCTTGTGCCTGCTGAGCGCCTCTTTGATGCTGTGAATGTGGTAAGAGCTGCAAAAATTAGGCCAAGGGACATGCAGGACTGTAAGAGAAGCCAAGGCCCAAGGAATTGTTAGATCTGGTATTAGATCTGGTTAGATCTGAGCTAGTATGAGGCCTGGTGTGGCAACACTGTTGTGATTCAGAGCTGCCTATTTGACCTAATGTCATGTGATGGCCCAGACTGGGCCTGCCTGTCACAGTGGTTTGGGACCTGGGTTTTCTGCCAGTTCCATAGACCTATAGGTCTGACTTTGCCCTCACAGCTGGCTTGGGGCCAGACTGAAGTAGTACTGCCCATGAGGTTGTCCCACCCTCCTCTGCTTGTCTGGGCAGTTGCTGAGCATGAGGAACTTGGATGGAGGCTTTGCCACTTACGAAACCAAGCGAGGAGGCCACTTACTGGAGCTGCTGAACCCCTCGGAGGTGTTTGGTAAGGGAGCTGTGGGTCTTGGCTGTCCTGCCCACTGTGAAAGGACAAAGTGGCCTGGGCTCAGCATGCCCAGGGGGTGCCTGACAGGGGATCAGTGTGCCCTGAGGGACAGGCTGGCAGCAGCTGGCCTGGAGGCTTGCCCACACAGGGGCTGTGGCACTGACACTCATTGCCTGCTGGCAGGTGACATCATGATTGACTACACGTACGTGGAATGCACTTCAGCTGTCATGCAGGCACTGAGACACTTCCAGAGCCAGTTCCCTGAGCACCGAGCCCTGGAGATCAGGTGAGGCGCTGAGATGAGAGCTGGGCAGGGGACAAGACAGGCTCACTGTCCCAAGCTGCCTGCCATGGCCTCCTGAACAATATAGCTGCCTGTCTGCATGCTCTTTGTCTCTTGTGCCCTCCAATAATGGGATCCATCAAAGCCTCAGAGGGGCTGATGGAGCCCCGAGTGAAGCAGACACTGAGTTTGAGCTGCTTCTGAAGGGCATGACTTCTTTCCTGTCCAGGGAGACTCTGCAGAAGGGCCTGGATTTCTGTCGCAAGATGCAGCGAGCGGATGGGTCCTGGGAAGGGTAAGCAGTGTTCCCAGCACCCAGTTTTCTTCTGGGAGAGGGATCATCATGGCAAGCGTTCTGGCTGGGAGGATCTGTGGCAGGGAAAGCAGTTGTGCTCTAGCTGTTGTGTTGTCCTCTAGCTGTTGTGCTTTGCCCCCAGTTACTCTCCCTCCAGCTCAAGTAGAGCAGGTACCTTGCTTGTTGCCCGAGACTCAGAGAAGTGTGGGGTGGCTCCAGCTCCTGTGGTCCCAGTTCTGCTGCCATTTGAGTTAGCTGGGAGCAGGGGCTGGTGGGACTGGGCATGGCTGGGCCATAGGGGAAGGCAGGCTGCAGCTCTGTGCCTGGCTCTGCTCTTCTGTGAACTCAGCTGTGTTGCAGCCTGCCTCTCCCTGGGGCCTTGCTCCCCTGACAGTGCTGCTCTCCCCTTCTTCCTAGGAGCTGGGGGGTTTGTTTCACCTATGGCACCTGGTTTGGTCTGGAGGCCTTTGCCAGCATGCAGCACACCTACCACAACGGGTGAGAAGGTGATATCTGGGTGCCCTGCCCCTACCTACCTCCTGGGCCAGGGTAGGACTCTGTGGTGGGGCTGGATGGATGCCCTGGCTGCACATGGACTCTCCTGCCTCGGGGACTGCTCCTTCCAAATCCTGTGACAGCAATATGGCCAGGGCATTTGCTACCTGACCCTCAAACTCTCAGGGCAGTCCTGGCCACGGGAACCGCTTCTCTTTGCCACTGAGAACTGTGGGCACCCAAACTCTCTCTGTGCCCAGCCCTGTCTTGATTCTGACCCCTGTCCTTGCAGGACTGTCTGCCGAGAGGTGGCCCAGGCCTGCCAGTTCCTGGTCTCCAAGCAGATGGCAGATGGCGGGTGGGGAGAGGATTTCGAGTCCTGCGAGCAGCGCACCTATGTGCAGAGCGCTGAGTCCCAGATCCACAACACCTGCTGGGCCCTGCTTGGGCTCATGGCTGTCAGGTAAGAGCAGCCCCACCTGGCCCCAGAGCTCAGGGAAAAGAAAAGCAAGCTGGGTTGGGTGGACTTGGGCCCGGCTGGTGTGATCCAGTGCAAAGCAAAGCTTTTGATCATGACTGCAGGCCTGGGGAAGTGGTGCCATATTCATATCTAGTGTCTTGGAGTTGTGGGGAGCCCTTCCCAAAGTGCTCAGCATGTCTGGGGCAAGCTCAGGCAGCCTGGAGGTGGTTGAGCTCCCCAGGCACATGGATGAGGGTTTGCAGGTGGTTTGGATAAAGATGCTTACATTTCCCTTGTGCTTTGTAGGTACCCTGACATCAGTGTGCTGGAAAGGGGCATTAAAGTGTTGATGGATAAGCAGCTGCCCAACGGGGACTGGCCTCAGGTATGTCTTTAGTCTTCCCGAGGTGTTCCTGAACATGCAGCAGTCCCCTGTCACTCATACCTCTCTGGTCTCTGCTTGTCTCCCAGGAGAACATTGCTGGGGTGTTCAACAAGTCATGCGCCATCAGTTACACTGCGTACCGCAACCTCTTCCCCATCTGGACACTGGGGCGGTTCTACCAGCTGCATCCCAACAGCCCTCTGGCTGGGCAGCTGCCAGCCAGAGCCAGAGCCTCAGCTGGGGCAGGGCAGGAGGAGCTGGGAGCCCTGTCTGCTTGAACCGGGGATGCTGGGGATGCCATGACCCTGGAGTTGTCTTGGATCCCGGAGTCTGCATGGGGGCATGGCAGTGTGTGCTGCATGGGATATCTCAATGCTGACGTTAGCATCAGCCTCTGCCAGGGACGGGTGCTGCACCGGTGCTGTAGAGCCTCTGCTTGCTGTTGAACCTCTTCTAAACATTCCCTTTCTAAGGTTTTTGCCAGGTATATACTCCATCCCCAGATGGGGAGCGAAGTGCCTTTTCAGACGATTTGGAAGATCTGATGAAGCTGCCAAGCTGTGTTTTATTCTGTATCTGGACAGACTCTCATTCTGGATTGCAAGGCTGCCTTTATCATCACAGGCTGTCTGTCTCTACCAAGACTGTGGGATTTAGGGTCTCCCCTCTGCCCACCACTGTGGGAGGACTCACTGCACAGTCCCTGCTGAGCTGACCTCTGTACTGTGAGTGCCAGTGATGGCCTTTGAATTGCTCGCTCTGCTCTGGAGCCTGTGCTGTGAGGGGAAGGACACCTGTCCTCCCCCAGATGTGTGGGAAAAGGAGTGCTTTACTTAATTTTGTTATTATTCTGTCCCCCAGCTGGTGGCACCTAGCTCCTCCAGGTGAAATCAGCACCAGCCCTTGGAAAAGGGGCAGCTGAAGCAGAAAGCTGTGAGATGGTTTGCATTATGGCACAGCCTGAGCCCCAAGGCTCCAGCCTTCCCCCAGCTCAGGCCATGGTGCTGTGGGGCATTCCCACGTCATTGTCAGAGCTGGAAGTCAGATGGGATAATAAATTGCTAAGGGTGATGCAAGAGAAACTTCACTGTGTTCTCCATTCTGTCTGCTAGTGTGCGTCCCAGGCAGAGGGGAGCTGGCACAGCGGCCTCGTGTCACATGGCTTGGGTTGCCTGTCCCCAGACGTATGAGCACCACATCCACCAAGCCATGCTGGGAGCCTGTGCCTCCTCTAATACATTTAGCCCCAGAAAAATATAATCAAGGAAGCAGCTCACTACAGGGAAATGATCACTTCCCTCATCCTGGTGCTTACACTTATATGGATAAGCAAGATAGGAAAACGTTTATTTGAGGAGATTCAACTCAGGCTATCTCAACTCAGGCTATCTCAACTCAGCCCTGTTTGCCTTTTCCAAATTCTGGACGTCCTTACACCTGTCTGTGATATTACTCTGCATTTAAGTTTCTTCTTGATGAAGCTGAATTATTCAAGTGTCATGCAATGATGTGTCTTGAGAGGACATGGCTGTGTGGATCTCACCTATTGTTAAAATATGTTCCAAGCTGCAATTTTGGATTGAGCACATGCAGAAGAGATCAAGTAGATACAGAATATATTCAGTATAATTCTTGTTTGATAGAAACTGCTTCTTCCAGGAGTCCTCAGACTCTCTTCCCAGGGATCTTCTAGAGTATTTTGATCCCTGATTTCAGAGATCTATGGGGTCAGTCCTAGACTACTCCCAGGATGTTACCTGAGGTGACTTTTCTCCTTTGGAGAAACGCATCTCTGGAATCTATTCAAGATTCATCCCAGGCATCTGTTGTCTTTTGATCTATGCCTTTTTGCATCTGACATCCTGGCTGGAAGCTCCAGACTCCTTCAAGAAAACTTCCTGAGATTATTTTTCTGTTTTGGAGGAAATCTGTTTCTGTTTCTTGGGAGTTGTAGCACATGAAAAAAGAGATATAAATGCAGACTGGTTTTTTACATGCAATAAAAAGAGATCCAAGATTTAGCCATGACCATGGTGATTCTAAGCACTGTCTCTTGACATGATGCCCATGACTTTGTCTCACATGGACTTCCAGTGTGTCCTAGTTTAGGGCAAATCTGGGAGAAAACCTCCAAAGGAAGATCCCTCCGGAGAGCAAACCCACACGGCCCCTCCCCCCAGCCGGTTTGGGAATGATTCCTCGGAGAGAAGTGGAAAGTACCTGTTTATTTAACAGGCACAGCACCCCCCAGTACACAAAATGAACAATACCAGATGACAACACTCTTTCACAGCTCTGGAAAAAGATGACAAATTCAGCAAGTCTCTCTTGGGGGCGGTCGCTCTGTTGTCACTCCCTCCGGCGCTGGGGATGGCTGCTGCTGGCCACAAGGTGTTCTCAGGTGCCAGTCTGGAGCAGGTTCCAGTAGTTACAAGAAAGAAAAAAAAGGAAAAAAACAAAGCAAGAACAAAGCAAAGCAGGAGCAAAAGCAGCAGCCAGAGCTAGAGTCAAGGAAAAAAGAAAGCAGCAAAAAACAACAGCCACACTATGTACTACCCCGTCTCTGAGTCCTGCCAGTCGTGGGGGGGAAGCAGGCTGATAACAGAACCAAAACAAAACATTTGTCCTTCAGAGCCAGTCTCACAGGCACAGAACATAACATCCAACATAGCAGAACACACAAATGGGGATACAAACATCACCCTGGGACACAGTGTCATGGTACACCTAGGAGAAGGCAAGTGACCCTCAGGGTCTGTACAGGGATCAGTATTGTATTTTTATGAATGACATTGGTGAAGGGATCGAGTGCACCCTCACAAAATTTGCAGATGATGCCAGGCTGAGGATGCAATGAAACACCTGGAGGACTGAATGGGATGCAGAGGGACCTAGACAAGCTCAAGAAGTGGCCCATGGAATACTCTTGAGGTTCAACGAGGCCAAGTGCTGATGGTGCACTTGGGTCAGGCGAACCCCCAGCATCAATGCCTCCTCCCGTTGTTCTTCCACTGCCATGATGAGAACAAGCGTGTGGCAGAGGTGAGGACTCCTGGGCACTGGTGTCCACACGGGAGGGGGCTCAACAGTCTGCCTGCACCCCGGTATCTCATGGGCTCCAGCCTCCCCCTGGCCCTGGGCTGCAGTGCCATCTCTGGGTCTCTGCTGCCCTGCAGGCCTCTCGGGAAACCCTGCTTTCAGCAGTAAGCTTCCTGAAGAGGAAGGATCTCAAGCAGCTGCTGCTGAATGACATGTGCACCTTTGCCGAGCATGTGGTAAGGATGGCTTGGGAGCCCTGGCTGCAGCCCACGGTGCTCAGGGTGTGGGGCTGGCAGCTGTCCCCTGCCCGCTGCTGCAGCCGGGGGCCGCAGGGGCTCTGCTCCAGGCTCCCCATGGCCCCGAGCTGGGTGCCGATGGAGCCCCGGCTGCCCAGCGGGGCGGCGGGGCGGGCAGCATTGCGGCTCCGTGGGCAGCCCCCGGCCCTCTGCCCCTGCAGAGCCCGGCACCAGCGGCTGCTGGCCAAGCCGCAGGGCTGTGCGGGCAGAGCCCAGCACAGGGGCAGCGCCAGCACCAACCCTTCCCTCCTGCCTCTCTCTCAGCTGGAACAGGACAGGAGCCGAGCGGCCGAGCAGCTGCGCCGGGCACTGCCGTACCTGCATAGCCCGCAGAAGCGCATTCGAGAGGCGGCCGTCAGGTTCCTGGGTGAGCTCTGCCGAGTCCGGGCTCCCTGCCCGCCCCGCCGCAGCTCGGCCCCAGCCCTGGCTGCTGCCCCGGCAGCACCAGGCGGGCCCGGCGCCGTGCAGCCCCGGCTGCCCTGGGCGCTGCTCCCGCCCTCTGGGGGCCTGTGGCCACAGGGCTGGCAGCGCTGCTGGCTTGCAGCTGTGCCGCTGGCGCCCTGACACAGAGCTCTGTGTTCGCAGAGATACCGGGCTGCCCATGACAGGGAAGAAGAAAGAGCTCCAGGCCCTCCGGGAGGGTGAGTGACGGCAGCGGGGCTGTCAGCGGGGGCTGGCGGGGGGAGCTGTAATGCCTGCTTCGGCTGTGGAGGGCTCTGCTCCCAGCGCCGACGAGGGACAGCGTCGGGAAAGCACGGGGAGATTTCAGGGGCACTTGAGGGAGTCATGGCCAGGATCTTCCGACTGATGCCAATTTCTCCTGCTCCCTTCTGGGTGGAATGGCCCTGGCAGCATGGTCTCCTAGGAATCCTGCTGATCCAGGATCTTGTTGCAAATAAACTGAAAAATAAAGTAGTAGTAGTTCTGCTAAGGATTTGAATCAGGCCTAGTCGATGCTGTTAGAAACCGTGTGCTGAGTGTTTATAGTTTTAAGGCTGTAACTAAGTAACTAACCGTACCTAACTGTAACAGTCTTGAGAACAGTGCATAACGACTTTGTAGATAAGACATAATCTTTAGAGATAAGATTGATCTAAGAAGGATTCGATTGAATGTAGAAAAACAATACACCTGATCTAAGAAGGATTCGCTTGAATGTAGAAAAACAATGCACTTGATCTAAGAAGGATTCGCTTGAATAAAGAAAAACAATGTATAGATAAGAGAAGGATAGTGAGAAAGGTATAAAAACCTGGAAATTTTGTGACTAAGTCGGGCTCTGGCTTTGGACATTAGTCCCCTTTGCCCCAGGGCCCTAATAAAGCACCGCATATAACGACTTTGGTTGTTATGTGTCTTTTATTTCTTTTATCGGACAACAGTTTTCTGGCGACCGCGGCAGGACTCCGAAGGCGGCTGGGGTGGTTCGCGCTCTGATCTGCTCCAGGCTGGCACCAAGGGATTCTCGGGGAGCTATCGGTTCGTGCCCGACCCCTGCGCCTGACGGACAACTGCAGAAGGTAAGCCCGAAAGGTGCTTTATTCTTTTCTGGTTGGGTACCTGCCCATAAGACGAGGGGACGGACCCTCGCAGGGTTGGGTTAAGGACGTCCCGGTGGAAGCCTAGGTGCCGACCGTAAATCGCGGCGAAAGCCACGTAGGATTTGGCACTTGCCCCTCGCGGCGTCGAGAAGTGGCAAGTTGGTTGGTCTGGTTATTTTATTTTGGGTATGGTTGGATTTGTTGTGCTGTTGCTGTGTTTGAATGTGGTTTTTGTTGTGTGTTACGCTGCTGCTATTGCTGCTGCTACTGTGCTGTATATTGGTTATTAAGATCTGTTGCTGAGTTGTTGTTTTGTCAGGGATAGGAAAGTATTTGTTGTAGAGTTACGGTTTGTCAGGAAAGCATGATGCCGTTTAAAACTTTTAAGGCTCTGGCCCGGGCTAATAGTAAAATACCTGAAAATACTCCGTTGGGATGCTTGTTGAAACGGTGGAAAAGTGAGGGGTTTTTCCAAGAACTAAGTAAAGATAAAATGATTGATTACTGTAATGTGTGGTGGCCTCAGTATGAAATCGGTGAGGTCTCATGGCCAGTAAATGGAAGCATAGATTATGCTGTAATATCACCTTTAATGAGTCTGCTGCGGGAGCAGGAAAAATGGGATGAGATACCTTATTTAGATTTGTTTTACGAGTTAAAACGAAAACGGGAATGGCAAACGGAGTGCGGTATACTGGTATTGAAACAAAATAACCAGAAATGTCAAGAATGCAAAGGGAGGTCTGGATGTGATAAATGCTTAGCATGCGGTTCTCGGCCAGAGGAAGATTTGTCTTTGTTAGTAGCTCCGAGCGTGCCGCCTGCCCCCCCGAATCGATCGCCACAGGGAATTAGCGAAGATGATGAAGAGGAGGGAGATGAGGGAGATGGGGAGGGATCAGAGATTGGGGGTGCCCCTGTAGACACTCGTACATCAGTCACTCTGAGACCAAACACTCCTTCCCCATCGCCCTCCCGGAATATACAAAGAACTCCCTTGGCTGCAAGGACTAGACAGGGAAGGAGAAATCAGACTGAACCTCGTCTGATTGCTCCTTTGCGGGAAGCAGTGGGACCCGAGGGGGGAAAAGTATATGTGAAAGTACCCTTTTCCCCAGGAGATTTGCTTATTTGGAAGCAATCAGCAGGAAATTATCGAGAGGATCCCGAACGGGTTGCTAGAGTAGTAAGAATGGTCATTAGAACCCAAGAACCAGACTGGAATGATATGCAGGTTTTGTTAGATACATTGATGAGTTCAACTGAGAAAGAAATGGTTTTGAAGACTACAAAAGAAAGAGCTAGGGAAGCGCTGAGAATGCATTTGGCAAGTGGTACCGTGGCTGAATTAGTCCCCTGCGAAGATCCGGGGTGGGATCCTAATACCGATGAGGGAAGGCGAGCGATTAAAGATTATCAGGAATTTTTGCTAGAAGGGATTCGGACAGGGATGCCAAAAACTATAAACTGGTCAAAATTATACTCCGTAAGGCAGGAGAAGAACGAATCTCCCTCGGCATTTCTGGAAAGATTAAAAGAGGTGGCTCAGAAATTCACTAATTTAGATATAGAAGAGGGGGTTGGAAGTTGCAATTGGCAATGATTTTTATGGGACAGTCCCAGGAGGACATTCGGAAGAAATTGCAGAAGCTAGATGGAGAAGATAGTAGGAATTTGGATAAAATGCTTGATGTAGCTTGGAAAGTGTATAATAACAGAGAGAAAGAATCAGCCAAGAAGTTAGAGAAACAGCAGCAAGCTAATATTTTAGCGGTGATGCAACCACAGTCGAGCGGAATGCGGGGAGGTCGTGGCCAAGGTCGGGAACGAGGCAGAGGACGAGGAAGAGGAGGATTTCAAAACCAGGGGTTTGGACTTCCGAATCCAGGGTTTGGATTCCAACAACAGGGATTTCAACAAAGGGGACTAGACCTGAATCAGTGTGCATTCTGCCGGCAAATGGGGCATTGGAAAAATGAATGTCCTATCAGAGCGGGGATGGGAAATGGAGCGATGGGGAGCGGAGCGGCAGGGAATTTCCCTGCACAGACGCAAGATGTCGCTCAAGCATTAGTTTTAGGCAACTATCGGAATCAAAGCTGACTAGAACGGGATCTCAAGGTAATATTAGAAGTGGATGGAAAGAAGCAAGAATTTACCGTTGATACTGGGGCAACTCATTCAGTTCTTAACAAACGGTTGGGACCACTGAGTAATGATACAGTCCAAGTAATTGGAGCAACAGGGCAATTGGAAGAAAGAAAGACCATTTTTACAACCATTAAGTTTAAAATTTGGGGCAAAGGAATTGGATCACCAATTTTTATATATGCCTAATTGTCCAAGTCCACTATTCGGCAGGGATTTATTGTCCTTGCTGAATGCAAGAATCATATTTGAAAATGGAAGAGTTAAAATAGAAATACCTGATAGTGAAATAGCAAAATATTCGTAGTAAAAGAATTAGATCCAGCTCCAATTCCAGAAGAAATCGAACAAGCAGTTGTGCCATGGGTATGGGAAGCTGGAATCCCTGGCAAATCAAAGGTTGCCCAGCCAGTTGTAGTAGAACTGAAGGAAGAAGCACGCCCGGTACGGGTAAAACAATATCCAATTAAACTAGAAGCTAGGAAAGGGGTAGCACCTTTAATCACTCAGTTTCTCACCCTGGGAATTTTGCAGGAATGTGAATCAGAATACAATACCCCTATATTTCCAGTTCGAAAACCCAATGGTAAGTACAGACTAGTGCAGGATTTGAGGGCCATTAATAACATAGTAAAGGATATACATCCTGTAGTGGCAAACCCGTATACTTTGCTAACATCTGTATCGGAAAGGTTTAAATGGTTTACAGTGATTGATTTAAAAGATGCCTTCTTCTGCATCCCCTTGGCATTGGAAAGCAGAAAATACTTTGCTTTTGAGTGGGAGAACCCGGATTCAGGAAGGAAGAGACAACTTACTTGGACACGGTTGCCACAAGGATTCAAGAATAGCCCCACAATTTTCGGGAACCAATTGGCGAAAGAACTAGAGGAATGGAAAATAGACCAGGTAAAAGATTCACCTTTCTCTTACACAATTTTACAGTATGTAGATGACATTCTCCTAGCCACAGAAGAGGGAGAAGTTTGCCTGAAATTAACCATTGCTTTGTTGAACATGCTGGGACAAGCAGGGTATCGGGTCTCAAAAGAAAAAGCTCAATTGGTAAAAGAAAGTGTAATTTACCTGGGATGTGAAATTACTCAAGGACAGAGACGGTTGGGTGTCAACAGAATAGAAGCAATTTGTGCTATTCCCTTACCAAGGAATCATCAAGAATTAAGATCCTTTCTGGGAATGGTGGGCTGGTGTCGCTTGTGGATATTGAATTTTGGACTTTTAGCAAAACCATTATATGAAGCTTTGAAAGAACCACAATTGGAGTGGAATCAGCAACGGAAGAACGCCTTCCGAGTGTTGAAAAAGGCTCTGAAAGAAGCCCCCGCTTTGGGACTGCCGGATTTAGGTAAGGATTTTCAGTTGTATGTAAATGAAAGACAGAGGTTAGCTCTTGGAGTTCTCACACAGAGGCTGGGATCCTGGAAACGCCCGGTTGGGTATTTTTCCAAGCAATTAGATACTGTTAGTGCTGGATGGCCGCCATGCTTGCGGGCCGTTGCGGCCACAGTGATCCTGATTCAGGAAGCCAGGAAATTGACACTGGGGAAGAAGATTAAAGTATTTGTACCCCACATGGTACTGGCTGTCCTGGAACAAAAGGGGGGTCACTGGTTATCATCCAGCAGGATGCTACAGTATCAAGCAGTCCTGAGAGAACAGGACGATGTTGATTTAGAAATAACTAACTGTATCAATCCAGCAGAATTTCTTCGCAGCGAAGCAGAAGGAGGAGAACTCGCTCATGACTGCGTAGAAACAATTGAGCAGGTATATGCGAGTCGCATCGATCTCAAGGATGTTCCCCTAGAAAATCCGGACTGGGAATTGTTCACAGATGGATCCAGCTATGTAGAAAATGGAACCAGGTACGCGGGGTACGTGGGGTACACAGTAGTCACTTTGACAGGAGTGATTGAAGCAAAGGCTCTAACCCCAGGAACGTCTGCACAAAGGGCAGAAGTTATTGCCCTGATCAGAGCCTTGATTCTCAGTACAGGAAAAAGAGTAAACATTTGGACTGATTCTAAATATGCTTTTGGTGTAATCCATATCCATGGAGCCCTTTGGAAAGAGAGAGGGCTTTTGAGTTCCCAGGGAACTACAATAAAATACCGAGAAGAAATATTAACCTTGTTGGATGCAGTACACAAGCCTGCTAAAGTTGCTGTTATGCATGTTAAAGGACATCAGAAAGAGGAAGGAAAAATGTTTCAAGGAAACCGCCTGGCAGATGCAGCTGCTAGGAGAGTGGCACAAGAAGTATGGACTCAAATGGCACTAATCCCAGTTAAGGTAAGCCCAGTGGCGCCACACATGACTGAAGAGCCTAAATACTCAGCAGATGATGAGAAACTAGCAACCTTTCTTGGGGCTCAGAAGAATTCTAGAGGATGGTATGTAACCACTATGGGGCAAGTGGTAGTTCCCACAAAAGTGATGAAAACAATATTAGAAACAGAGCATAACAAATGCCATTGGGGTGCAGAGGCATTGGTAAAATTTTTAAAACGAGAAATTATTTCCAATCAGATGTTAACCTTAGCAAAGAGGGTAAATGCCATGTGCCCAACTTGTCTGAGAAATAATCCAATAGTAAGAAAACAGATTCAATTAGGAAAAATACAGGTGGGGCCAGAACCAGGGGACTATTGGCAAATAGATTTTTCTGAATTACCTAAGGCACAAGGGTACAAGTATCTGTTAGTTTATGTGTGCACATTTTCAGGATGGCCAGAGGCATTTCCTTGTAGAACAAACCAAGCTAAGGAAGTAGTTAAAACCTTGCTAAGAGAAGTGATTCCGAGATTTGGGGTCCCTTTGGGCATATCATCAGATAGAGGACCTCACTTCGTAGCAGGAATTGTACAAAATGTGGCCAGAGTCCTAGACATATCCTGGGATTTACATACCCCATGGAGGCCACAATCAAGCAGTCAAGTAGAAAGGATGAATCAGACTTTGAAAGGACAAATTAAAAAAATTTGTCAAGAAGCAAAGATACAGTGGCCACAAGCTTTACCTCTGGCATTACTGAGGATTAAGATAAAACCCAGAGAAAAGTTAGGAGTAAGTCCATACGAGATTCTGTATGGCAAGCCCTATCATGCTACTGTACTAAAAGGAGATCCGCATATTCAGGGAGATCAAGTGGTTTTCAATTATGTTATGTCTTTAAACAAAATTCTCACTGCTTTAAGGGGAACCTTGCAGTGGAATCGTCCATTACCCCTGGAGAACCCGGTGCACAACATCCAGCCTGGAGACAAGGTGTATGTGAAAAACTGGTTTAACGACCCACTGAGAGAATCATGGGATCCTGACGACCTTCATAGCCGTCAAAGTTGCAGGGATCGACACCTGGATTCATCACACCAGGATCAAGAAAATCCCAGAAAAATGGGAAGTTCAAGCAGTGTCTCCGACCAAGATGATTTTTCGCGCAAAGTAGCCTTTTTGATTATTCTGTTACTGGTTACAATGAAAATGGTTCCCACTAATGGTTTAGTACATGTTACTGTTCCAGAGTCAGCTGTTAGTGTTATGGAAGGGATGAATGTCAATTTAACTTGTTTGTTCACCCATGACCAGAAAACTGAAGTCGAAGAAATAGAAATAATCTGGAAGCAGGGGAACGTCATCTGGAAAGATGGTTTTGTTATGGTTTGGAATAAGGATACACAAACGGGAAACACTACCTTACGACTGGAAAAGGTAACACAGAAAGAAATGGATGTTTACAAATGTTTAGTAAGAATTCAAAATAGCTTTGATTATACCCAGATAAAACTGAGAATAGTACCTTGGGAAAAGAAAAATAAAACACAGACACAGACCCTAGTGCATTTATACCATAGGAAAATCAGACACATTGACACAGCCCTCGAAAAAGATCATGAACAGGAAAATAGTACAAATATGGCCTTCAAAATGAATCCTGAACAGGAAAATTTAATAGTTGGATTAATCAGAGACTTTGGAAGGGCCCAGAATACTTCAAAAATCACTGCTTGTCTCCCATTACCCCAGGCTGCAGGAGAACCAATACCATGGGGAATTATACCTATGCCTGTTCCCCCAATCCAGCAAAATGATACTACCATATGCTAGACAGAGAAAAGATAAATACAAAAAAGTGATCAAAAGAAAGGAATACTCACATACACCAGAGTACACAAATGCTTGGCAGTGTCAGAGCCGTGGAGGACGATTTGAACCAAAGTCACTAGGAACAGGTGTTGTTAGGCAGCTGCTTTGGGTTGGTTCAGATAACTATGGATGGTGTTACCACCTCCAGCAAAAAGAAGAAGTTGTAAAAATTCCTTACCAAGAACTCGTGTGCCAAAATCAAACACAAGTAACTGAATTATGGGATGATTGGAAAACAAATTGGGGACTTAGCCTGTTAGAAAAATATAGTTACATAGTTAAAGTGAATTGGTGTGTACAGTGGAGCGGAGAGAGAAACCAAAGTTATAGCAAAGTGACCGGCAAAGGCACTAGCCAAAGAGAAGTAAGAGAACACCATGAAAATTGGAATTGTACACAAGTTCTTACATGTGATACACCAGAAAATAAAATCACTTTAGTTCCCGTGAAAATGTTACTGAAAGCAGGATGTGAGTGCAGAAGTTATAATCATACTATCATGAAACAGTACAAATTTGAAAGAAGAGGAATTGCCTTAAATTGTAAGACTAGTACAATTAGGAGTCCAGGGAATCTAGTGTGGGTAATGGGACACGGACAATGGACCACTCATCTTTCTTTAGATGGTCCAGTTACGCAAATTACTCTAGGAGTTCCCACATTATGTCCATTCTGGAAGAAGTCAAAATTAAAATCCCAAGTCATAAGGCCTAAGAGAGACAAAACCGAAGAAGATGAATGGCATGAACCTGACAGTGGAGTAAAATTTGGGTGGATATTAGAGTCCTTATTCCCACCTATTGCAACTTATCAAAACAGAGAAATGCTGTATAAATTGCTAGGGCAAACCGAACGATTGGCAGCAGCCACCAAGAAGGGTTTTAAAGACTTGAATTTACAATTGCAAGCAACATCCAGAATGACCCTGCAAAACAGAATGGCCCTAGACATGCTTTTACTGAAAGAACATGGAGTCTGTGGATATTTAAGTGACCAAATTGACCATTGTTGTATCCATATTCTAAACGTTACAGTAGAAGTAGAAAAAGATATCTCTCAATTAGAGTCTGTTGAAACAAAGACGAAAGAAATTGAAAAAGAGGCAGAACACAATTGGATAGGAGCTTTACTAAAATCAATGGGACTTCAGGTTTCTGGTTGGATCTCATCTATAATACAGTACATACTACTAATCCGGATATTGTTATTAACAATTTGGGGAGCATACAAGTGTGCTCTAAGGATCATCACAAAAGAAAGACGACAGACTCGTCTGCTGATGAAAGCGATGTCCCGAGGAAATGGACTGAACCTCCCCCCACTGCAGCATGAAAATGTTAAAGGTCAAAACAATCCAGTGTTCCAAGAAGAAAAACTTTAGAGTTGAGCATCCTTGCAAAGAGTTGAAGAATGCTCAAAAGGGGGGAATAATGTTGCAAATAAACTGAAAAATAAAGTAGTAGTAGTTCTGCTAAGGATTTGAATCAGGCCTAGTCGATGCTGTTAGAAACCGTGTGCTGAGTGTTTATAGTTTTAAGGCTGTAACTAAGTAACTAACCGTACCTAACTGTAACAGTCTTGAGAACAGTGCATAACGACTTTGTAGATAAGACATAATCTTTAAAGATTGATCTAAGAAGGATTCGCTTGAATGTAGAAAAACAATACACCTGATCTAAGAAGGATTCGCTTGAATGTAGAAAAACAATGCACTTGATCTAAGAAGGATTCGCTTGAATAAAGAAAAACAATGTATAGATAAGAGAAGGATAGTGAGAAAGGTATAAAAACCTGGAAATTTTGTGACTAAGTCGGGCTCTGGCTTTGGACATTAGTCCCCTTTGCCCCAGGGCCCTAATAAAGCACCGCATATAACGACTTTGGTTGTTATGTGTCTTTTATTTCTTTTATCGGGCAACAATCTGACTGTGGCTCTGTTCCTCTCTCTTCCAGCCCTTCAGGCCCTGAGAAAAAATGCCAGCCTGTCATGCACCAAACGGTAAAATCAAGACCAATTTCCACACGGAGCTAATATATTAGGGACATCGTCAGGATCCAGTGAACCAGTGTCCCAAGAACACACTGGGAGGTCCTGAAGAGGACACCAGCTGTCAGTGCCTCTGCAGCTCCCGGCACAGCTTGCTGCACACAAGCTCTCATGGCTTCAGTCCTCTCCCTGGCTGTAAATGGCACCCTGCCTCCAGCCCTCAGACCCTGCCTGTTGCAAATAAAGAAGCTAGACCCCCTTCTGAGTTTCTCAGAAGGAGAGGAGAATGTAGAATTAAAGTCTTGAGAGAAATTAGGATATATTTAGTCACATAATCAGTAAGTTAGAAGTAAGCCTAAGCAAGTAAGAAGATATTTCATGCTTTCTTAGCTGCCTGAGCAGAAGCAGGATGCCCTAAACTCGAAGCTCAGTGCTTCATAGACAAAAGTACAGCAAAATGCTGCTTAGCATTTCTAGATAAAATATAGAACACAAACAAGATAGAACATGTATTCAGATAGATAAATAATGATGACAGATAGGTGACAGATAGAGAGCGCATATATACGCAAAGATGTGTAGGAGCTGGCACTGCCTTTCTCATGTAAAAGAATAATTTCATAGGTGCAGATGAAATGTTTTTAGCATCGTGTTTTTAGCTGATTGGTCATTTTTGGGATTAAAACCCTCAGTAAGGCTTGCATTCACTATGCAAGCATTCACCTTTCTATCTACCCCTGCTGCTTGCTGCTGCTTGCTTTGCTACACGCATCCACCTGGAAGAAAAAGATGGCGGAGCTGTTGCTGCTGTTGCCCTGCTTGGAACTTTACACCAGGGAGAGGATTGGAAACTGGAGCTGCTTTCCTTGGCAGGAAAAGCTGCTTCCTTGGCATCTTTGTCAAGGAAAGCTACAGGAGCAGCTTTGTCTTCTTTGAGACAAGCCAGAACATTAACATGGACTCCAATATGTTGGACTCTTGCCTTCAGAACAATGTATTCATGTGACAAACAACTATGGAAATCAACGACTACTACTACTACTGTCTGAGACCCAGACCCATAAAACCTTGACACCTGCCCATCCCCTTTTTTCCTATCCAGCTCATCCCTTTGCTTTCCATTCTATTAATAAACAGTTTGCTTCTTCACTTGACCTGTATGTCTGTGGAGCTGAAGTGGCACAAATCCAGAGCCCTGGGACACACAGGCCCCTCGTGCCGTTCCCTTTCCGTGCCGTGTTTTGTGCAGAGACGCAGAGGAGCGAGGGCAGATCAGGCTGGAAAGGTGTCTGTGCTGAAGGAGCAGTTCCCCATCACTGTGCAGTTAAAGGTCTTAAAGCTAATTGCTTCCCTTTTTCTTCGATGACATCCCCTTTTTGATGTCCCCTTGTCAAGTCTGTGGGAACAAAGTCTTCTCAAACCCAAACACCACAAAGAAACTGAGTTCAGAAACTCAGAAACCTCAGGCCTAGAAAACCAGACTACATCCCCTGACGTGTACCACTGCTTTCTCTGTAGGTTTAGGTAGAGATTCTAATATTGATCTTATTAGTTCTGTATGTACCAAGCTTTTTCCTTTGAGTTCAGATATCCCCGCTCTTTCCAAAAGTAGGAACAATTCCAAAAGCATATCGTGAGTTGGTGGAAATTGTCCCTTGGTCCCCTTCTATTAAATCAAGACCCCTCTTTAGGGCACACATTTCACAGCACTATGCTGGCCAATTAGAAGGCACTTTGCCCTTTTCTGTAACTTCCATGTTTTCCCTCTCTGTAATTTCAATGATGGCATATCCAGACACTCTTTTCCCCTCTCCTACTCTTGAAGACACATCTATAAATAATTTCCTTCCACAGGGCAAAGGAACTTCTTCTAGATCCTCCCTGATCTTGGTCTGAAAGTCCACCAATTCTAAGCAGTCATGCTCCAGTTCTGGTAACAATTCTCCAGAGAGAATTTTTTGTTTGTTTGTTTGGTTTGTTTTGGTTTTTTTTTAACTTTTACTACTTATGACTTAGTCAACCTAAAACATGCTTCTGGTTGGATCAGAGAACATCTTCAGAAACTCTTTTGTGACTGAAACAAGTAGAAGAAACTACCAAAGTCTCTGAGCTGGGAAGCTCAATGTGGAGCTGCAGTGATGGGCAGCAGTGCCCAGGGTCAATCTCTACTGTTTCTCTTCACAGCTACTGGGTTTGGTTTTTTGGTTTTGTTATGTTCCAGGAAAAAGCACTATGTCCTACTGATTCTTTGGTACATTGGGTTTGCCATTGCCCTCTTGGACGTGTGTCAGGCAGGCTGCAATTCAGGTGGAACTTGTACTCGGAGTACAAGCTCTGAGGCAAGAGCATGTGATTCTGTGAGCACACAGGCTGTGCATCCACTGCCTTTTACAGCTGTGTGCTTTTGTTTATCATTCATGTGCTTTCCAGAGTGTTTGTGCTGCGTGTGTCTGAGGTGTTTTCACATTTGCATCATCCCCAATACTGTGTGATCAGACTGTGCTCCAGGGCAGTCTGTGCCATACTAGGATAGGAGGAGATCCCAGGGCAGCTGAGCAAAGCCCTAAGAATTCTGCAAGGTCAGAGATTTTCCTGTCCCCTCCTTGCTGCCCCAGCATTTAGCATATTCACTCTTCCACAGTTAATAAAAGGGAGAGTTTCTGCCCTTACACATGTGGTAAGACATTGGATTCCAAAAAAAAAAGAAAAAACACCAGTTAATGTACTGGAGCCTCTGGGAAGAGCATGCCTGTCTCTACAAAGTCTGCATGAACCCCCGTAATTATCAGTCAGAGAGCAAAACTGCACTACTTTAGGTCACCTGTTTGGTGCTAGTGGGGGTTTACTTGGTCAACTCTAGTTTCTGGATGTGTGTAGAAATTTAAATATGTAGAGGGGGTTTGCATTCGAGGAAGCTCCTGCCCTTCTACAGAGTTAAGCTTTGCTTGGATGCTTCACCTCCACTATCTGTTGTGCATTTCTTTTAAATTTCAAAGGACCGAGTAGTTGCACACATGCTCCTGTGGGTGCTGATTTCCCCACAGCCTGCGAGGGCTGCACGGTGCTGGTGTCCAACCCCCGTCAGAGCCTGGGGGGAGCCCCAGCTGCTTCTGGAAAGGCTGAGGAGGGCTGAGTCAGGGGAGCATTTCTCATCCTACCCCTCTTCTCAGAAAGTCCTCCAAGATACTTGAGCTTAGGACTCCTTACCGAGGTTAACTTATCTTTAGAATGCAGTTTAAAACACTACAGTCAAAATTCATCCAGGGAAATGGGTATTAATAAAAACATAGAAAGAACAATCTTTAACTCCGCAATGGGAAGGTCCTTTTCAGGTACTCATGACAACCGAGACTGAAATCCGGACCAAGGAATGAAGCTGGATCCACACCAACAGAATCAAAGGACCTATGAAATAAAACCTGAGGAATAAACTGTAACATCTAAACCAGGTGATACCAAATTGACTTTCAAGCAGGGACCAGGTGGTCATAAACTGAAACAATCCAAATAATCCAAAAGATGTACAAAGAATCACACCTAACTGGGAAATAAGGTCAAGCCTATATCAGAAGGTTTTGAGTGTCACCTGGACAAGTTCTGAGACATCTCTGATACCCACCATGGGGAGGAAAGCTCCCACTTCAAACAGGAGGATCAGGACTGTATCGGGCAGGGGATTCTCGTGTTCTGATTTTAGCCTGTGACTTGCATAAAGAAGGAGGAGAATCACAACTTCCATCAGTGCCATATCATATACCCTGTTTAAGTCATCTTAATACAGGACATAAAAGCGGAGTTAAATGTAAATGTTTAAATTGTGGGAGTTCATGTAATAGACTGTCTCACTGTAGGGGGTGTGGAGTACAAACTGGATCCTCTAGCCAAACAACTAAGATAATAACCTTGCTTTGTAGATGGGAATTACTAGTGCCTGTTGAATGGGAAATACCTGAGGAACAGTAGGAGACTACAGTTAAAAGGTGTCAAAAGAGGTTTGGCTGGAAGAGAAGGAAGTGACAAGGAAATAGAGGGCAAGACCGGGTTGGCCACTGTACCTGCCACCAAGAAGATTCTATACACCTGCTATGGGCAGCAAACCCCATAGGCAAGGGAGGTGGGGGTATAAGCCATGCCGGACCTCTATTGTTCCTTCTTCTGTCACTTATCCTTTTCCCTTTAGGGACACCAACAAGGCCATGTTACAAATGCTATCAAAAGCTTTACATGGAAAGACACTGGGCTACCTTTCTTACCAACAGTCGCTATTATGACCCATCCAAATTAGGTGTCTGCATGCATCAAAATATAATGGCCAGCTACCTAGGCACAAGATGGAAGTTGGAAATTTCAAACCCCAATTGACATGCTAAATTGCATCATAAGACTTCAAGCTGTGGTAGAAATCATAACCAATGAAACGGCTGGGGCTCTAGAATTAATAGCCAATCAGCAATGCCAAGCCAGAGCTGCAATATATCAGAATAGACTGGCTTGAAACTATTTGCTGGCGAAAGAGGGGGATGTTTGTAGAAAATTCAATACTTCGAATTGTTGTTTAAAAATTGATGACCATGAAGATGCCGTTCTAGAAATAGCCAATAATATCAGAAAAATAGCCCATGTACCAGTCCAAAAATGGGAATGGGTGATAACCACTAGCTGGTAGGATAACATATTGGAGAGAAAGTGATGAAGAAGCTAGGTTTCTTCCTCTTATGTGCTACAGCTGGTCTAATATTTCTCCCTTGCTTGATCCCCTGTTTCATGTGGCTAATCACCAGCGTACTCCAAGACATGCAAGTGGTAACAATGCCTGTAGAACCAAACTTGGCTACATCTGGAACAGCACAAAAAAATCATGGTATTAAAGAAACAAAATACTATGAAGGACCCTTTCAAAGAAGCCAAACTGATTTGTGAAATAAATGAGCAAATATTAAAAACCAAGAGAAAAGAATTATTGCTCAAGCCAAACGATTTAGGAAGGTATAAGAGGGGGATTGCTATAAATGCATATTTTAGTACTGGCTTTTTGCAAATGTTGGAATTAATGTTATAAGCATGATGTTTTGTTTTGTTTGCTTTTTTTTTTTTCCTCTCTCTAGTAGAATTTTGCTGCCTGAATAGATGTATAAGGTTTTTCTTTGCTGTAGTTCGAATTTAGGTGTAATGTGTTTCAGCTGCCTGAATAGATAACTTCCAAAAGAGACCCAAGTGACTATCAGCATTCACCGCTTGTGAAAGAAAGGACCAAAGCCCAAATCAAAAAGATGATAACCGAATAAAAGTGTGATTATGCTTGACGGACCCAAGGAGTGACCATACAGAGCAGTTCCTGGAAAAATGAATATGCATAAGTCCATGCATGAAGACCAAACCCAAGGAGTGACTATGCAGTTCCTGGAAAAGTGAATGTGCATAAGTCCGTGCATGAGGAAAAGGATCAAAAGGGGGGGTTCCAAGACACCGGTGTGCTTTTGGCAGCGGGCCAAGACACCTGGTCACGACCGTATTTCTTTGTTCTATTATTTCTACTATTGTCTTTATTAAACATTTTTAAACTTCACCAGGAAAGTGAGCCTCGTTTTTCACAGTCCTGCACCTTTCTCCGGGGCGCCGTATCTCTCCGGGCTCTTAGTGCTTTGCGAGGTGTTCATTCGCCTCTGTTCCTTCAAGTAGAAAAGAAGCGCACCGGGAGCGCAGTGGCTCGCTGGCGCGTTGCAGCTTGTATAAGAAAGAGGAGTGGCACGAGTGTTTGCGACACATTTGTGGGTGGGAGAGGGGAAGCTCGGAGCAATCTTGGCATGCAGGCACACTTCTCTAGTCGAGATGTGGCCGAGAAGCTTTCTGTGTCAATTGTGACGGCGAGAAAGGCAGAACATTACTGCACGTTCCTTTTCCGAGCAGCGAGAACATGCTCAGCTGCTTGCCAGTGTGAAGCGGCTGTGGCTGGGCTTGCCCGTTCGCTACGCTGCTCACAGGAGCTGTGCCGCTTCATTCGTCTCACGATGCCGAGAGAACCGCAGCCCTGTCGAGCCAACGAGCTTGGCTGTTCTTCAACGACCTTGTAGTGCACACTTGTCAGCACAGGCTGAGCACTGTATGCGCGCAGCTTTAGGTAACCTCGTATCCTTTTCTTTCGCTGAGGGCAAAGTGTCTCTGTTGCTGCTGTCGCTCAGCGAAATGTGACAGGAGAGGAGCTCTGGCTGCATGACGTCCTTCTACGCCCAAGATAATTCAGGCAGCCACGCAAAGCTGAGGGACGGGAGAGAAGCGTGCAGGACCCGTTTCGTCGTGCGCCTTGCTCCGGGGCGCCGTATCTCTTTCAACTCTTAATCCCCTGCGAGTAACATAAAGAAAGAGGAGCCAGTATTCAGTGAAAAAGAACTAAAATTAATAAAAGAATTAAAATTACATCAAGGGGAACAAGGGGAGTGGTTAAGACCAGATTGTTGTAAATTTCTAAATAAAGCCCTAGCCCGAAAAATATTAACAGAAATACAGGAAGTAACCCACTGGGGAGTCCAAGGGTTATGTGATCACTATTGAAGGGAAAACCTATGTAATGGGATATATGATTTAGCAAAAACAGTGACTCAAGGCTGCTTAATCTGCCAAAAAGTAAATCCAAAAGTAATGAGGAAAGTCATAGCTGGGGGAAGAGAACTGGCCCTGAGGCCATTCCAAAACATACAAATAGATTTGACTGAAATGCCCCCTGTACAAAACTACAAACATTTATTAGTAATTGTTGGCCATCTCGCCCACTAGGTAGAGGCCTTCCCAACTAGAAAAGAGACTGCAGAAGTGCTTGCAAGAGTTATCTTAGAGAACATCCTTCCTCGGTACGGGTTAGTGAACAATATTGATTCAGATAGGGGACCACACTTTATTGCCCAAGTAGTGCACAAAATAATTGAAGCCTCGGGAATAAAGTGGAGCTTACACACCCCATGGCACCCCCAGAGTTCTGGGAGAGAAGAAAGAATGAAGAAAACTCTCAAAAATGTGTTAACAACATTAATTGCAGAGACGCAAATGAATTGGCTTAAATGTTTACCCCTCGCCCTTTTACGGATCAGGACCAGACCTCGATCACACATAGGAGTCTCTCCCTATGAAATGATGTTTGGACTCCCTTTCCTCATGACCCCTTATAGCACAGGCAACTATTTAGAAGGGGAAATGGCCACCCAAACATATTTAGAGACCATTGGAAAGACCCTAGAAGGTCTTAGATTAAAAAGGATACCTCTCCCAAACTTCTCCCCTAGACACAAATGTACACCAGAGAAGCCCGAGAGATTGGGTATGAATTAAGTCATGGAGCAATACCCCATTAACCCCCAAATTGGAAGGTCCCTTCCAGCTGTTACTCACAACACATACTGCTGCGAGAACACAAGCCAGAGGCTGGACACACATCACCCGAGTCAAAGGACCTGGACCACCCCCAAACAGCAGACCCCATCCAACAGTATCATCTACAGACTCCTCCACGTGGGTTGCAATCCCAAACCCAGACAAGCTCAGCGTGACCCTTAAAAGGAAACCAAAAGCCAGTGAAGAGAACTGAAAAGGACTAGTGGTAAAACAAAGACTAACATACTAAGCTATTATACTTTCTGTTTCAGTTAGTGTTAATTTATGAACATAAAATTCTTTTTAGAGCCTTCATTTGTTTTAGATTCATTTTATTAACACGATTTTATTAGATTAAGAATTAGAGTAAGCATTCCATTATCTGTCGGTGTAAAGATTTTAGATATTATTTTGAATATTAAAAAAAAAATCAAACCAAACCAAAACACCCCCCAAAAAAACTCCAAAACCACCACCACCAACAGTAGCAACAAAAAAAAACAACAAAAACCCCACCAAACCTGTTTGTCAAGCCATCTTAACCACTGTTATAGAACACATTAAGAGTAGTATACCAGCTAAAGAGTTCTAGTAGTTGAGGTTAATTGTTGATGTTGTAATTATTATTTTAAGTCTCTACTATTAATAAAGTTCATATAAGTCTGGTATCCTCAAGAAAGCTATCAGGTTTCAAATCAACTCTCCTACAGAGCATTCCCCAGGGACCAGCAAATTGATAGGAAGTGGAAGGAAAGAGAAGAGCCTGTTACCCGTCAAGAGGAGAAAGTTCCCCACTCCTAAGAGGCAAGGCCGGGTGAGATTGCTGAGATGGTTCATACTGGACTCTTAGGAGGACTAGTGTTAGTCCTGCTTATAAAATGTAGAGAGGGTAAAGAAGATGCGTGCACTAGGTGCTACCACCCACTATACGATGGGGAAAACCTCGGGTTGCTGATGAGTGTCCACACCAACATAAACCCTAGTTGTTTGAACCACTCCCAGTTATCCACCTGTCAAGAGGACGGGAGAGTTTATTGGATTGCCAAGAACACCACCTCGTTTGGGCAACGCTTACGTGGAGAATGCCCTGAAGGAGACACTTGGTTTTGCTTTGAGCACGAAAGTAATCAGGAAGGATTGAAAGACCTAGGAAAAGAAAAGAAAAACCTGAGAGTGACCACCAAAGAGGAGGAATTAGAAATACCTTTGGGGAAACCCTATTCATAGACCTAGTAGAGAAGATTAGTAAAGAACTGAATGTAGCCAATTGCTGGCTCTGTGGGAATACTAAAATGACAGAAGTTTGGCCACGGGAGGGAATCAGTTTTGGACCATTAGAGATTCTAAGATGGGAACAATCAGGGCAAAACCCTCAAATTATGGGACAAAGGAAGAACGAACACTGAGACTTAAAATCTAAAGTCATCGGGGAAGAATGCATAACGAGGAGAGGGAAAAGATACAACACCCCAGTGGGAAAGATGGCATGTAAAAAGTATTTAGTGATTAAAGATTGGAGTCCTAAGTGGATGCCCTGAGAACCAAATCAATACTGGTCTGTTGAGAAGAAAAAAAGGGGTGCATCTACCATGAAGGCTATAAATTACATACATGTGCAGGAAAAGGAGTGAACCCCTTCTGGGGAGGAAGGCAAATGTCTAAATATTGGGAATAGCCCTGGGAAATTCAAGACACATTTTGGGCGGCCTCCAATCATCTCTTTTGGATTTGTGGCAACAGAGCATATACTAATCTCCCAGGAAACTGGACAGGGAGCTGCACTGTAGGCATTATTAAACCTGCCTCCTTCTTACTACCAAAGGAATCGGGATCAGACTTAGGAATTACATTGTATGACAGTTTAAGGAAAACCAACCGGAAAAAGAGGAATACGATTGACATGGGGAGTAATCAAAAATGGAAGGGGAAAATCTGGACCCCGGAAGAAATCCTCTAAACCTATGGACCAGTGACCTGGGCCCAAGATGGATCCTGGGGGTATCGCACCCCAATTTACGTTAAACAGGATTATTCCACTCCAGGCAGTACTAGAAATCATCTCAAACAGAACAGCACTTGCCCTCGACCATATTAGCTATCCCGAACCAGGACTGTCATCTACCAAATTCAACTTGCAGTATATTATTTATTAGCTGATGAGGGAAGTATATGTGGGAAATTGAATTCATCAGAGTGCTGCCTGGAGATCGACGATAGGAGTGAAGTAATAAGAAATACATCCACAGAAATACAAAAGATAGCATATGTAGGCAAGCAGGAATAGGCTCCCCTAATAGACACCAACTGGTGGGATAATCATCACTGGTCCTTAAAAAGGAAATGGTGGAAGAAACTAGCCTTCATGGCAACAGCAGCATTAACAAGTTTGATGTTCTTACCTTGTCTATTCCCATGTCTAGCCAAAATTGTATCATCCATGATCTGAGCCAGTGCACACATTTCAGAAACAACTATCCAAGCACACACCAAAATAATGAAGGTTGAAAACCAAGAAAAAGAGCATAAAGCAGCTAGAAAAGCTTAGGACCAGTACCAGGAATTAAGAAAATTTTATTTCCAGGAAACAGAAATTGCAAATTGATGCTGCCTAAGCCCGATCAAATCAATGGAGGGGGGATATTGAAAAGAATAAGAGCCCAAAGATAAAAGCTCTTAATTCAAATGTTAAGGTTATTATGAAATGTTAAAGTTCTAGATTTGCCTTTTGTTATTGTTGAATGTTAAGATCCCTTGTGAAGCTAAAGTATGTTCTGCCAGTCCTGTATCTGTTACCCTATAGCCATGTCCCTTGTCACTCTGTATCCATGTCCCTTTTCGTCGAGAAACCACCCCCGCAGCTCTCAGAACAACTTGGACAGGAATGAGATACAAATGAAGGGCCTCTGCTGCAATTAAGACCATCAAAACAAAGAACCAGCATGCAACTAGAGAACAAAAGCTGTAACTCCAGCCCTGCAGGATCACAGAAAATCATATCCCAGCAACTGGAGGTTCCGTCCCGCCTCCGTGACTTCGACAGCACTCAGTCTAAATGACAACCCTAGACCACGAGCCAACAGGCTCTTCCTGAGGACTCTCGCCAGGACGGAAGGCTCCGCTCTGCCCAGACACAAAGCAGTGCACTTGCCCTTCAGCGTCACCCAGCACGAGTAGCGGCGGGGTGTGCGACCCCTCGGCCCCCCACCTAAAAACTGACCTAAATAAAGGTGCCAAAAACAAGCAGGTCTCCTGGCCTCATTTTCTCACGTACGACTCACCAATGTCGGTTCGGTTGCCAGGCCTGTGGCAAGCGCGCTTCCGCTTCCGCAGCGGTGCCGCACCCTAGCCAGCCCGCAGCGCCACGGCTTCCGTCTTCGTTGAATGCGGCGCTTAGAGCTTCCTTTCTCCAGCAGGCGGCGCGGCGTCCACCGCTTGCACGGAGCGCCGTGCCGGCGGCCAGCACCTGCCGCCCCATTGCTTCCGCCCAAAGGCACTGGGCCCGGGTGCATTCTTACAAAAGACTACGTAACATCGCCTTCTGCTTTCTCGCTGTCGCGATCGACACGGAAAGCTTCTTGGCCACATCTCGACTAGAGAAGTGCGCCTGCACTCCAAGATTGCACCGAGCTTTTAATCTCCACCCAGGAATGTGGTGCAAACACGAGTGCCAGTCCTCTTTCGTATACGACCCGAAAGGCTCCAGCGACAGTTGTCCTCCCGGCGTGCTTCTTTTCTGCATGAAGGAATAGTGGCAAGTGAGCTCCTTGCAAAGCACAAAGAGATTACAGAGATACGGCGCCCCGGAGCAAGATGCGCGACGAAATGAGTACTGCATGCTTCTCTCCTGTCCCTCAGCTTTGCGTGGCTGCCTGCAATGTCTTGGACGTAGAAGGACTTCAACCAGCCAGAGCTCTTCTCCTGTCGCATTTCGCTGAGCGACAGCAGCAACAGAGACACTTTGCCCTCAGCGAAAGGAAAAGGATACGAGGTTACCTAAAGCTGCGCGCATACAGTACTCAGCTTGTGCTGACAAGCGTGCACTACAAGATCGTTGAAGAACAGCAAGGCTCTTTGCCGCAGCAGGGCTGCGGTTCTCTCGGCATCGTGAGAAGAATGAAGCAGAACAGCTCCTGTGAGCAGTGTAGTGAACGGGCAAGCCCAGTCACAGCCGCTTCACACCAGCAAACAGCTGAGCATGTTTTCACTGCTCGGAAAAGGAACGTGCAGTAATGTTCTGCCTTTCTCGCCGTCTCGCTCGACACGGAAAGCTTGTCGGTCACATCTCGACTAGATAAGTGTGCCTGCACGCCATGATTCCTCCGAGCTTTTACTCTCCACCCACGAATGTGGTGCAAACACGAGTGGCAGTCCTCTTTCGTATACGACCCGAAAGGCGCCAGCGAGCCGCCGTGCTCTCGGCGTGCTTCTTTTCTGCTTGAAGGAAAAGCGGCGAGTGAGCTCCTCGCAAAGCACTAATGGTCCGCAGAGATACGGTGCCCTGAATAAAGGTGCGTGACAAATCGGGTCCTGTATGCTTCCCTCCCGTCCCTCAGCTTTGCGTGGCTGCCTGCAATGTCTTGGACGTAGAAGGACTTCAACCAGCCAGAGCTCTTCTCCTGTCGCATTTCGCTGGGCACCAGCAGCAACAGAGACACTTTGCCCTCAGCGAAAGAAATGGGATACGAGGTTACCTAAAGCTGCGCGCATAGAGTGCTCAGCTTGTGCTGACAAGCGTGCACTACAAGGTCGTTGAAGAACAGCCAAGCTCATTGGCTCGACAGGGCTGCGGTTCTCTCGGCATCGCGAGAAGAATGAAGCGGCACAGCTCCTATGAGCAGCATAGCGAACGGGCAAGGCCAGCCACAGCCGCTTCACGCTGTCAAGCGGCTGAGCATGTTTTCGCTGCTTGGAAAAGGAACGTGCAGTAACGTTCTGCCATTCTCGCCGTCTCGTTCGACAGGGAAATCTGCTCGGACCACATCTCGACTTGAGAAGTGCGTTTACACGTCAAGTTTGCTCCAAGCGTCCCCACTTCCACCCACGAATGTGGTGCAAACACGAGTGCCAGTCCTCTTTTGTATACGACCCGAAAGGCGTCAGTGAGCCGCCGCGCTCTCGGCGTCCTTCTTTTCTGCTTGAAGGAAAAGCGAGAGAGAGCTCCTCACAAAGCACTAATGGTCCGCAGAGATACGGTGCCCTGAATAAAGATGCGCGATGAAACAGGTCCTGCATGCTTCTCTCCCGTCCCTCAGCTTTGCGTGGCTGCCTGCAATATCTTGGATGTAGAAGGACTTCAACCAGCCAGAGCTCTTCTCCTGTCGCATTTCGCTGAGCGCCAGCAGCAACAGAGACACTTTGCCCTCAGCCAAAGAAATGGGATACGAGGTTACCTAAAGCTGCGCGCATACAGTACTCAGCCTGTGCTGACAAGCGTGCACTACAAGGTCGTTGAAGAACAGCCAAGCTCGTTGGCTCGACAGGGCTGCGGTTCACTCGGCATCACAAGAAGAATGAAGCGGCACAGCTCCTATGAGCAGCGTAGCGAACGGGCAAGGCCAGCCACAGCCGCTTCACACTGGCAAGCGGCTGAGCATATTTTTGCTGCTCGGAAAAGGAACGTGCAGTAACGTTCTGCCTTTCTCGCCGTCTCGCTCGACACGGAAAGCTGCTCGGCCACATCTCGACTAGAGAAGTGCGCCTGAACGACAAGATTGCTCCGAGCTTCCCCTCTCACACCCACGAATGTAGTGTAAACACGAGTGCCAATCCTCTTTCGTATACAACCCGAAAGGCGCCAGCGAGCCGCCGCGCTCTCGGCGTGCTTCTTTTCTGCTTGAAGGAAAAGCGGCGAGTGAGCTCCTCGCAAAGCACTAATGGTCCGCAGAGATACGGTGCCCTGAATAAAGGTGCGTGACAAATCGGGTCCTGTACGCTTCTCTCCCGTCCCTCAGCTTTGCGTGGCTGCCTGCAATGTCTTGGACGTAGAAGGACTTCAACCAGCCAGAGCTCTTCTCCTGTCGCATTTCGCTGAGCGACAGCAGCAACAGAGACACTTTGCCCTTAGCGGAAGAAGAAAGGATACGAGGTTACCTAAAGCTGCGAGCATACAGTGCTCAGCCTGCGCTGACAAGCGTGCACTACAAGGTCGATGAAGAACAGCAAGGCTCTTTGCCGCAGCAGGGCTGCGGTTCTCTCGGCATCGCAAGAATGAAGCGGCACAGCTCCTATGAGCAGCATAGCGAACGGGCAAGCCCAGCCAGAGCCGCTTCACACTGGCAAGTGGCTGAGCATATTTTCGCTGCTCGGAAAAGGAACATGCCGTAACGTTCTGCCTTTCTCGCCATCTCACTCGGCACGGAAAGCTGCTCGGCCACATCTCGACTAGAGAAGTGCGCCTGAACAACAAGATTGCTCCGAGCTTCCCCGCTCACACCCACGAATGTAGTGTAAACACGAGCGCCAGTCCTCTTTCGTATACGACCCGAAAGGCGCCAGCGAGCCGCCGCGCTCTCGGCGTGCTTCTTTTCTGCTTGAAGGAAAAGCGGCGAGTGAGCTCCTCGCAAAGCACTAATGGTCCGCAGAGATACGGTGCCCTGAATAAAGGTGCGCGACGAAACGGGTCCTGTATGCTTCTCTCCCGTCCCTCAGCTTTGCGTGGCTGCTTGCAATGTCTTTGGGGTAGAAGGGCTCCATACGGCCAGAGCTCCTCTCCTGACGCCTTTTGCTGAGCGACAGCAACAACACAGATAGGCACTTTGCACTCTGCGAAAGGAAAAGGATACGAGCTTATCTAAAGCTGCGCGCATACAGTGCTCAGCCTTCCCTGTCACACGTGTACTAGAAGGCGCTGAAAAACAGCCAAGCTGTGTGCTGAGCTAGGGCTTCCCTTTTCATTGCATTGGGAGAAGAATGAAGCGGCACAGTTCCCGTGATCGGCGTAGCGAACGGGCAAGCCCAGCCACAGCTGCTTCACACTCACACGGACCTGTGCGTGCTCTCGGCTGCTCGAAAAAGGGACGCAGAGCTGTTGAACTACTGCCTCTCATAGCGTGCCCATCACCTTTCGCCTACACACTCGGTATTGTAGAGTGTGGCAGAGGAGAAGTCTATTCGAAAGCATGTCTTCTCCAAACAGCTCTGAAACAGCGCTGAGCACGCTGTTTCTCTGTGCCTTCCTTCTCGGAGAAGCGCGCCGGCTCCATTTTCCGCCTTCGCAGCTCCCTTTACAACTCTGTGCAGCCGCTCTCCTAGCGAAAGTCTCGCGCGGGAAAAGCCCGAGGCTGGCGGCACCTTCTGCTTTTCCCAGCCTCTCTCATACAATCAACTCACCCGATCGCTTCAGCTGTCCCCTTTCCACTGCATCGATGGCTGTGTCCCCTGCACCTCGCAGCCTTAAAGGAAACGCATTTTTGTCCGCAGAGGGCTGGAAGAGGATTTCCCTGCAGCACAAGCAACTCTCGTTGAAAGGCTTCCATACATCTCGCCGCTGTCCATTCGCTTGCTGAGGCTGCCGCACAAGAGCTTCGCTGCGTGCACTGTCTTGGGCGTAGAAGGACTTCATGCAGCCAGAGCTCCTCTCCTGTCACATTCCGCTGAGTGACAGCAACAGCAGAGACACTTTGCCTGCTGCGAAACAATAAGGATACGAGGTAACCTAAAGTGGAGGGCATACAGTGCTCAGCCTACGCTGGCAAGCGTGCACTACAAGGCACTGAAGAACAGCCAAGCTGCGTGCCGTGCCAGGGCTTCCCTGGTGGGTCCTCTAGTAAACTCTCCATTTCCCTTTTAAATTCTCTCACATCCCCTGAGTGCAGAGGTACTGCCACATATCCCACACCCGGTTGTGCCCGTCCCAGTGCGATTTCTCTCAAGGGATACAACCCGTTCCCCCATGCATATCTCTAGTCTGACTCCTAGTCATCCGTCTATACGAAGTAGGGGAATTATGGGGGGAGTCAGAGTCACTAGAGTATCCCAGGGCACAGGGAGGGAGTTAAGGTATAGGTGGAGGAGGTGGTGGTATGTATGGAGGGGAGGAGGTGGGTATCTCCTCTTCACTATGATTCTTCTTCCTCTCCCTTCCCCCTTTTTCTTTCAAGGGGTATACATTTATTCTAGTCTCTGACCCTATCCAAAGGTGTGAATATTCACTCTCCTCTAAACTAAAAGGCTCCTTTGAGTTCACATATATGTGCAATGCCTGACAAATCCAGTCCTCAAAAGATCCAAAGACAGGCCAATAAAAATGATCACCAGGAATCTGCTTTCGTCCCCACAGTTCCATGCAATAATGTATCATTTTTGCTTTATTTTTACCCTGCCTAGAAGGGTAAACATCCCAATATTTAATCATTAAGCCAAATGGACTATCCGGTGGTATCTGGGGAAGTTTTACTTGGGGTCCCCCCACCCATAGGATCAGAGGGCTTGCTTTTCCTGTCCCATCTTCTGGAGTGCCTTCTCACACACACGCACTCTTTGCCCCTTTTTCGTGACCCAGTCCCTCGCGGGCTATGGGAAATGCACTACAAAAGGGTCTCTCTCGCCTCGTCCCGTACGGGACGTCTCATACAGGCACACTCCAGGATATCCAGCCCCAACCGAATGGATAACCGGCTTATACTTACGTGATCCTGCGTCTTCGTTCGGTCTTCGTGCACAAATTTACGGGAGCTACCGGTTTCCCTTTTGCTTAAATGTCGAATTTTAGGGTTCGTTGGTCAAGGAACTGGTGGGGTCCTGCCCGAACAAGGGCCGCTTTATGGCGGGGCGCCTCCCTTGTTAGTGAGTCGACACCAGGTTTCCTGCCATCCGAGTCACGGCACCAAAATTGTTATAAGATGGTCTCAATTAACAACAGAGACAAGTCCAATTAAAATCAATTAAATTTATTAAGCAAACGACATTTTAAGCAAAAGACGATTGCAATCGGGTGGCCATATGATTATTATTTTATAAACGGTCCACACTTTTTGTTTCATGGTTCCAGCTTATATAGTCCTTAGCTTCCTGTACTTTGTACCTCTTCTGCTGTCTTCTGCGCATGTGTGTCGTTTTGCTGAGGGGGGGTCTTTTTCTGCTTTCTGGTGGTCGCAGGGATCAAAGTACGGGTTTTTCTGATGACCAGTAAGTGACCCCTGACTGTTTGTCTGTCTGCGCATGTGCATGGTGTTGTTAGGGGGTCTTCTCTGCCTTCTGGTGGTCGCAGGGATGAAGGCAGAGCTCTTCCTCGGTGACCAGTAAGTGAACCTCCGGTGCCAGTATAACTGTCTGCGCACGCGCGCCGACGTCCTGCTGGGGAAGCTGTATTTATCTGATGCCTGTAGGTTAAGAGGTTTACTTGAACAAATATTATCGGTTACCTATTACATATTTCAATCTACCAAACTCAGGAACATGAGTCACGTCCATCTGCCATATTTCGTTCAGGCCTAAATCTCGGGGTTTTACCCCAGTGCCGAGACCCAGACCATGATGGCTACAAATAGGACATGCCCCTTAGCTTCTTCCATGGTGATGCTAAATTGCTTGTGCAGTCCCCAGGTATTTTGGTGAAACAGGTGGTGGACTTCTCTTGCTTTCGCAAACTCACTGATTGGCACTGTTAATGACACCAATTGGTCGGCACGAGCATTGCCTTCTCCCAAGCCTTCTGGCCATTTATGACTCCTAATATGCAATACAGCATAAGCACAGGATCTCTGGTCTATAGCTGCTTTAAACTGGCGAAGCAATTCAAATAGACGTTGATTTTGAATGTCTCTTTTTCTAACATCCTCAATTCTCTGTACGATCCCTGCTACAAACATGGAATCTGTTACAATATTTATTCTTTTGGTCAGCCATCGTTTAAATGCCCATGCTACTGCTGACAGTTCTAAAGTTTGCAAAGAGTCTGTGGCCATAAGGATGGTATGGTGCCAATGTCCATCAAGGTACCAGATGGCTGCTGCACCTCGTGACTTCTTTCCAGCATCTGTAAATACTGTGATGGCTTGTTCTAAAGGCTGTAGGCTTCTTTTGGGAATCATAATCCATTCATGCTGAGTCATCCACTTTAATATTGGTACTTTAAGAGATTCAACCCTTAACTCTTGAGCTGTACTTAGAAAACTGATTTGTAATGACTGTGAACGTTGTAAATACCAATTTAACTCATCCCTTTTTAACAGTAAGTAAATAACTCTGGGTTCATGGCTAGAAATCTGTACAATACAGTTTCTTCCCTTTTATATCAATTCTGCCAAATTATCAATTTTCTGCTGTATTGTAGTCTTTGGTTGAAGTGTAGTGAATATCCAGTCTAAGACCTTGATAGACTTCCCTTTTTTCTTTTTGCACTGCATAAGTGCACCAACAAGCTGAAGAGAACTGTTCAAAACAGTGAAATCAGTAGGTAAATCAGGATCAAGATGATCAACAGCCCTTTGCAAAATAACTGTACGGAGATGTTGGATTACAGCACATTGTTCACTAGAAAGAGACACAGCCTGAGCCGGATCAATTCTCTTGAAGAGAGGTCGTAAAATTTCTAATTCTTCATTGGAGATTCCAACAACTGGTCACAGCCATTGCAAATCTCCCCCGGGTTTTTGAGCATCATTTCATGTTTTTATATCTGTTTTAATTACTACTTTTTGTGGCTTCCCATAGGAATCAGAAATAGTCCATCCCAAATATTTCCAGAAAGACATACAAACTACCTTATCAGGAGCAATTATCAATCCTTTCTGCTTTAGCTGTTCTGCAAGAAATTCCTCCTGCTGTGAAGTAAAAGAGTCCTTTTGTGCCAATAATATCTTAGCCATGTAATGATAAATGATTGTCTCTGGCCAGGCTTCTCGGACTGGCTTTAATGCTGAATCCACAACTGACATAAAGTAGGGATGTTTTTCATGCTTTGGAGCAATACAGTCCACTCATATCTATTTGCAGGACTCTCTCTAGTAATCGATGGTACAGTAAAGTCAAAGCATTGAGTGTCTTTGGGGTGTAAGGGAATAGTCAAAAAGCAGTCTTTTAAATCTACCATTAATAAATGCCAATTTATAGGCAGCATAGCTGGATTAGGCAACCCAGGCTGTAAAGCTCCTATTGCTTGCATTTGAGTATTAAGAGCCCGTGAATCATGCAACAAGCGATACCTTCCCTATTTTTTCTTAATCACAAAAATAAGAGCATTCCATGGACTGGTGGAGGGTCACAAATGTCCTTGATTCAATTGTTCTTGAACAAGAGCATGAGCTTGTTGAAGACTTTCCTATTTCAGCGGCCACTTTTCGATCCATACTGGCTCATCAGTTAGCCATTGCAAAGGAATCGGGAAAGTCCATACAGTGGCCACAATCAGAAATTTTTGTTAGTGGTTAACACCATTCCAATTTGATCTAGAGCATCCCTGCCAATTAATGCATGAACTTGTTCTGGAAGAGGCATAACAGTGACCCATACAGAGGCAGTTCACCCATCTATGGTTATGTCAAGTTTATTCTTGCTTTGTTGCACTGCTGCGGAGCCTCCTATTCCTTCTACACTGCCATTCATTTCTTGCAAAGGCCAATCCCTAGGCCAAACATCTCTAGATACAATGCTTATGTCAGCACCAGTATCTAGTAACACTGTCAATCGAAAGGATTCTTTTAGGTGGCTAATGATGGCACTCACTACTGGTCACGGAGTCATTGGAATAGTAAGTAGAACTAAGCCGCCTGTGGATCCAAATCCTTTAGTTCCTCATTCTTGAGATGAATGTGATGTCGTAGCTTCAGTGAGTTGCTGCAAAGGAACCAGTTGTGCTATTTTGCTGCCTTTTGATATATATAATGGAGGAAAGAATGTTTATGCAATTATAAGTATCTCTCCTTGATAGTCAGTCAGTTACTCCAGGCAAAATAAAAAGTCCTTTCAATCCCCTTGAGGAACGCCCTAGAAGCAAAGCACCTTGTGAGCATCCATTAGTAATCACTGGCCCTTGAATTCCGGTAGGGATCTTTGTGGTCGATTGTCAATGTTATTTCTACTGCTGCTGCCAAGTCCAGACTGAGGGTCCCTCTGGTGACTGGCTGAAGCTGGCTTGTAGGTTGCAATTGCATCCACAAGGTGGAGCTGTTGTCACATGAGCCACTGTTGGGGTCGACATGCTGTGGCTCCTCGCAGTCTACTTCATGTTTCCCGACCTGTTTCTGAAAGCTTCTGTATTATGATTATTCACATTACGGTTCTGACACCGTACTTGCTGAGCTCGACATTGTCGACGCAGGCGTCCCTTTCGGCCACATCGAAAACACTTCATCTCTTTATCCTTACTAGGAACATTTCTTTTCTGAGTTCCCATTTTCAGGGTGCCAGAGCAGCAAAGGCTTGACCATGGACTTGCACCAGTTCTTTCCCTACCTCTCTAACTGCTTCCACTAACATAGCTTGCGGCCCTACAGGTGCTCTGCTCATCCTGTCTATCATTTCCTCTAGTGTGGCATCTGCTGGCCTACTCGCTAATTATATTTCTAGTTGCTGAATTACAATTCTCCAAAATGCACTGTCGCAACAGAGTCCCTTTCATCCGTTCTTGAACATCAGATTTATTTATGGCATCTGCAACTCGATCTACAAAATTTGCAAAGGCTTCATCTCTTCCTTGTTTAATAGACATATATGATGGAGTGGGTGGTGCTGTTTTAACTAAAGTGACTGCATTTCAAGCAATCCTCATGGATTCTCTTAATATATCAGGTCCACATTGCCTTTGCATTTCTATATTAGCAACTTGACCAGCACCCATGAGCTGTTCTGTTGTCACTCCTTGTAACGGATCATTTGGAGGACGTGGTGTATTAGCAGAAATAGCACACAGCTGATGAAAATGTGCTTGCCAAAGCATGTACTGTGAGGGAGTCATAATCGTTCTAACAATAGTCTTTGTATCTTCTGGCACTAATATACCTGTTCCCCAAATGTAATTTAGCATTTGTTTGGTCAGCTCACTATGCAATTCAGATTCATTTACAGTATTTCTCAATTGTGTTAATAATTTCTAATCTACAGGTACATATGTCCCTTCTAAACCTCCATTATTATGTTAAAATGTAACTAGAAATGCCATTTGGTCTGCTAAAGTTTCCAAACATTTATGATCCTTGCACTCTAATGCTATTTTAGTTACCTCTTGCCAGTTGATTCGATTAATGCCCTTTGTTCGTTTCTTACTTAATTTATTCCACCCCCACTGAACTGCCTCTTTTACCAATTCTTGTTCCACGTTCTCAGATAATGATACGTCATCCCCGACCTTTTCCTCCTCCTGCAAGGGAGCAGTTGGCTGAATTCCTTGACTTTCTAAAATATCCCCCATTGTGTCCTCCTTCCCCTTGATTGACGGTTTTACCATAATAGGACACCCCGAGGGGGGAGTACTAACATAATCGCTCCCTAAGACAAATTGTCCAGGCGGCCGTTCTTTTCCCTTTAATCTTGCTGAAGCAACAGCGGCGACTTGCTTTTCTGTTTGATATTGTTTTAAGCAATTTATAACTGCCTTCCATGGTTTCATTAACTTTTTAGCACTCTTATCATCATCTATTACCAAAAGCCACAAACAATCTCCATACTTTCTCCATTCTTCAACCTGGAATAAAACTCCTGAATCATTTCCATGAGGAAGACAATTTGTAGTCAAGGTTGCTTCCTGAACTCACTCAGCCAAACTGCCTGACCTGCACATATGCTGGCTTTGCTGTCATTGCACCAACCGTCCCGAGGGACCACTGAGCTCCCCAGGAGCTCCTGAGAGGTTTTAATATGCACAGAAATGGGAAAGCAAATCAGCTACCTAAAACAACAACAACAAAAAAGCATCCAAGGGAGATTGTTTGAACATAATTGTTGTAAAAAACCCGTAGCAAGCACCCAGTGGCAACCAAAATAATGCTTAGGAAAGCTTGCAAAGTCTGAAATATAGTATTTATCTGTCTTCCTGATTTAGAGATAAAGACAGAATCCAAGAGTCTGTTTGACATATCCAGCATAATTTCACTCAGTTATAGCACTGCCATTTTACAGAAGCCAAGGATCCAGAAATGGAAAGTATTCCCTAATGTGGAATATTCAAGAATCCCTCCTTAATATTGAACCAGCTCCATAGCCTATGTTCTCCTCACTAATGCCACGGGTAATAGAATGCAATTTTGCTTAAAGAGTCTTATCAGGACAGCGTTAGAAGTTGTATTTCTGAAAAGAAAGGAGAGAACATGAAGACCAAAAGAATGTCTTTGCAGGTGTTCCCAACCAGGGACCAACTCTTGTGACAGACACTTCAGTTGGCTGCCATTAGCACCAAAGCCCAGCAGGGAAGGAGGTGCAGAGGCTCACAGGAGAAATGCAGCAAACGTTAGAGAGTCAAAATGCAACAACGAAACCTGCGGGTGGAGTGTTCTGCAGCCTGCACAGCATAAAGAAAGAGAAATCCATCCAGCTATCCTAACTGAGGGGAATAGGGGAAAAAACGAAATGCCATGCACAGAAAAGACATCTAAGAGTGACTCCAGATTTTCAATCACTAACAAGTACATTTAAGTACCTTACAGCACACGATAATCATCTTGTGGCAGTCCTCTTTCGTACACGACCTGAAAGGCGCCACCAAGCTGCTGTGCTCTCGGCGTGCTTCTTTTCTGCTTGAAGGAAAAGCGGCGAGTGAGCTCCTCGAAAAGCACTAAGAGCCCGCAGAGATACGGCGCGCCTGAGCAAGGAGCACGATGAAACGGGTCCTGCATGTGTGCCTCCTGCCCCTGAGCTTTTCGTGACTACCTGCAATGTCTTGGACGTAGAAGGACTTCATGCAGCCAGAGCTCCTCTCCTGTCATATTTCGCTGAGCGACAGCAGCAACAGAGACACTTTGCCCTTAGCGAAAGAAAAAGGATACGAGGTTACCTAAAGCTGCGCGCATACAGTGCTCAGCCTGTGCTGACAAGTGTGCACTACAAGGTCGTTGAAGAACAGCAAGGCTCTTTGCCGCGACAGGGCTGCGATTCTCTCGGCATCACGATAAGAATGAAGCGGCACAGCTCCTGTGAGCAGCGTAGCGAACGGGCAAGCCCAGCCAGAGCCGCTTCACACTGGCAAGCGGCTGAGCATGTTTTCGCTGCTCGGAAAAGGAACGTGCAGCAGTGTTCTGCCTTTCTCGCTGTCTCGCTCGACACGGAAGGCTTCGCGGTCACTTCTCGACTAGAGAAGTGTACTGGCACGCCAAGATTGCTCCAAGCTTCCCCGCTCACACCCACGAACGTGGTGTAAACACGAGTGCCAATCTTCTTTCTTTTACGACCTGCAAAGCCCCAGTGAGAGCCGCGCTCCAGGAGCGCTTCTTTTCTGCTTGAAGGAAAAGCGGCGAGTGAGCTCCTCGAAAAGCACTAAGAGACCGCAGAGATACGGCGCCCCGAAGAAAGGCGCACGACGAAACGGGTCCTGCATGCTTTGCTCCCCTCCCTGACCTTTGCGTGACTGCCTGCAATGTCTTGGGCGTAGAAGGACTTCAACCAGCCAGAGCTCTTCTCCTGTCATATTTCGCTGACCAAGAGCAGCAACAGAGACACTTTGCCCTCAGTGAAAGAAATAGGATACGAGCTTACCTAAAGCTGCAAGCATACAGTGCTCATCCTGCGCTGAAAAGTGTGCACTACAAGGTGGTTGAAGAACAGCCAAGCTCGTTGCCGCGGCAGGGCTGCGGTTCTCTCGGCATCGCAAGAAGAATGAAGCGGCACAGCTCCTATGAGCAGCGTAGCGAACGGGCAAGCCCAGCCACAGCTGGTTCACACTGGCAAGCAGCTGAGCATGTTTTCGCTGCTTGGAAAAGCAGTGTGCAGTAACGTTCTGCCTTTCTCGCCGTCTCGCTCAACACAGAAAGCTGCTTGGCGACATCTCGACTCAAGAAGTGCGCCTACACAGCAAGATTGCTCCGAGCTTCCCCTCTCACACCCACGAATGTAGTGTAAACACGAGTGCCAATCCTCTTTCTTTTACGAGCTGCAAAGCGCCAGCGAGAGCCGCGCCCTCAGCGTGCTTCTTTTCTGCTTGAAGGAAAAGTGTCGAGTGAGCTCCTCGCAAAGCACTAATGGTCCGCAGAGATACGGTGCCCTGAATAAAGATGCGCGACGAAACGGGTCCTGCATGGTTCTGTCCTGCCCCTTAGCTTTGCGTGGCTGCCTGCAATGTCTTGGTCGTAGAAGGACTTCATGCAGCCAGAGCTCTTCTCCTGTCACAATTCACTGAGCGACAGCAGCAACAGAGACAATTTGTCCTCAGTGAAAGAAAAAGGATATGAGGTTACCTAAAGCTGCGCGCATACAGTGCTCAGCCTGCGCTGACAAGCGTGCACTACAAGGTCGTTGAAGAACAGCTAACCTCCTTGCCGCGGCAGGACAGCGGTTCTCTCGGCATCGCGAAAAGAATGAAGCAGCACAGCTCCTATGAGCAGCATAGCAAACGGGCAAGCCCAGCTACAGCTGGTTCACACCGGCAAGCAGCTGAGCATGTTTCACTACTCAGAAAAGGAATGTGCAGTAACGTTCTGCCTTTCTCGCCGTCTCGCTCGAGACGGAAAGCTGCTCGGCCACATCTCGACTAGAGAAGTGCGCCTACACGTCAAGATTGCTCCGAGCTTCCCTTCTTCCAACCACGAATTTGGTGCAAACATGAGTGCCAGTCCTCTCTCTTTTACGAGCTGCAACGCGCCAGCACTTATCCACATTAGAAACCAGAAATGGGAGACTGTTCTCGGTGAAGGCAATGCTCATGTAGATAGGCTTGTGACGGTGACACATAACACTCCCCTGCCAAAATTGACATTAGCAAAAGAAGCGCACTCTATGTTTCACCAAAATGCGAAAGGATTGAAAAAAGAATTTGGAATATCAATTGCCGAGGCATCAGCCATAGTAAGGGTGTGTCCCATTTGCAGTCATCACAATGGGGGATGTGGAATAGGTTTAGGAGTTAACCCTTGGGGAACTTCGGCTAATGAGCTGGGGCAAATGGATGTTACACACGTGAATACGTTTGGACGTTTAAAATATGTTCACGTAACAATTGATACCTATAGTAAATTCATTTGGGCTACTGCTCAAGCAGGGGAAAAATCTTTACATGTAATTAGACATCTTACTAGCTGTTTTGCTGTAATGGGAGTTCCACAATTAATAAAAACTGATAATGGTCCTGCTTATGTTGGCCAACGGGTAAAACAATTTTTAGGCTTATGGGGGGTTAATCATACTACAGGAATACCACATTCCCCCACAGGACAAGCCATTGTAGAAAGAGCAAATGGGACACTAAAAGGATATATAGGTAAATATGAGAATATAAAGGATCCTCAAGAGAAATTATTAAAAGCACTATTTGTCATGAATCATTTGTGTGTGTTTGGGGAAGCAGAACTCCCACCAGTCATTTTGCATTTTGGTCAAAGAAATATTATTGAAAAGAATGAAAAGGTTTGGGTTAGGTATCGAGATCCTAAAACAGGGCAATGGCAGAACCCTGCAAAAGTTTTGGTCTGGGGAAGAGGATATCTTTGCGTGTTCTACCCCAACAGGTTCTGTGTGGGTTCCCGCACGATGGACTAAGCCTGCGATAGGATATGGATCTGAATCAAGAGGAACAACGAGAGAGATTGAACAGGAGGCTTCTCCTGGCGACGAGGCCAATATTGCAGAAGTTGTGGGGGAGAATTAGCCCGGATCTCGACCATCAAATTGACGACTGCTCCACCCCTGAGAAATTGGCTCACTTGTTGGCAGTATTATCAGCGATTGAATGTGGGGACTTGTCTTTACAGCCTTGCAGAGGGTGTGGAGACAGGCGTTGTGCTGCCTGGATTAAATTGGAGTGTGGGAACTGTCAACGATCCTTGTGGGTTTATCAAAAACGGTTGTAGAGCTTGTGGTGCCTTAATTGTCAACACCAGTGGCGCCGAGATACTGTTTTGAGAGCTTTACAACAATTCACGGGATTGCCTGGGAGATGGGGATTGCTGTTATTTGAGAGTGAAGAGCAGCGTGTTATTGCACGAACTAGGTGGGAAACCGAACACCAAGTTAATAGAATTATAAGAGAGGCACGAACAGTTATAACAGCTGTAAAGTGTAGTAGAAATATTAAGATTCCAAAAGAGTGGGTAGTTAGAGAGGATGAATGGGATAACCTTTGCCTTGAGCTTTCTAATCTTAGGTTGCGTAGGAGGAATTGTAGGCATTGGCGCAATCATCAGGCAGGAATGGAGCAGGAATAATGTTTGGCTATCATGGGCCAACCAGACAGGGCAGTCTGCTTTTTGTTTGTCCCTTGCCAGTGTTTCAGAGCCTTTCAAAACTTGTCTTATTGGAATACCTCTTGGAACTTCCGCAGAAGTAGTCACCTCTATGAAAGGGTGGTGTAACGTCAGCACTCATTACAATGTTGCCGAGACAGTAGCTACATGTTTGAAATCGTTAAATCACACATTGCCATGGGATCCCCAAGAGATTAATATGTTAGGGTCTGTTGCTATAGGCAATACCTCCAACAATTGGACACAGACTTGTTTTATGTTTGGTAATAACAAGCAAGGAGTTAACCCCAATGCTAACCTTAACTGGATGACGTGGACTAATGTATCATCCCACTCCAGTTGGTTTGGCTATCAGAATCAGGGAGATTATTGTGGGACAAATACTAGCTCCAATCAGAGCCTGGGCGCATGTGGAGCGGAGGCCAGACAACTTAATATATTCATTTGGAATAACCACACTGCCAAAGCTTTGCCTACAGGGATATTTCTTATTTGTGGAGATCGTGCCTGGCAAGGGGTGCCTGTTAAAGTTATAGGTGGACCGTGTTATTTAGGTAAGCTTGCTTTATTTGTTCCTGATAAAGCGACTCTGTTAACCTTTACTAATCGTATTAGAAACAAGCGTAGTATAGCTGCACTTAGCCCCAGTTGCGGTGATAAAGTTGGGTTATGGGGACCCACAGCACGATTTTTTGCTTCACTAGTACCTGGTGTAGGAACTGCTCACACACTAACCTCCTTAAGCAAGCTTGCTTGTTGGGCATAAAACAATCTAATACAACCTCAAGGATATTGTCACAACTAGCAGGAGATGTAGATAGCCTACGACATGCGGTGTTACAGGGTAGAGCAGCAATTGATTTTTTATTGCTAGCACGAGGGCATGGCTGTGAAGAATTTGAGGGTATGTATGTTTTAACCTTTCTGATCGTAGTAAATCAATACATGCAGAGCTTAAGTGGCTCAAAGAACATATTCAAAAAATTGTAGTAGAATCTGATCCATTTGATAAGTGGTTTTCCAACTTTTTCGGTGGGCTGGGTCCTTGGGTTACAAGTATTTTAAAGGAAGGCCTTAGATGGGTAGGCATTTTAGTTCTAATTTTAATTGGAGGAAAAATTGTTTTAGGCTGCGTTACGAAACAAATAAGAAAAACAACAAATGCAATGATTGTCGATTTTAAAGAAAACGAGGGAAATGTGGAGAATATTGTGGAAGAATGGTTGAAAAATAAGGGACATATTGATTTACAGCAGCCTTCAGATGTGGAATTAACTACATTTAGTACTCAGCCTAATCCTGAGGCGGACAAGGGCACTGTGCCCTGGTAAGTGATCGTTAGAAAAACAACGAAACATTGTAATAGGGAAAGAATGACTAAAATGCCCACTCTGACCGCAAGAATGTAAACTTAGGGGGAGTTGGTGGTGATATGGGTGACCAATGATGAGCTTTACTTTTGCAATATGTATGAGCTAATTAACAATGATATAAATGTAGCCTTCTGATCCTAATAAACGGAGACTGATTGATCATTATAGAATGGTGTCTGTCTCCCGCTGTTTCTCCGACATCTCATGGGCTCCAGCCTCCCCCTGGCCCTGGGCTGCAGTGCCATCTCTGGGTCTCTGCTGCCCTGCAGGCCTCTCGGGAAACCCTGCTTTCGGCAGTAAGCTTCCTGAAGAGGAAGGATCTCAAGCAGCTGCTGCTGAATGACATGTGCACCTTTGCCGAGCATGTGGTAAGGATGGCTTGGGAGCCCTGGCTGCAGCCTGGAGAAGCGCCCTGCCCACGTTGCTCAGTGTGTGGGGCTGGCAGCTGTCCCCTGCCCGCTGCTGCAGCCGGGGGCTGCAGGGGCTCTGCTCCAGGCTCCCCATGGCCCCGAGCTGGGTGCCGATGGAGCCCCGGCTGCCCAGCGGGGCTGTGGTGTGGGCGGCACCGCGGCTCCGCGGGCAGCCCCCGGCCCTCTGCCCCTGCAGAGCCCGGCACCAGCGACTGCTGGCCGGGCCACAGGGCTGTGCGGGCAGAGCCCGGCCCAGGGGCAGCGCCAGCACCAACCCTTCCCTGCTGCTGCACTCCCAGCTGGCGCAGGACAGGAGCTGAGTGGCCGAGCAGCTGCGCCGGGTGCTGCCGTACCTGGAGAGCCCACAGGTGCCCATTCGAGAGGCGGCCGTCTGGTCCATTGGTGAGCCACGAGCCCGGGGTCTTGGTCCCTCCCTGCCCCATTGCAGCAGGATCCGGGCCAGGCGCCCTGACAGGCTCTGTGTTCCCAGGGATTGCCGGGATGCTCATGAGGGGGCAGCCGGAAGAGGTGCGGCTCATCTCTGGAGGTGAGTGAGGCCAGCGAGGTTTCAGTGGGAGCTGGCAGCCGAGTCCGCAAGCCCTGTCCCGGCTGCGGAGAGCTCTGCGCCTTGTGCAAACAAGGGGCAGCATGGGGAGAGCACAGAGATGTTTCAGGGCTCTGTGTGTGGGGGACTCGTGGCCAGCACCTTCCAGCTGATCCTGTTGTCTCCTGCTTCATCCAGGCCCTGGCAAGTGCTTGGTGGGCAGGTCCTTTCAGAGGCTTTCCTCACTCTGTTCTCCCTTTCAGAAATTCAGAAAGACTGAGCTTTGCCAGAGCCTTTTCCTTGGTGAAAAATGCACGGCCTGCGGCTTGTCCAAATCCTGGCTTCATGGAGCAGCTTCACAAGTACCAAGAACAGATTGTAAAGGCAAATGGAAGCATAAACAGTCATGACTGATCCAAAGGGAGAAGTGAAATAATCAGTTTTGACTGTACAGCAACATCTGTTGGTTGGTGTGGTCAGAGGGGGACCCGGTGCGATAGAGGCCAAGTCCACGTCCACCCAGCCATTCTCCCGAGGGTTTTGCGCTGTCAGTTTGCTTGTTGGCTGTGTCAGGACTGTAATACGGTCACAAATAAATTTTTATCTTTTTATTTTTAGTATGATTGGGTCTTTTTCCTTTTTACCTGTAACACACAGCAATGTGCAATAAGAGAGCAAGTCCGCTTCCAGCACTTCCCTTACTTGCTCCCTCAAGATGCAGGCACCATGCACGGAGACACAGAAAAGCTTCTCCTCCCAGAGTCATCCCTGTCCCCTAGACTTTGCCAATGCACCAGGAACTCGTTCTGGCCTCAGCTGTAAACACAGAAAATGCTGTGCTAAACTTAAGACTTGGCTGGATTTTTATTCAAAAATGCATGAAAAACGTACAGAAAAGCGAAGGAAACATGACACTGTAGAGTCTCTTTGTTCTGTAAAAAGTAATAGCTGTTGGTGTCTTTGTGCTACTGCCAATCCCTTCCATGAAGACCATCATTCCAGGAAGAAGCAATATCACCTGACAGACCCCAAGCTTTGCCAGCAGTTGCTCCAGGTGCTCCTGCCAGCAGCCCCTGCAGGAAGGAGCACAGCCCCAGTGCCCGTGGACTTTGGCTGCCTCAGGCAGAGAAGCCCCCAGGGGCACAGGTCTCTGGGGCAGGAGCTGGGCACCAGCGCTGCCAGGGCTCGGGGGTGTCAGCTCTGCTTGGGCAGGGACTCTGCCACCCCTGCTGATTTCAGAGCTGCCCAGGCCCCAGGGCTTAGAGCAGCATTCATGCCCTGGCCCACACGTTCCTTGTCCGTGTCACCCCCGCGGGTTTAGGATGGCCCCAGGCAGGATGTGTCCCAAGGAGGCCGTGCCAGCTCCTGTGCAAGGCCCCGTGCCCTTCCTGCTGCAGCTGCGTCGGCTGCCCTAGGGGCTCCTTCTGCTGCACTGAGCCTGCAGAGCAGGGCAGCGTTTGCTGATGGTTGGAGCTCTTCCTAAAGATCCTGTTGGGCTGTCTTGGACACTGCGGGTGAGGGATTCCTTCCGACCTGGGCCACTTTGGGTGGGCTGGGGGCAGCCCCAGGGCAGGTGGCAGCGTGTGCAAGCGCCCTTTGTGACACACGATGCACCATGGTCACCGTGGGCTGGAACGGGACAGGGTGTCACAGGACCCTTTGTGATGCTGGTCACAAAGGTGCTGGCGGTGACACCACAATGCCAGAGCCCTCGGAGCAGGCGACGGGACAGGACGGGAGAGTGGTGCCGTGAGGAGACCCACACAGCAGGCTTGTTCTCGTCTGACCCGCAGCATTTCCGAGGCTTTATTCCAGGTGACCTCGTGGCAGACTGCAGGCCTTGGTGACCTGTGGCCAGCCCGAGGCTTCTCTTCTGCAGCTGCCCTCGAGGCGAGACTGTGGGACTTGGTGACCACAGTCCTTGAGGAGGAGTCTCCTGTCCTTGTGGCAGGAGCCCTTAAGACCAGAGTGCAGGACCTGCTGTCCTGCAGCCTTCCCAGGACTTCCGTCTTGCAGGTGCCTTCAAGGCACTGACTGCAGGAAAGTTGACTCAGAGATTTCCTGAGACATCTTTCAAAAGGTGCCCTCGAGGCCAGATTGTGCCATGGAGAGCAAATTCCGCAATCTGTTCAAAGTGTTTGGGGGGAAAAAGGAGAAAGGTCCTGAAGGTGACCCAGCACAACAGGCTGAAGAGCCAGAGCAGTTCCAGCCACCACAGGAGGGTGGGTGGCTGAGATGGGCCACAGAGCTGCTGCCTGCTGACAGCTTGGCCCCATCCCATCCCATCCCATCCCATCCCATCCCATCCCATCCCATCCCATCCCATCCCCTCCCCTGGGGACATACCCATGGACAGGACGGCAGAGGGGCCGTGGCTGCCCCCAGCAGTGGCCGTGCTCCATCCCTGGAACATCCTGGGGCTCTCCCTGCCTGGCCCATGCAGGGCTGGGCTGTGCTCTCCAGCCTCTCCCGCAGCCCCTCAGCTCTGGCTGAGCTCTCTCTTTGCCAGATGCAGCCATGGACCAGGCACAGGAGCACAAACCCACCCGTGGCAGCTTCCGTAGGGCATTGAAGGTACCGGAAGCCATCCCCACCTGGGCTGGTCCTGCTGTCCCTGCTCAGCCCAGCACTGCACTTGCAGCACTCCATGGAACATCCCTCTCTTCCCCACCTTTTCTTCTCCTGCAGAAGTTCAGGAAGTTTGCGCCCCTTCAACACAGACAGACCAGCCCCTCGGCAACTGAGGGCGCATCCAAGCCTGACTCTGAGCTGACTGAGCTCCAGGCACAGCCTGAAGACAGCACAGATTTGGCTGAGTGCTCAGAAGACACTGCCCCTGCAACACATGATGACGCAGTAGAGGCTGAAGTGGCAGTGATTGAGGACATGTCCATCACAAACGCTGACATGCCAGTGACAGAGGACGTGGCCATTCCAAACACCGACACCGGAGACACTGAGGGCATCACCACTACTGACACCACGCCCTCTTGCACTCTCAGTCTGGAATTCATATGCGACTGTTTCGAGGACCCACTTGTTTCTGCACAGCAGCAGGTAAGCAGCCTGGGGCCAGGCCTGGAGGCCTCCCAGGATTGGTTGTCCCCTCAACCCATTGCCACTGGGACCCCTCAGCCTTGGAGGCCATCCCAGTGCGGCAGGAAAGGAAGAACTTCTGGGGGAAGCTGGGGAAGTTGCTCCCTTGGACAGAGCTCCAAGTCTTCCCCGTGCCTTTTCCAGGTGGCAGCCATGGTGAAGAACATCCACCAGAGTGTCATGTCTAATGGCACTGTGGATGCCAGGCTGCAAAATGACATCGTGAGGCTGGCTGAAGAACACCCTGCAGACGTGGTGCTGACCCTCCTGCACTGTGCCCCGTCCTGTGACAGGTACAGGGCCCACCTGCCTTGAGAGCTCAGGGCTCTCCAGCCTTTAGGGCCCATGGCCCTGCACAGCCTGTCCAGTGGGCTCTGCCAGACAGGTAGAGAGGTGCAGGAGCCTCAGGCCCCTCTGTGTCCCAAGCCTGCTGCCATGCTGCCTCCCTGCCCCTCAGGGCACCGGGGCTCTGTCACCTGGGCCCCCACAGCTGCACAGGGCATGGGACTGTGACTGAGACACCCCTGACACAGAGCTCCCATCCCACAGAGCTGCAGAAATGATCTGGAGAGCCATAGGCTCCTCTGGACCAGCAGTGGAGAAGGTGCTGCCAACACTGCTCTGTGTGATGGAGGATTGGCCACTGCACAGGA